>JAUNZM010000020.1:2462500-2852147 GCA_033459285.1 Clamator glandarius
CTGGGTTGGACTAAGGATCACTGAGGAAGCTTGGGAGGCTGTTGTGTGCAGGTGTTACCCAGCTGTGGCCAGTTGTGGCCGAAGGCAATGCCCAGCTATTACACCACACTGTGATAAAGGGGTAACCCAAAAGCTGCTGGTCCTGCCCACACTGACCCTACACTGATTCCCTGTCACCTGAGAGACACTGGTACCCATCCAGTCTAGAGTCCTGTCACCACCAGTGCCTGGAAGCAGACACCTAGGCATGCAGGGAACAGGGATGTAGGGATACAGGGAACTGCGCTGTTGTGCTGAATTTATTCCCAGCCTTCAATAACCCAGGGCATCTTTACCAAGATAGGAAAAACTAAGTCACAACCTTGGAGAAGTAGGAAACACCAAGTAAGGTGGCCCTCCCCATCCAGCGACTGGGGAAATGTGGGGAGGAAGGCAGTTTCAGCCAGACCATTGTATCTCTGAGGCCAAATGGCTTTAAATGCTTCCCTAGAGCTTGGAAAGCGCCAGGGTCTGCTTTGAATTGCTTTTAATACCTTCTCATTAGAAATTAAATGGGCAGAAATGAACAATCTATAACTTTGAGGCACTGGAAAACCATTCTGTTAGTCCTGTTTTCTTCCTTGAGCTTATTTAGGGCAGGTCATCCAGCATCAGGGTCACATCATCTAATCTGCTTATCATTGTCCCACAATCAGGAGCCTGTGCACCAGCCCAGAGGGCAGATGCATCCTCCTGGGAATTATTAATAAACTGGAAAGGCCTAGACTGTTAAATCTGACCTTGGTCAGATGTCTGCTTGCTGCTGCGGACCTAAGCAGTGCCCACTTCCCAAACCCAAGCCTGTGAGAACAAGGGCAAGAGAGGCAGAGCATTGCTAGGGGAGTGAATGGAAGGAGAAGGAAGATGCTGCAGGGAGAGGCACTCAAGGGCAGGTGCTACAAAGCCCAGGGTAGGGCTACCCACAGCATCCCCTCGCATCCTGAGCAGTAGACCTCTAGGTTTCTTACCTGTCTGGGAAAAAATGGGCAAGTCTGACAAGACGGAGGATTTCTCCCCTTTCCAGCAGTGCTGGTGCAAACTCCACCAAATTTGGGATGGGGAGCAAAGCCCTCACCAGCCATGCAGGGCTCACAGCTTGCTCCTTCCCATCTGCTCACCGCTACAGCTTGGCCTGGCTGGTTCACAGACAATTGCTGCTTTACTTGCCAGTATTGTCATTGAGCTGTATTTTGTCACCTTAGTAAAAACCTCTTGAGCTCAGGAGGAGCCAAAGGACACTGACAGACCGTCATCTGTGGTACCTAGGCTCACTGTGCCAGCCAGCTCACCACCACCACCCCTTTCTCCCCTAGAATGACTAGATCTTCTCACAGCCAACTTCCACATCACGTCCAAATGGAAAGGAAAAGAAACAAGCCTCAGGTGAAAGTCAGGACTAGAAAATTTCAGGCCTTTTCAGCACCCTAGAGCCCCTGTCAGGTGCGGGGGTCCCATGGCAGAAGGGAGCTTCAGGCAACATATCAGGTAGGCAGCATTCAGTGGGCTGGTTGGACAAGTGGGTCCAAGGGCAATGGGTGGGCTTGGCTGAGGTAGGATAAAAGTTTAAAAGGATAATGGGACAGAAAGAGAAACAGCTACCCCAGCTTGTTTTCCCTGCTGAAAAGTGACAAACGGTAGCAAACTAGTTGCATACGAGAAAGCTAGGCATCCCTGGTCTGGAGCTGTTAACATTGCAGCCTTACAGACGTCGCTGGGGACATGAGACTCTGGCTGAGTCCAGCCCACCCCTATTTTCTGGTTGGGCTGAGATCCAGTGAACAACAGCTCTACAATCCATCCACCAAATGATCTATAACCCACAGAGCTGAAGGGCAGTGAGGACTCTCAGGGAATAGCTATAGGATAGAGGAGTTGGGAAGGGAGTTGAGGACCAAGCCTTCCATGTGGCCAAGGCCACAAAACCAGGAGGGCAAAGATGCTATGGGGCATGGTTGCGGCCAGATCAGCTAGGGTTGCTCATCTGAAATTAATCCATAGGGGCTGCTGCCCTCTTTTGGGCTCAGCGCGACTGGCAGAAATTCAGGAAAATGTGGAGAGACGCAAGACCAGTGCTTTTTAGGGCTCAAATGCCCACACAGGGTTTTTCAAATGCCATGTCTGTCTCAGTGGACATTCAGGGTCTTTCTCTCACTGATAGTCAGGCTGCTGTACCTGCGGGTGACCTCTGAGCACAGCCTGAGGAGGAAAGAGCAAAGCCAAGCACAGGAGCAGTCCCTGAAGGACAGGGAGATGCTTGCTAGGATGATGGAGAGCAAGAAGATGAAAGCCAGGGGTTGGGAAGGTCTCCTGGGCCTGGGGAGGAGGTCCTTCCTATCTCTGGGGGCTGCTAGCATTTCATCTTGATCAATGATTTTCATGAAGTAATTCAGCTGAGAGTAAAACAAGTTCATGGTCAGTTTAAGTGAGTCATAACTCATAACTTGAGCTGCCCAGGGAGGTGGTTGAGTTACCATCCCTGGAGGTGTTTAAAAGACAGGGAGATGAAGTGCTCAGGGATGGTTTAGTAGTGGACAGGTAAGGCTGGGCTCGATGACCTTAAAGGTCTTTTGCAACCAAGTGATTCTATGATTCTGTAACAGGGTCCTGCGATTTCCCAACAGGGAAGAGAAGGAATAGAGCAAGCCCCGGGGTGATGCTGATGCCATCGATGACTGATTGACAATCCCATCCATGCTGTCTGCAAGAGGAGAGCCACGGGCTAACCAGTGACACAGAAGTTCCATGATTCGCGCAGCCCTGGACGAGGCTGTCCCTGAAGCACCTGGGCTGGGTGCTGAGCTCCTCCTTACCTGCACTTCCTCCTGCACTTGGCACCTCCCTACAGCCCTGGGCACAGCCAGGACTCCACGGCCTGCCCACGTACAGGGGAACCTGGGACAACTTCCCTACCACCAGGTACCTCTACCTGCACCAAGCCACACTGCTTCTTCTGCCTAGGGGTGGGCAGCAGCAGTGAGCCCCTGCTCCCCTGGAGCCCCCCTGGACCTCTCTGCCTCTGGAAAGCAGGAGCATATTCAGAGCCCCACGCTGGAGCCCACTTCACCCACCTTCCCAGGATGCGGACGCCGGCAGCAATGATCGTAGGACTGGTGCTGTGCCCCTGCGGGCTCCTGCTGATGTTCACAGGCACACTGGCACCCAACTGGAGGCAGGTGAGCCTCATACCCAACCAGCCCATAGACCTCATTGTGGAGCAGGGCATCTGGGACATATGCAGAGAGCGGCAGAGCACCCATGACCGCCTCTGTGGACAGTCTGATGAGCTGGGCTACTTCAAGCAGATGCCTGTGCAGGTGGCCCAAGGTCTGATGCCCACTTCGCTGGTGCTCACCCTCCTGGGCTTGCTGGTGGCTGCCTTGGGGGTTCGTTGCTGGCAGAAGGAGCCATGGCATCTGCTGGCTGGCATAGCAGGGCTGGTGCTGCTTCTCTCAGGGCTGCTGAATCTCGTGCCAGCCTCCTGGTACACCCATGAGCTGTGGAGACTGCCTGCACCAGATCACAGCACGCTGGCTGTGGGCTACAGCTTGGTGCTGAGCTACTTGGGAAGCTGCCTGGAGATCTCTGGGGGGCTGGCTCTTGCCCTCAGCTTCTACCATTGCTGCAAGGAGCACAGGGCTCCCAAACAGTCCCCTAGCCCTGTGCTGGAGGCTGGGCCAAGCTCCACCATTGGGTCTTACCACAATCCCCAGGATGTGCTGGAGGATGAGCGAGAAGGACAACACTGGAGGAGCACCCTGCCTTGTGACTCTGACTTGTAGACCTAGCACAGGGGTAGCAGCCCGCAATGGTCAGCCCAGCTGCCTGGGACAAAGAGCAGCACTGGCTCCTGCCCCTCCAAGGCATCCCATTTCTCTTGGGGTACCTCAAAACAGGCTGTAAAAAAAGGCCAAGCACCTGGCCTGAATCTCTGCAACCTCCTTGAAAGCCTGCCATGCTACAGGTTCCACGATTGTGCCAAAGCTGTGCTGGGTTGAGGACCAGCCCTGGTTCCAGTCCCTTTGTGCAGCTTTTAGCTCATCCTACTAAACCACGCAGCTCAGGCAAAGGCAGCTCCTGTGCTCCCACGTGAGCAAGGTAAAGGTTAGCACTGTGTAGCCTTCAGGGCTGGGAATAAGGGAGGGGAGCACCTCCCACATGTCTCTGCTCAATTCAGGGCTGTGCAAACAGCAAAATAAATGAAGAGGAATGGGTCTGTGCTGTGGGATGGTTATGGGCTTTCTGCCAGACAGGTGGGCTGAGAGCCAGTAGGTACATCTAACTCAGCTTCTCTGTGCTTTGCCTGAAGCAGGGAGGAAAGGTCTGCAAGAGAGGACAAGTAGCTTTTATAACGCCTTCCTTGAGGACTTTCCTCCCATGGTCAAAATCAGCTCTGGAAGAGGTTTCTCCTTCCTTAAGGACAGCCACTTTAGAGGTAAAAAAAGAGATCACGGGGGAAGAAACAGCATATATTTCCCCTTTCATCAGTAGTTTGGTGCAAGGCAGTAAAACTGGTCTCACTGGTTTGTAAGGGACACTCAGGAGGTCAGAACTGCACCATAAAATGCTCCGTGCCCTGCATAACAGAGCAAGAGTCAACGCAGCTTCCTTGCAGAGCTGTTTGGCCAGATTTCTACCTGAAGCAAGCCTTGCTACAGGAGGGACGGTGAATCAAGATGTCCTAAGTGTACTTAAGGGATGACAGAGGATGCACCCTGCAGTGAGGGATCAGACTCAGGTGGCTTGGAGTGTGTTGTGGCTGAAGACTTCCTCAAAAACCTCTCAAAGCTTTTTGCTCTGTAGTGTAAGTTTCCTAGAGCATAGAGATCTGGGAAAAGCAAAAGCAACCTCCCCTCCTCTGTGCACAAACAAACCACAATGGCACCAGAGAGGCTGCACAATGTTCCTTTATGAAAATACAGTCTTGGTGTGAGATGATCCCTTCCTCAGTAGGGCTGGCAGCTCCTGCAGAGATTACAGACAGAGGCATGAGGGATGAGTCTGAGCCATCCTCCATGTGTCCACCCCACACCTTGGCACAAGCAGAGCAGGACAGCCCCTGCACCAGCCAGACTTCAGGCATCCCAAGGTCATGTGCCTCTTCTCACCAGGAGGAGAGAGCTTGCCTCAAAACTGGGCACGATGACAGTGTGGGGTGTGGAGAGGGATATGCATTTTGGGAGGCAGGTGTCGGGGGTGCCAGGTTGGTGGAGGAGTTCCTATCAGGGCCTGCTCCAGATGCTCCTCACCTCTTTCCCATCGTAAGCTTCATTCACAAACATATCACTCTTGGGGGGAAGCTCTTCCTCCTCTTCATCCTCTTCTTCAGGGTCACTTTCACGGTGGTACAATGTCAGAACCCGGGTGGAGGCAGTACTTGAGGTCCTGAGGAGGAAAAAAAGGACACCGAGGATGGCATGGCCATCTCCTACAGATGGGGTAGATCCCAAGGTCCTGCCACAGCTCCCAGTAATAGGCTGCCAGGGTGATCAGAGCTTTCTACATAGCCTGGGATTGCCCCAGCACACTATGCTGTGTGTGGGCAGAGAGACTCTGTCCCTCTCCATTCTCAGCTGTACCTGGCCCAAATCAGCACCAGAGCTCACCTCCTCCGCCTGTCCCGCCTCCGCATGTAGGCCAGAGCCCCCACAGCAGCGGCTGTGAGCAGCAGGAGCACAGCCACCCCCAGGGCAATGGGTCCTGCAACAGGCTGCACCTCTGCCTCCTCGCAGTAGTCGCCACGATAGCCCAGGGCGCAGTGGCACGTCACTCGCCCAGCCTCAATGGCACAGTCCCCACGCAAGTTACAGGTCTCGCTGCTGCACGGCACGGGCCCCAGCACCTCCTCAGCGCCAGGGGTTACCAGGGAGGGCTCTCCATGCTGCCAGGGGCCAGGGGCTGCAGG
Organism: Clamator glandarius; assembly: GCA_033459285.1. Classification (NCBI taxonomy): domain Eukaryota; kingdom Metazoa; phylum Chordata; class Aves; order Cuculiformes; family Cuculidae; genus Clamator; species Clamator glandarius. The sequence goes on from JAUNZM010000020.1 coordinate 2,468,442, forward strand.
TGGGCTGGGGCCAGGCTTGGGTGCAGCTGTGGGCAAGGCCGGTTTCTGTTCTTCCACATGGGATGTTTCTGATGGTGCCACTGCAGGGATCTGTGTCCTCACTTGCACAGAGGGGCCTGGAGGTATGGACATAGATAGATGAGTAGAGACCCAGGTGATACCTTTCTTACCAAACCGGGGGAAACCGGGCAGGCTCCCCTTATGCCCAGCCAGGACCCCTGCGGACCCTGGCTGTAGGCAGACACTCACAGTCATACTCATCAGAGCCATCAGCACAGTCAGGGCGTCCATCACAGACCTGATCTTCAGAGATGCAGCTCTGGAGGTCAGCACAGGCCTGGAGCGGGGACTGGCAGGGTGATGCCAGCATGCATGCCACCCCATGCACCAGGTGGTAGTCAGGGGAGCAGCGGCACTGCCGCCCCACAGGGTTAGGCAGGCAGAGCTGGGCACAGCCCCCGTTGCTCTTTGTGCAGCCATTGGTGCCTGTCAAAACAGTACAGGGTCAGCACGGCCACCACAGGGCATGGCTCAACCCCTGGTGCCCCAGGCTGAGGCAAACCTCAGACCCACCTTCCTGTGAGAACTGGCTGTAAATCTTCATGGCTACCAACTCCTGCTCCATCGGGAACCACCAGCTCTCGGCCCGCTGGAGCCGACTGTGCCAGATCTTGCTGGAGCCTGGAGACATACAGAGTCAGCACTGCTCCACTTTCTCCTGCACGGGTGCACAGGGTGGGAGGTGGGGTTCCACAGCCTACATCCCACAGGAACAAAACACAGCAAATGGACTCACCGTTGGTTGAGGTCACACTCCAGAGCAGAAAGCCTTCTCCAACAGCAAAGACTGACAGTCCACGCAGCCCTTCCCGCACCACTTGGAAATGGGATCCATCCAGCTCAATGCTGCTGATGGTGCCTCTCTCTGTAGGGCACAGATGGAGGGGTGTCAGATGTGGGTCACAGAGGACCTCAGGCTGCCCATCGGGGCTGTGACAGGCCATGCCCTGTGGACTGAGCACCTGCACCACTGCTACCCCCCACAGCACTCCAGCTCGTCCCACACTCACCACGGTCCGCCCAGTACAGCCGGGTGCCAGCACCCCCAAAGGCAAGGCCAGTGGGAGCCCGGGCTTTCCTCCAGACCACCCTGCGGCCGGTGCCATCCATGGCTGCGCACTCCACCATGGCACCAGGCACGTGGCTGCTGGCCAGTGTAACAAAGCACATGGTGGAGGCACGAGGGCAGAGCGCCAGATGGGCAGCACCCTGTAGCCCCTCGCTGAGCAGTGCCAGGGACCACCGCCCCCCGGGAGCAGCCACATAGATGCTGGGAGGCTGCCCACTGATCCAGTACAGGTTGCCGCTTAGCCAGTCCAGGGCCAGGGATGTCACTGTGCCCTCCACAGCTACTGCCTGCTTCCAGGAGAGCCGGTCCCAGTCTTTCAGGCGCAGCAGCCCAATGGAGTCACTCCCTGCCTCTGCAAAGTACAGGCTCTTGTCTTTCATTGCATAGTCAATGGCTGTCAGGCGGCCCACCTTGGCCAAGTGCAGGGCTTGGTGGGGAGGAAGGTCTTGAGATCCAGATGTTGCGGGCAGGTCCTTCAGGTAGACCTGGAGGAAGGAGGCAGCACTAGGACAAGGACCCCATGTCTCTGACAGCAGTGAGGATGGCAGCCCCAGGGCCAGCTCCAGAGGACGGTACCTGCGTCACGGTTGCTGAAGACACAAGGAGGGCAAAGGCTGAATCATGGAGGGGAAGACATGTGGTCTCATCGGCAGCCAGCGTTAGCCCAGGGGGACACCGACACTGCCCAGTGTGCCTGGCACTCAGCAGGCACAGGTGGGAGCAGCCACGTGTCGCACATGGGTTTGGGGCCACAGGGCGCAGGGCTGGGTGTATCACCTGTGGGATGGGGAGGTTCAGCCCCACAGCCCCGTCAGCAGTGGGGCTGAGCATGACCAACACTATGCTGTGCACTCAAAGCTCAGGGCAGGATAGTAAGGCTTCAAGAGGACCAGACATCCTTGACCCCAGGGACTGCTGCCCAGTTACTGCTAGGATTGGAGTACAGCTCCTAGTGGCTTCGCAGGGCATGCAGGGTGGAGAGGCACAGCAGAGCTGGCACAGCAGGGTTCAGGGCTCCTCCAAGTTGGTACCTGGAGGCCGTGAGGCTGCCCATGCCGCTTGATCAGCATGGTCCTATTCTTGCCACTGGCTTTGTCCACCTGCTGCACGGACCATGCCTTCTTCTCTGACCAGTAGAGCTGCCCCTCACATACAGCCATTGCGAAGGGGCTCCGGACCCAGCCTAGCTGCAGAACCTGGCAAAGAGGCCATTAGCACCCACCCCAGCCACCATCAGGGCCCCATCACCAGAGCCCCATCACACACCTTCACACTGGTGCCATCCAGACGTGCAGAACTGATGCTGCCTAGCTTCTCATCCAGCCAAAAGATTCTCCATGTGGGGAGGTCGAGGGCCAGCGCTGTGGGCCAGCCCAGCCCCTGGGCCAGTAGCACGTGCCGCCAACTCCCATCCATGGTGGCCTCCATCAACCGTGGATGGCTCCCCACCTCTGACCAGTACAGCAGCCTGGCAGGAGAAGAGGTGTTGACTCACATAACCCACACAGCATCATCGCAGTACCAGGGCATCCCAGAAGAGCAATGTAGAACCTTCCGTCGCATCAGGGACACACTAAGAGCACTGACCAGGGAAGGGGGAGGTGCCTGGGCTCCTTCTTCCCTAGTTGCACAGCCCAATAGCAACCAGGCGAGGCCATCCCAACTCTTCCCCAGCCTGTAGCCTGCCTCCATGGAGGAAAATGGGGCAGGGCAGGAATGGCAAGGAGGTTCCCATGACCTCTTGTTCCAGCCTTACCCTGCCAGAGGCTGGAGCACCAGGGAGTGGGGCCTGTCCAGGTCCCCATCCATCACCACAGTGTACTCTGGTATCCCTCGCCAGGCAGCCTCCAGTTGAGTGGCCAGCACCTGCCCTGCTCCCCCATCTGTCCAGTACAGGTTTCTCCCAAGCCAGTCCACTGCTATACAGTCAGATCTCACACCTGGAAAAAACCAAAGAGTCAGCACCTATTGGGTGACAGCTGCATAGCTCTGTGGCACAATGTTCCCAGCCGTGGTCCCCTCCATCGCAGGAGCTCCAGCTCTCTCCAGACTTGCTCCCACCAGCACCCCTCCATGTAAGGGGACACAGCCTAGAATCCCACTGCAATCTGGAGATTGTACAGCCATAGAGAGACCAGCCCTGCTAGCCCCACACTGTCATAGCCCACCTTTGACCAGTGTGCCTTTCTTATCTGACTCGAGGTCCTTCCAGCGGATGCTGTCTGTGGCCAGGTCCATCCAGAAGATCTTCCTGTCCACCAGGTCATAGTCGAGTGAGAAGACAACACGATCCTTGTCAGTGACCAGCAGCACCTCCTCACGCCCACTCCGCAGGCCATAGGACAGCACCTCTGACTGCACAGCCACCAGCAATGTGGGCTCTGGTCCTGGAGAAACACAGAGCCACCCAGACCCTGCTCAGCACCAGTGGCCACAGAGCTCCAGCACATGCTGGTAGGGAACATGGCCCTTGCAGGCACTGGAGCTTGCTGGGACTCGACCCTATCACACAGCATGTTCCCCAGCTAGTGTAGATGGATTTTCTGACCAGCCACAGGCTGACAAGCAGCAGCTTACAGCTGAAAAGGGCCGGGGGGGGCACATGTGGTAGAAGGATAGAGCTCCACATAGGCAGCAGGCACAGCGGGGACAGCCAGCACTCCCCTAGAATGCCAGGGAACCTTCAATGCTGCTTGGCTGTCCAAGGTCTTACCAGTGAGTTTACAGACGTGGCCATCAGGCTCCAGGAGGTAGCCAGGGAGACAGCTACATCTGTAGGACCCTGGGGCATTGAGGCAAGTCTGGCTGCAGGCTCCCTCACCCCACTCCATGCACTCATCTATGTCCACGCAAGACACACCATCCTCAGCCAGTTGATAGCCCGGGTCACACCAGCACCGCTGTGGGGATAGGGGCTGTCAGCACCCACCCTCGGGGACACAAGAGGATTGATTCCTCGTGCAGCTGGACCAGGGCAGCATGACAGGGTAAGCCCCTGGGCCAGGCTTCCTAGCACTCACAGGGCCCTGAGGTGAGGAGTAGCAGTGATGAGCACAGGACAGCTGGCAGGGCACAGAGCAGTTCCCTGCCTCGTCTGAGCCATCCGGGCAGTCTTGCCGTCCGTCGCACACCAGGGATGCATTCAGGCAGGACCCCAGCCCACAGGAGTACTCGTGACTCAGACAGGGAGCAGGCTGGCCTGCAGGGACAAGCAGGGAAGACTGCCCTGAGCCTTGACAACCAGCTCCTTTTGCTCAGCTGGGGCAGAATTGGCTGCTCCCACAGGGTGCCTAAGGCTCACTGCAGCCACATCCAGAGCTGTGCCTGTAGTCCAGCTCCAGGGTCATAGTTGCAAGGCCACCAGATCTACAGGGCAACAGCTGCCAAAGGCCTGGAGCCACCACAGGTGCTGGGAAGAGGCAACCAGCACACAGGGGCTTTTGCCTCAGCACAAACACCTCCCCACGCACCAACCACCCCTGGGTGACACATAGAGGGGATAAAAGCCAAGTGTTGCTCACAGCCAGCTTCATCACTGCCATCAGCGCAGTCACTCTCTCCATCACAGCGCCAGATGTCAGGGATGCACTCATGGCCGCGGGAGCAAGTCCACTGCAGGTCTCGACACAGCTCTTCCTCCCAGGGACAGCTCTGCAAGAGCAGAGGGTGAACAGAGCCACTAGTCCTCCCAGGAGCAAGAGGGGACAGGATGTGTTCCCACCACCCCACCCACCTGCTCATCCGTGCTGTCCCCGCAGTCAGAAATGCCATCGCAGCGCCAAGCCTCCGGCACACACTCCCCACTTTGGGGACATGCCACCTCGCCTGTGCGGCAGAGCAGTGGCCGGGGAATGGTGCAGCCTTCCTCATCCGAGCCATCACGGCAGTCGCGGTCACCATCGCAGCGCAGGGCCAAGGCCACGCACTGCCCATTCTGGCAGGAGAATTCAGCTGGGCCACACTCCTTCAGCACTACAGGGAGGGCCAGGGCTGAGCAGGGCACTGTCCCCATCCCCATTCTCCATCATCTTCACTGGAACAGGCTGCCCAGGGAGGTGGTTGAGTCACCTTCCCTGGAGGTGTTTAAAGGATGGGTGGATGAGGTGCTGAGGGACATGGTTTAGTGACTGATGGGAATGGTTGGACTCGACGATCCTGTGGGTCCTTTCCAACCTAGTGATTCTATGATTCTATGATCATTCCCATCCTACCAGCATGGCATGGTGCTGAGTAGGGTACAATCTCCCTAACTGCTTAGCAGGTTGCCCAGGGCAATGCCTGCTCCTGGATCCACAAGAAGCCTGGTGCACCTATCCACAATATAGGCAACCCCCAGAAGCCCCTGTCCCACCCAGCCCCAGGGTCTCACCACAGCCCTGCTCGTCGGTGTGGTCCAGGCAGTCGGCATGGCCATCACACAGCCAGCTATTGGGGACACAGCGGGTGGCAGCGTCGCAGCGCAGGGCACACTCCTGTGTGGGGGTCCAGCAGCCCGTCTCGTCAGAGGCATCGGGGCACTGTGGCACCCCATCACAGAGCTCACCAGCCCCGACGCACACAGCTCCACTCACACAGTGGAAGGCCCCTGTGGAGACAAAACACTTCACTAAGCCTGCAGTAGGCAGTTAGGGTGCCCAAGATCCTCTCCTAAACTTGCAGCAAGCTAGAATAGCCCTACACTACAGCAAGAAAGCTTGGTCCCTCCTAGTCAGTGTGTCTCCAGCAACCTAAGTTCTGAGCGAGGTGACTGAGGCAGTCTCAGCTCAGCCACATGTAAGTCACCGTGAGCAGTGGGGTCAGCCATGTCTGAGGGGCATGGTTTAGTGATTGATAGGAATGGTTGGACTCAATGATCCAGAGGGTCCTTTCCAACCTGGTGATTCTATGATTCTATGGTTACTTTCTGACTCCCAGCACCTCCAGCCCAGTGCCAAGCTCAGAAGAAACCAGCTTGCCACATCACAAGCATTAGAGCCCAGGACACATTCAGACCTTCCCAAGACCCCATTACATCAATACCACCAGGAATGAGCCAGAAGACCTGGCACAGGGCAACTCATCTGCACAGGGGACTGAAGAACAGCTCCTACCTGGAGTGTTGCAGAGCTGAGCACAGCCATCCTCATCAGAGCCATCTGCACAATCCTTCTCCCCATCACACATGTATTCCTGGGCCACGCATTCAGTGCCATCACGGCAAGCCATGTGTGTGCGAGGACAGGACAGATGGAGGACTGGGGTCAGGGGGTGTGCAGTGCTGGATAGGAGGGGTGGGGTATGTGGCACTTCCCGCACAGAGCTGGTTGGGCGCTGGGTGGTACTATTTGTCTGTGGGGTAGTGGTCTTGGTTGTCAAGGACCGAGTGGTGGTAGCTGTCTGCGCTGTGGTGGTCTTGGTTGTTGTGGTCTGGGCAGTGGTTGGCACAAAGGTGATCGTGGTTGATGTGGTCTGACTGGTGGTAGTTGGTGTTGTGGTAGCCTTGCTGGTTGGAGGAGTAGTGGTGAGCACACTGGTGGTCTTGCTTGGTGTAGGTCTTGTGGTGGAGGCAATGGGCCAAGTAGCAGTAGTGCTTGTGGTTGTCCTTGTAGTGATGGTCACCGGTGGAGGGAATGGCAGGGCAGACCCTTTGCTTGGTGGCACTAGCAGAGGCATAGACATGGGAACGTGAGCCTGGATTTGTGGTAGTTCCCTCACCACACTCCAGGCATCTTCAAAAGCACCCCACATGGCCATCAGCAGCCAGGCAGCTTGCCCCAGCTCAGAGCAACTAGGGTTACCAAGTCCCTTCAGGTACTGCACTGGTGCCAGGCACAGAGCCATGGCCACACTTACCAGCCAGTGGCTCTGAGCCCACGAAGGCTACTGCTTCTTGCACATCTGCTGCTGGCACGGACAGTACAGGGGCCAGCATCCTCCGGTCCCACAGCAGCAGAGCTGACTCATTTGCCGACACCAGGTATGGCTCAAAGGCAGCCAGAAGGCCATGGGACCAGCTGGGTGCCAGGGTGACTGCTTGCCGCTTGGTTAGACTCAGTGCCTGCAAGCCTGCAAGGCAGAAGGGTGGTAGGACCCTGGGTCCTGCACGCACCCTTCATGAACCACCTCATGCCCCCAGAACACATAGCTAATGCAGGGACCTCACAGCAGAGGCCAGGGTTCCAGCCACGGCACTGTGTGCTGCATGAGCAGCCACAGCCTAGGCAGGGATCTGCTGCGTGTAGGGTGCAGCTGGTCACTCCTGCCTAGAGCCACCACCTCTACTCCCTGCTCCAGACACCACCAGGGCTCACCCAGGGCTGAGCTCCAGAGCAGACTGAAGGCTCTGCTGTCCATGGCTGCGGGCAGGTCTCCAGGCCATGTCTCATTCCAAGCATCCCGTGGAGCACCCCCAGCCAGGCTCAGCTGCTGCAAGGGCTGCCCGCGAGCCAGCCAGTACAGAGCACCCCGCTGCCAGTCCAAGAAGAGATGCTGGATGCTGCTGCGAGCACGGTGCAGGATGTGTGAGGACAGATCAGATACCTGGATCACCCCAATGTCCCTCCGGTTACATGCGAGCCAGTACAGGTTCCCCGAGCTGATGTCCACACGGGCAGAGCAGACTGGGCAAGAGCAGGCAGGCAAGCAGTTACAGGGCTGTCCCATGACCTACTAGGGGCTGAGTCCCCACAGCCCCTAAGACCAGGACACAGGTGCTTGGTGCCTCACTGCAACCCCAATGTGGGCAGCATGGGACAGCTGTGCACCCAGGAGATCTTCAGGAATCGTCAGAAAGGGGATCATGCCCTCTGTCACCTCTTGGGGTCTCACCTGGCAATGCAGTCCTGAGGGCTTCTCTTCTGCCAGGATGCCCCACAACACGCAGCAGCATACCGCGGTCATCTGTCCCATAAAGCATTGACCTCTGCCAGTCCACATCTTGCAGATGGAAGAGCTCCTGCCACTCCTGCACCCGTTTGCTGTGTGCTCCAGGGCCCACCTGCACCAGGTAGGTGACCTTCCCCGATGCATACATGATGGACAGCTCTACAGGGTACAAGGGCAGTGCATGAGCATGACTGAGGGGTCACTGGATGGGGTTCACCACCATGAACCGAGGCAGAAACGTAACAGCACTGGTGCTGGAATGATGCTGGGAACCTCATCCCACCAAAGCCACAGCCCTTTATGGCCCTCCTCCAACTCCAACAGGGATGCATTCTGCCCCATATAGCCAAGCCCACCTTGCAGACCCTGCTCACCTGCACACTTCCCTGATGGGAGGAGGAAGAGGCCCTCTGGACATGCACACTTATAGCCCCGAGGGTGCACAGGGGACAGGAGGCAAAGGTGACTGCACAGGCCCGGAGCACATGCAGCAGTGTCCCCTGGGAGCAAGAGGATAGAAAGAGCTCAAGCAGCCATAATCCTCAATGCCTCTCATAATCCTCACAAAAACACAGGTTGTCCCAGGCCCAGATATAAGCTGCCTATTCCAGGCTGGGCAGTAGCATCACGTGAGGTAAGAGGTCTCGAATCTACCCAAAGCCAAGGGACTCAGCAGCTTTCCAAGGGGTTCATACATCCCTTCTGTCACAACCCCAAGCTGCAGGAACAGGACAGCCACTAAGCAGGACCTGGTAAGGTCCAGGACACACAGCCACCCCTAGCACGCAGGAAAGTGGTGGGGATGCTGCCAACCCTGCACCAGTTCAAGTACTCATCAGGGCACTCACGGTGAGGCTGCTGCAGTGCGTGCAGCACAGTGAAAGCCGAGATGGGGGCACGGAGCAGCACTGCATGCTCCTGGGGAGCGGTCCGGGTGGCCATCACCAGCTCTGTGCCATCAGTCCAGAAGAACCGGCTCTCAAACACAGCCAGACCCAGTGGCTCCGTGTGGCTCCGCAGGACAGCAGGAAAGGAGTGGCGCCCGCTGCCATCCACCCGCAGTGTCTCGATGGACTGGGAACAAAGTAAGGTATGGTCACTATGTGACCACCCACAGCCTGGCACCATCTGACAGCCAGAGGGCTCACAGTGGTGCCCTCTCCTCCCAGCCCAGTGACATGCCCCAGACCTGGACATCGATCTCTGCTCCCTCCCACACCTTGGCCATAGCCACAAGAAAACCGGGGCCACAGTACCAACTCCCGCCTCGTCCCCTTCCAGCACCCTGGGGTGCAGGCAGAGCCCTGCTGCCTCAATATCCCTACCTCCTTGTACTCGCTGATCCAGTACAGCCTGCCAGCCATATGGTCCAGGCTCAGCCCCACAGGCCCCTCCATGGACACTACAGTAAGTTCCCGACGGTTTGAGCCATCCATGCCGGCTGCAGCGATGACTGTCCGGCCCCTCTGCCCACGGTTGACCCAGTACAGGGACCTGAAGGGAAGCACTGAGCACCCACTTCATGGCATAACACCAACGCTGCCACAGCAGTCACGACACAGTCAGCACTAGCATCGCTCACCGAGGAGCCCAGGGCTGACCCTGTCTCATTTGCTCCTCACCTTGCAGCTGGATGCACTGTCAGCTGCTCTGGTGCCACATCCTTCCCCAGCACTGTCACGTAGCCCCGGCCATCACCCAGCCCCACGCAGATGGCTGTAGGATGGCTGCTGGCCCAGTACAGCTGCCCTGTGAACCAGTCCACGGAGATGCTGTTCACCTCCCCAGCATCTGTAGAGATAGAGCAGTTTAAATCACACAACCCCTGCTCCAGACTGGGAGGCAAAGCTCCAGTTGCCCCTTCTTCCATTGGAAAGGCAGGGCTGGGGTGGCAGGCCAGGTCTCAGCACCCCAGCACCAGTAGAGCAACTAACATCCTCGCTCCTCCCCACCTGCATAGAGTGGTCGTGTGCCCTTCCCTGGGAGGTGAGCACGGAGCTCGCCACCCTCTGTCAGCCAGAAGTAGGTTTCCCGGAGCAAGTCGTACACCAGGGCGTGGGGTTCGGTCTCAGTGGAGAGTAGGGGCCGGTAGGCTTGGGTCCGCACATCCAGAAGAGCTAGGTCGTGCCCCACAGCTACCAGGATCTGCGTTGCATTGTCTGCCAAAGGGAGAGAAATGTCATTCAGTGAGAGGAGACCTAGCTAGTTGGGGGCACTGCCCTCAGAAAGTCCAGGGTTCCCTGGCTTACCATACCTGCCACTTCACAGATGGTGCTGTGCCGCAGGGTGTAGCCCTGGAGACAGCTGCAGCTGAAAGCACCTGGGGTGTTGCTGCAGAGCTGGCTGCAGGGGCTGTACTCCAGGGAGCACTCATCCACATCTGTGGGGACAGGCACTGCCACGAACCTGCCACACAGCTGGCCGGCCATCCACCCCCAGAACAGCACCACCACTGCTTCCCCAAGGATCACAGGCAGGGTCCAAGACATGAGGACTTGGGCTCAGCCCCAAAACGCACCAGCTTCTGCTAGGATATGACCTAGATCCAGCCTTTGCAGGGTCAGGTGTGGCATGCAGGTAGGAACAGGGCTGAGGCAAGCATTCCTGCATAGCTCTGGCACCAGGGAGAGCCCAGTCTCATCAGCCAAGGCTCTGTGTGCCTGGAACGCATGCATCCTGACCTTTCCTTACCAGCACAGCTCTGCCCGTCTGCCTGCAGCACCCAGCCAGCCCCGCAGGAGCACTGCACTCCCCAGTGCGTGTCAGTGCACGTCTCTGTGCAGCCCCCGTTGCGCACGAAGCAGCTCAAACCTGGGAGGACACAGTGGAGGAGTGACATGGCTCAGGGTGGCTCTGCAGCTCCCCCTGGCCCATGGGGGTGCTGGCCAGCAGCTGCAAGCAACTCACCACACGTGCTGGGCTCATCAGTGCCGTCCAGGCAGTCATCCTCATCATTGCACATCAGGGACTCCAGGATACATTTCCCCTCATCACACCGCACCATGCCAGGCGGGCAGGGGGCTATGACACACACAGCTCAGCTCAGGAGGGCAGATCCTCCGTATCAGGTGGACACAAGAAATGCTGTGGGTCGCAGACTCATGGGGAGGACCCACAAAGCAGCAACAGGTTCCTGGGATGCTTGCCACCATCTCAAGGGGAGCTGGGGCCAAGGAAGGTGAAGTATTCCCTACTTTAATGGCTACAAATTGGAGAGGGGAAGATTTAGACTAGAAATAAGGAAGAATTTCTTCACAACAACTGTGGTGAGGCATTGGCACAGGTTACCCAGGGAAGTTGTGGATGCTCCATCCCTGGCAGTGTTCAAGGCCAGCTTGGATGGAGTCTCGGGCAGCCTGGTCTGGTGGGAGGTGTCCCTGCCCATGGCAGGGATAGGCAGAACTGGATGATCTTTAAGGTCCCTTCCAATCCAAACCATTCTAGGATTCTATGATTCACACGTGGCCTGGACAAGTCTCACACCACGGAAGAGCATTCAGGGTGCTCACTTACCACAGACATCTTCATCTGAGGAATCACCACAATCATCAACCCCGTTGCACTTCCATTCAGCCATGATGCACACCCTGTTCCTGCACTGCCACTGCTCAGGCAGACAGGGCTGCTGGGGACACCCCTCCTCGTCCCAGCCATCCTCACAGTCCTGGTGCCGATCACACAGCTCCCAGTGTGGGATGCAGTGGTGGGTGCCAGGACACTGCACCTTCTTCGCCTCGCACACTGCAGGAAGAGAGCAGTACTCACACTGTGCCCTGTGTCCCCAGCCACCTGCGGTCAGCTCCCCCACCAGGAGACACCACATACCACAGTCTAGCTCATCAGAGCCATCCAGGCAGTCAGCAGCACCATCGCAACGCCAGCTGCTGGAAACACATCGGCCATCATCACACTGCCAAACGTGGGGGTCCCCACCACAGGCGACATCTGCAGGGACAGCACACAGTCACCAGGACCTACCGCTCTGGCACAACCACAAGGCTCCCTTCTGTCCTGGCGTGGGACAGGTGTGAGCAACATCTGGGGTCTCTACCAAGGTACTTACCCACAGCAGCCCCACAGCAAGGCTCTGTAGCAGGTGGGGGCTGCCTTGCTCAGCACAGGGTCCCAGATACATCCCCATGCTCCAGACATCCCACAGGAGCTACCAGCAGAGCTAGCAGATACCTCTAACTTACTCTGTCCCCTCCATGCCCCTTGATGCACAGCCGCCCAAGCCACGCCATGATAAGATGATGAGTGCTGGCTTCTCCCCACTTACCGCACTGCTCATCTGTCCCACCAGGACACTGCTGCTCGCCATCGCAGAGCCAGGGAACAGGGATGCAGGCAGCACCGCAGGTGGCCTGGCGTGATGCTGCACATGTGGGGTTAGTGGGCACTGAGGGAAAGAGGGAGCACAGCCACTCATCAGCCCACGCAGCCATGCTGAGAATCCACCAATACTCACTATGTGCAGCCCCCCTCAGGGGTCCCAGCACAGCCCCATGGAGGGAGAAATTGGCCCCAGACAGGGGCACCCCAGTACCTCTTGCAGGGCTGGAGGGAAGACTGCAGCTTCTCATTCCCCCTCAGGGAAGGCAAGGACCCACCCAGACCTCCTTGGCAGCAGGACAGGGCTCCCCAGGGTGGAGGATCACTCCCAGTCCCCAGAGTGGGAAGGTTGCCATGTGGTGTAAGGGCTCCCAGATCCCCGTGGGAGGATGGGGACACACCAGGGGACGGGGCTCCCCAGGGTGGAGGAACATCCCCAACCCCCAGGCTGGGAACGATGCTATGTGGGGAAGGGACCCCCAAATCCTCGGAGGAGAGGATGGGGACGTGCTAGGTGCAGGGACCCAACCCTCCTTGGCAGCAGGAGAGAGTTCCCCAAGGTGGAGGGACATCCCCAACCCCTGTGCTGTCCTGGAGGGAGGGATGCCATGTGGGGCAGGGACGCCCAGATCCCCGAGGGAGAGGATGGGGACACGCCAGGGTGCAGGGACCCACCCCCCAGCAGGACAGGGCTCCCTAGGGTGGGAAGGATGCCGTGTGGGGCAGGGACCCCCAAATCCCCGGGGCAGAGGACGGGGACACGCCAGGGTGCGGGGCCCCTCCTGTCGCTCCCCCAGGGGATGGGGCTCACGGGCGTGGCGGGTCCTGGCGTGGCTCCCGGCCAGCGGCAGGAGGAGGCCGAGGAGGACGGCGAGGAGGACGGCGAGGAGGAGCGGCAGGGGGCGACCCATAGCGGCGAGGGGGCGGCTCCAGGGGGCCCGGCCGGCGGGAGGGAGCGCGGTGCGGCGGCTGCCTGCTGCTTTATCCCCGGGCACGGGCACCTATTGGTCCCCATAGCCTGGTCGCTGCCCCTTACTGGGGGCGAGGGAGGTGGCACCTGCGCCGGCCGTGGGAAAGCGGCGGCAGCCTTGAACGCCGCCTCCCCGCGACCTTGGGGGCTGCGAAGAAGCCGCTGGAGCACAACAAGAGAGCAAAAAGAGGCGGCTGAGGGAAGGTAAACAGCCCGGCGAGAGGATAAGGCACCTGCCGCCGCCTGGGAAAGGAGCCCTCGGGAATCGCCAGAGCCCAGGAGGTGACCCCGGGGGAGCTGCCTGCCTGCTGCGAGACCCCAGACTCCTCCGAGCCTTCTGGCTTCCCACTCGGCTGTCTGGGGAGGGGGTTCTGCCTCTCTGCTTCTCTCTTGTGAAACCTCACCTGGAGCACTGTGACCAGGTCTGGAATCCTCAACATAAGAGGGATATGGAACTGTTGGAACTGGTCCAGAGGAGGCTACAAGGATGAACAGTGGGCTGGAGCACCTCCCATACCAGGACAGGCTGAGAGAGTTGGGGTTGTTCAGCCTGGAGAAGAGAAGGCTCTGAGGAGACCTTATAGTGACCTTCCAGTACCTGGAGGGGCTACAAGAAAGCTTGGGAGGGACTCTTTAGAAAGGCTTGTAGTGATAGGACAGGGGGCAATGGGTATAAGCCAGAGAGGGGCAGATTTAAACCAGACATAAGGAGGAATTTCTTCACTATGAGAGTGTTAAGGCGCTGGCCCAGGTTGCCCAGGGAAGTTGTGGCTGCCCCATCCCTGGAGGTGTTCAAGGCCAGGTTCGATGGGGCTTTGGGCAGCCTGATGTCCTTGCTCATGGCAGTGGGCTTGGAATCTTTAAGGTCCCTTCCAGCCCAAACCATTCTATGAGCATCTGTCCACTACAGAAACCAGTATGTGCTTCAAGCACATCCATTGCCCATGTGTATTTGACCTCTCTAGCCCGCACCGTGAACCCTCCCCACAAGTGAGCTGAATCTGGGCAGTTGTTGCTGTGGGTACACACACACACACACACACACACACACACCCCATCCTGTCTGTCTAGATGTTTTCCAGGCACATACAAGGAGTGTTTGCTCAGAGTGTTTGCTCAGGAAAGGAAAGTTCTGAGATGATCTCCTGCACAGTGTGGAAGAAACTGGGTACCAGCAACAGAGCCAGCACAGAGGAAGGACTCTTGGCACAGCCAAGACTTTTGGGAGCTCAGGGCAGAGGCACCACAGTGGAGGTGGAGAGACCAGGGCATAGCACAGCTCTGGGTCACATGGCCCACAGCATTGACATGAGGGAGATACCACAGGAACAGAACACAGAGAGAAAGATCATTTGTCCTAGGATATGCTGTCCATGAGTGCTAGGTAACCTCCTGTACCAATGGCATCACAGCACAGCCCTAATATTTCCCTTTTTAGGGAAAGGGTCACTGGGCACTGGAATAGGCTGCCCAAGGAGGTGGTTGAGTCACCATCCCTGGAGGTATTTAAAGTATGGGTGGATGAGGTACTAAAGGGCATGGTTTAGTGATTGATAGGAATGCTTGGACTCAATGATCCAGTGGGTCTTTCCCAGCCTGGTGATTCTATGATTCTAATATGCACCTGTACCAGCACAGCAGCCCAGGAAGCAGATTTACTCAGTTGTCTTCTCCCTGGGACGGCATCCCAGCACCCCATGTCAATTGATTTCCCCAGGCACACCCTGGCAGCAAGGGATGTGCAGGTGCCAGGAGTAATGGGGATGCTAGGCAAGGGACTTCTAGTGGTCAGGGGAAGGAGTGGAAAGGACAGATAGATGCACAACAGAGCACTATCCAGGTACTGCAGGCCATGCAGAAAGCCCTAATGCCTTCATCACCCCTTCAGGCCATCACTGAGAGCTGTGGTAGGTCCCTGGGGATCTGCCTCATCTGCAGGGACCACTCGAGCTCTGCCACTCCCAGCATACGCTCTTCTCTCCGGGATGTCCAGCACTGGTTCCACCCAGACACTGAGCCTGTACCACTGCAAAAGCCAACCCAAGGAATGGGACAAAGACTCTCCCCAAGGGCAATACTTCTGTGATGAGAAGGAGGAGGACAGCAATTTGGGCAGGTCCCAGAAGGAATCATCCTGCTTCCCTGGGGAGCCCAGGGAGATGCTCAGCATATACGGTCTTCCTTCTTTCCATGTCCTTTCCTCAAGCTGGGAAGGGGCCATGGTAGCCTGCCCAGATGGATGTGCAAGCCTCTATTAGTTGTCTGGGCTGGGAGTTATGTGCAATACTCCTGGGAGACCCATAGAGTCTCCTCACCCATCTCCTCTTGTGTTCTATTTAATTCCAGCATGGCTTTTGCCTTCCCTTGATATTAGGCTCCTTGCAATGGTGTAACCACTTAACTGCTTGCAGCAGCTGGCTGGAAAGGGCAGGTGACAGCAGAGGGACTGTGGAAAAGGATCCAGAAGTTAGTGGGTGCAGTAGAAATCCCCGTTCACCTGAGCATTACCTTGGGCAGCTGGGGCAGCAATGATGGAAAGAACACCTGCTGTGGCCGGCCTCTTAAAATGCTTTAAAAAAAACAAAACACAAAAAACAAAAAAACCCCATTATTTATGTCAAAGTATTCTAAACACATGTCTAATTAGAGAAACCTACAGGTTTTTATGCACAGACAGCAGCCCACTGCACACAGTTATATTCATACACACATACAGTGGCATTTGCTCTACAAGGTAATGGGGTCCATCCATCCCTGTGTCATCGTCCCATCCCTCCCCCACCAACTACTGGCGAGATTTCTTGGATATTTTCAGGTTTTTCTTTACAACTCCATCAGTCAGGGAGTCTCCTTTTCTCACTGACATTTAGATTCTCCCTTCTCTGCCTCCAAGCTGAGGGAGGCTTTAGATAGCAGGAGACTCCCACAGAAATGATGAAAGGGAGTAGCAAATCTGCACTCATTTGAACAGCAGCATTCAAAATGCTAAACAGAAGTGCAGCCCCACACCCCAAAAAGCACAAAATAACATTTTTAACTATTCCTACTACAGCAAACAATTTTTGTCAAATGTCCAAAGGCAGTTCAGTTTCACATTGTGTGAGCAATTTTATATTGTTTCAATAAAGTTACATATACCCTTTCTGCTATATGATCAATGGATTCTCTTTTCATTATTAGTGTTTTAAATATTTTTCAGTAATTTTGAACTATTCCTGTTCCTCTCTAGTGACTTTTAAGCACTCTCTTCCTAAAAATGTGGGATGTAATTATTGTAAAATAAAATTAAAAAAAAAAGTTGGACACCCTGTCTCACAACAGTTATAATACCGCAAACTTTTTCCCATAAAGAAAGTATGACTCTACTGGACTCTGCTGTGTGTCAGTGCTCAAAATTAAACTGTCTGAAATCTGTTGTCTAAAGCTTATTCCAGCAGGAAAATTAGATCTCATGAAACAACATTTCTTCCTAGGAAAACATCTTAAGTTACTAAAATCAAAATTTCAGAGCATTCTAAACTATTTTTTCTTCACTGTGAGAGAGGTGAGGCACTGGCACAGGTTGCCCAGGGAAGTTGTGGGATTCCCCATGCCTGGAGGTGTTCAAGGCCAGGTTGGATGGGCCTTGAGCTGGTGGGAGGTGTCCCTGCCCATGGCAGGGGGGTTGGAACTGGATGATCTTTAAGGTCCCTTCCAACCGAAACCATTCTATAATTCTACGATTTTAACAAAGGTGTTTTTTATTTCCATTTCAAATGTTGAAGCTTTTTCTAGATAACAAAAGTCCCTTTTTCAGTCCTGAACAAACAGTTGGGCTTCTTTGTGTCTAAGAACAACTCCTAATTCAGGGTCTGACCCACAGCAACTCGGAGCATCAGCCACACTGACCGTAATGGTCCTGTGAGAATTGCAGAGTAGTTCCTGAGTGCTGGGAAACTCCCTGACATAACAGGTAATCCGAGTAACTGTAGCCTGGGACAGCCTTGCAAAGTAGGTGACATTTCCCATCCCTCTGGCAGACCATCTTATTTGAGACACTGTTCTTCATTAGCCATTTTTGTACCTCACTCTTAGTAGAACTGTCATTCTTTTGTGTAAATATCCCTCCAGCCTATATCCTTGTGCCCAGCACCAGCCCCAAAGGAAGCAGCACCTGCCTTGGTTGGTATTTTAACCAGTAAAAAAGTGGTCTCACAAGTGGTACCTCATGCCACTAAGAGCTTCAGCGTAGGCAGGAGGAACGTCAACACTGAGATGTGTGGGTGGTATTCTCCAACCTCCTAGAGGATAAAGCCATGAAAAAAATAACGTTTACAAACCTAAGGGACTGCTGAGAAGTAGGAAATATTAGCACCTGATATGATGCCGTCTGGCAAAAAACTTAAGGTAACTGCATCCTTTACTATAGTATACTTTCCATTAATTAGCACAATTAATTTGAAAAGGAATGGTATTCAAGCCATCTGGAGGACTAATTTTCAGAATGCTCTAAGGAAACAATTTCTTGCTCTCAGCAGTAATAACAAAAGCTACGTTGCTCTCATCACAGTTGCTAGAAACTTCATGCATTTGCCCTCTTGCTATTTGTTTCAGAACAGAACAGGGGAGGACAATTGCTTTAAGGAGAAAGTGAATTATCAGGATAAGAAAACTGAGCTGGTTTCATCCTCTTTCACAGAGTCTGGAAAATAAACATGGAAGGTACTGTTTGGGGTCCAAAAAAGCGTGCTTGTTTTCTGAAAACTGTGGGCCTGTAATTTCATCTCCACCCCATCCTTTTCACCTTGCTCTTCTACTTACCTGTGAGGTCTTCGGAAGATGAAGAAGGAAATCAGGACCTCTAGTTACAGATGCCACAGCCCCCTCACCATCTCATCTCCTCTCACCGCATCACCCATTGCAATCTGCCTGTGATGCCTCTCCACGCAGCCACTGGGGAGCAGCAGAAGGCTGCAAGAAGGTCCTGCTTTGTCGTCCTGCTCTTTCCAGGCTCTGAGTTATCTGCGAGACCTGGGGAGAATGGAGAAGCACATTGGGACCTCCACTTGCAAATGCTACAACCCATTCCCAACCTTAAAGTTACCTGTGCCACTCATCCCACCTTCCAGCCTGTCTCCAAACCCTGCTCAGAGCTTCCCTGGGCCCTTGCTAAGGAGGTGAGACAATATGATACAGGCTCTGCAAGAAAGCCAAGCCCAGGTTTAGCTCAGGACAGGGTGATGGGAGGAAGCATCCTAGCCCCGGTAGCTTTGTCATGGCTCTGGAGCTCTAATGCTTCCACTTTGGGAACAGGAAGGAAAATCACTGCCAGCCCACATCAATAGGGCTTCAGCATCTCCCCAAGGTCGCAGGCAAGCAGGTCTCTCTGGAGGATAGTTATGCTACTAAGACACTAGGGGCCTCCCACTTAGGTGACTCATTTCTGTACACATGTACACACACACACACATATATATATAGATAGATACATGTACGGATTCACACATGCCTATATGGATGTTGAAGGACTGTTTGCAGTGCTTTGATACCCTGCCTCACTTAAGTGTCTCCTACCAGGTAGGTCAACAAGGTCAGTTTATCCTAGATATCATATTTAAAGGAATGTGAAGTGCTGTTCTCCCCACTTGCTGCGGGTTATGGCCAAGAGCAGAGGAAAATGAGCAACCCACCCATGAGCAGCTGAGTGTCCCTTGATTAGATGGTTAAGATAGCCTGCTAAGATGAAGAAATGCAGAGTCTGGATAAAGGGCAATATTTTCTGATGCGTATAATAACTGCATATTGAATTCATCATTATGGATGTCCTGTCAGCTCTCACAGGCAGTAGCTGACCCTTCAGTGTTTCCTCTGGCCTCACGTCTGTGCCCCATCATGCTTTCTGGCACAGCACCTCCACTCTTCACAGTAGCCCTGCAAGCTTCCACCTCACAGTTTCTACTCTGTGTCCAGGAACTGGTAGGTCTGATTTGGACTTTGGCAACCCAGAGGCTCCTTACCCGAGAATAACCAGCTGGCCATGCCTTGCTCTCCTCCCAAAGAGAAGTAAAACTCTTGGGAAAAAAATATGAAATTAATTAAAATTAATTAGGTCTTCCTTCCTATTCTGTTTTCCCATTCTCTACTTAATAGCTCAAATTTCCTCTTATCACGTCTCTGATTCTGTATTCAACACACAGAACAAACACCTCTAACAAAGACTCATTCTCACTGTCTCCCTTGGCTAAGCTCATTATCTAACATTAAGACCCTAAATCCTAAGAAAATGTCCTACTCTCCCAGGAGCAGTGAATCCAATGTTGCTACAGCCTCACAGATAGCCATTTGTGTCACATCACTGTTTTTAGCGGCTTAATAAGGCTTACCAAGAAAAAGAAGTGTCTTAATCATCTCTTGTCTAGATGCACATAACTTAACAAGAAAACATCTGATTCATCATTGCTTGGAAAGTTAGCTTAGCTTTAAAATGCACCCAGAACAGCTCCTCCCCACCTAGTTTTGATGGATTTCTTTTTTTTTTTAGAAGAATTTAGCTTTCTGATTTCCAATAGTCTGTAGGTTTTTCCTCCTTCTCTCTGTACTGGAAGCTGTATCTGCACTTGGCCACAGTTGCTGGGTTCAGCCAGAGTGGGGACCATGTCATACACACCAAGGCTTCTCACCCATGCGTGTTGCCTCCATACACATCATCGTGCAGATTGGGAATCGGGTACACTCGGTCCTCATCACCGGCAACACAGCTGGTGTCCTGGACCAAGGTATCCTCCTTGACTCATGATATTGCCCTGGAGTCACCGATACCTGCCCTGCTTGTCTGGTCTCAGTGTTTGCATTAAAACCTCACTCACTTTCATTGCTCCAGATGTGGGGTGACAGTGCAGCCCACTGTGATGTGAAGCACACGGTGAAGGCATCAATGCAGGAAGCAACAGCAAACCTCATCCTCTGCCAATGCTTTCAGGGCCACTTTTTTAATGACTCCAAGCAGTACCAATAGCTGCAGGGGGACAAAGGAGGTTGTAAAACAGACTGATCTACCCACCTCTCAGATTATCACAGCAGAACTTATTTATTGCCAGAGAGCAATAAAGCATTATAACCCTGGAACAGCCTGTGCTCCACACATCACCTTCCATTCTCATTCCTCAAGAGCTTTCAACAAAATTAAGGGGGTGGGGGAAGAAAGCCACAAAGCAAAAGAAGTTACACTTAAGGAAGACAGAGAGGGGACTGGGAAAATGTGTCCTTCTTCCCAAAACCTCATCCAGGTTCCAGCGATCAGCATTTCTTCAGTCAGACAAGGTGTCACCATCTAATAGTCCTTGATGGCTTATTTCTTCAAGGTATCCTTTATTATTAAGCACTTGCAAATCTCAATATCCCACCACAGGGACTTTCTTCTCTCAGCTCTACACTGTGGGAAGAAGCTAGGTCCACTTTCTTCCTTTTAACAGAACACCCAAGAGCTTCACCTGCTGAAAAACAGTTCCTCTTTGCCTGTTCACAGCTGTACCTCACCTGTACTCTCAAGGATAAACAACCCTAGCCTGGTCCTGGTATAGAAAACCTCTCAGGCCTTTAAAAATCCCATTTGCTCTTCTTTTGCAGTGGGGAAACTGTAGTTGTGTGGAGCGTCTGGGATACAGAGACACCCTGGTTGCTGTGGATAGATTGCTGCTAACGGTGTTGCTATTTTTTGCCTTTCCTAGCCATTCCTACAGTTTGTCTCACACATGGTAGGGGCTAATCCATTCCTCTGTGTCCTGTGGGCTGCAGCTAGCAGCCAGGTGCCTGTGAAACAAGGCATCCTGATGCTGGCACATACCTGTAGAGCTTCCTGTTGAGGGTGTGCTCTGCTGCGACATGGTGTGGCCAACCTTCACTCTTTAGGCAGAAGAGGGGGGTTTCTCACCTTGCACCATGGGCTCGAATTTTAGCACAAAGCCAGTGCAAATCCAGATGTAGGATTTCATGTGCAGGTGCCCTCAGCGGGCACTCCTTGCACCTCTGCCTGTACCATGCAGTGAGTCACCTTGTATTTCCAGGCTAATTCTTCTCCAACAGCAACTCAGAGGCAGCCAAGGGCATGCTGTACTAACCAAGTTACTTCAATCTGACTCACACATAAACAGCTGACAAGACCAGGTTAGTGTTGAAAGCTTCCCCATTGCCTTGTTAGATGCTGTTCTTCAGTATCACCATTTGCACTTGCTGGAGCAGGTGGCACAATGCTCTCCAGGGGAGAGAGTAGCAAGCGCTAGAGACATAGACTGCTTTAAAATAGATGCATGTGTGGGTTTGTTTATCACAGCCCATTCATGTCTTCTTTCTTGACTAGCAGTGCTGGAAACTGTGTTAGTTGCATGGGAAATGTGTTTTGCTGTCTGCTTCTACAGTAAGAGCATAGAAGACACCTTTTGGTGTGGGGTTCCAGGAGAATGTCACGTTAACATCAGGCTGTCTGCAGGTTACCTTGAGGATATTAGCCTAGAATGCCCAACAGTTGTGGTCATACTGGCTGGACTTGGTACAAGTCTGGTTACTTCCCAAGCATTTGTTTTATTTGGAGACTTTTGCCACCTTCCCTTCTCCTGCTAGGTCTCTGGACCATAGAATTAAGAGATGAAAAGCAGTAGGATGGGGTCAGCCTTCTGCAGTATTGCATCACCATGCAGTCTTTACTGCCAGTCAATCACTACCAGCAGTTCTGCTTACGTAACACTTACCAGGAAGGTGGGCAATTGGAGCGAGAAGGGCATCAGACCAGGCAACTACCACTCTTCGCTACATTATGCAATGGGCTTTGGTACGTGCTGTGTTTAGTCTTTCCTGTTGAGTTCCTGTTGCGTTGAATCTAAAACAGGCAGAGAGATCTCATGCTCAAGCAAAGTGGAGGAGCACTCCAGGAAAATTTGGTGGGAGCAAGAAACGTAGGCAGGGTTGGTATTCCACCCTAGAACAACACTGCCTAAATCATACTGATGGCAAAAGTCACATGCAGGATAAACATTTTGGCTTTATTTCACAACTCATAGCAGCTCTGCTCTCTGTCAGCTCAAACCGCGCTGCATGCTGTTTTGCACTGACTCAGCTTTTAGGGCCGTGTAAAATACTGCTGTTGCTGTACTGCCCAAAGCAGTCATTCAGGGAGCTGGGACTGTATCCAGACCATCTTGCTTAATCCCACAAATACCAGTCCCCATAAAAATAGAAACAATCACCTTCTCACAGAGGAGCTTGCTGTATCAAGTTTCTAGTGCTCACAGCAACCAAGATAAATCACTATTATCCTTGTGGCTGGTACATTAAATAGTTTCTTTCCTGTAATGTTAACTGAGGGATTCGTTTTGTCTTTTGGGAAGGCAAGGGATTCGGAGAATCTCCTCACCTTAATTTTTTTGCATTGATGACACGGAAAGCGCGCTTGAAGCCAAAAATGGAGCATTCGCCATACATAGCAAGTGTGTTGGCAGCAAGCGGCTAGTTCAGCAAATCAAGCAGCCTGCACTATCTGAAACAATCCTAAATCTCCAGTAGGCCCTGCAGTTAGCACATCATCTCTGGAGTTCAGCATGTGGGACAATGCTGCCATGGCAAACTTGCTGGGGATGAGACTGGGAAACAAGTGGAGGATAGAGCCCTGTAGCCATGGCCTCTGTAGCCTCAATTTTCATATAAGTAGTATTCAAATGGGCTTACCAAGTCTGCTTTAGAGGCTAGTCTCCCGTCTCAAGGCAGGGTTTCCATTTCCAAGATGTAGTCTTTCTTTCATTTTAGTGCCAGAATTTTAATCAACTTCAAATGAATAAATGCAAAAGATTTGCCTACGCGCTTGCTACCGCTCACTGTAACTATCTTGTCTCTGGTGGCTGTTGCTAAAATGCTCTACCAGCTCTCCCTGGAAAACCTGAGGGAAGATTTTTAAATCTCCTGTAATCTGGCCTGTCTTTTCAAGTGGGATTCCCAGAAGCTACAAAGGTCCTTTTTAAGGTGTGCAAGCCTTTCTCAGAGACTGGCAGTCTTCCAGGAGGTGCTCGAATGCATGGAGAAGTGCTTATGTCCACCCTCTGGAGTACAGCCATCTCTCAGGAGGCAGGCAGTCTCTGCATCTTCTCATCAGAGCAATGTGGGAGTGTTGGAGCTGCATGTTTTGTCACACCTTGGAGGGACTGTGCCACTAAGTCCTAGGACTTAAATACTGCACTCATATTCTTCTTCTAGAGTTGCCTGTTCTTTCATTCCTCCCAGATCACTCTGGTTTAACTCTGTTAACTACAAGCAGGGATTGTTGAGACTGGCTATTCAGCCTGTGTGACCCTTTCTCAGAACCTTTTAAACCAACAGATCAACCAACATTAGACCCAAATGCAAAGCTCTCAAATACATCCCAATGCTCCAGGAAAATCAAGCCCAGCAGAGGCAAAGACATCTCCTGGCAGCACCTCCCTTCATCCCTGCAGTGCTATCAGCCAAAGACACAGAGCCGTAGGCAATGTGGGGTGCTGGCTTTGCTCTCCACAAGACCGTTTGCTTTTCTCCTACCATGAGCACCCTCAAGATATGCTCTTGCTCCCACAAAGGAAGAACTTCACAAAGAATGGTAGGCTTGTGACCTTCAGTGCACACCTTTCCTGCAGTGAGTGGATATTGCTATTCCCTTTGGAAAGTGCTGGAGCTGGCTGTTGCAGCATTTTGACTGCAAACTGGAGCACTGAGCAGCCACAGATTGCAGCATCTAGCAAAAATGCATGATCTGGCTCCTTTTTTTCCAGGAAAGGAAGATGTGTGAGCCTTAGGACCATGATTATTGTGCTCTTGCTTCCCAGGAACAAAGCTGTGCTGATGCAGCCAAACATGTTCCATGTGTCTTGTGGGTTTTTGGGAAGTACCAAGGGGCAGATGACATTGACATGAGCACACAGCACTGCCTGAGCTGGCTGGGAGGGAGATGGGGAACGTGCAGGAATTGTTGGGTGTGGTTGACATTGCATCCCATGCAGCCAGCAGAGAAGCTGTTCTGAGTAGGCTCTGTGGTGTGGAGATACCAAGGTGAAGTCAAAGCAGCCCAAAATCTTCAGCATATGTGAGCCGTCCACTAAGCAAATGTATGCCAGGATACAGATTGTCTTATTCATGAAGATAATGCACATATTTAACCTGGCATCCACAATAACAGGCTATCTCCAATTAAGCCTATCCCAGGCCCTCTGGGAAAATGATAATGGCTGCAGGAGATGAAAGGTAACTGCAACAAGCTGTGATACTTCCTCCACCATTAGCTGCACATGCCTA
This sequence comes from Clamator glandarius, assembly GCA_033459285.1. Lineage (NCBI taxonomy): Eukaryota > Metazoa > Chordata > Aves > Cuculiformes > Cuculidae > Clamator > Clamator glandarius. Next base: position 2,493,026 of record JAUNZM010000020.1, read on the forward strand.
CAACCTGCCAGGTTGTTTGGATTTTCAGACAAAACCCTGGGGTTACACACTCAGGAGTGCAGTCTGTCTGAGCCTCCCAGTTCCTCCCAGCCTCGGCGAGAGCCTCAAGCCCAGGCAGACTCCAGGGCAGCTCCCACCATGAAGACCAGAGGGCATGGTAAGTAACTGTGGCTTATTTAAACAGCCCCAGTCTGGCAGCAAAAGGTAAAACAGCAGGAGTAAGACTTTGGCAGCTCTCAGCCTTGCAGGTCTACCATTAAAACAGCCATCAGATGTTTCCTCAAATGCCCTGCTTACCTCCAGAGGAAGAGGATAAGTAAGATGCTCGGTCTCAGTGCAGATACCTCGGGTTTAGCCCCTCGGGGGTGGCTGATGCTACGCAGTCACTGCTGAGCCATGCTAGCCTGGCAGAGCACAAGCGCTTTTTCAGGAAGGTACGTGAGAATCGATCAAGTGCCTGCCAAAGCCCATCTGCATCCTAACAGGATGCTGGGGAAGGCTTCTTTACAGAGAGGAGTCTGATCCCTCTTAGCCACCTGGAAGGTACATGGGGAGCCTGGCGGCTTTTCTCTCTGGCTGCAGCTCAAGGCCTGGCAGTGTTGACTTTGTGCTCCAGGGCTGTGCAGGCAAGTTGTGCAGAGCTCACCACCCTGCACTACAGCTCTTCTTGGAATAAATTCAGGACTTTAGCCCAGAAGCTGGCAGTGCTCACAGCACACCACCTCTGTGTGACTGGCAGCCAGCACAGACCCCACAGGTGCCCTCCTGCTCCCCATGCAAAGAGGGCAGGGGATGCACAGAGCCAGGCAGGGAAAGGCCCTACTGTGCCCTCTAGTATGGGCCACCTTCCACAGGGAATCTTCAGGACCCTTCCTCAGATTCACTGTTTCACAGTCATGCCGTCAGGCAAAGCCAAGGGACTATTCCCATCAGCTCAGTGTTGGGCAGCACTAAAGGGATTTCATCTGAAATTATTTGATGCTCCTTTTCTGGCTTTTGGACCCTGATCCCTGGCCATGCTCAGTTTCCTGCACTTCTGTGGAGATAGCAAAGCTTTCTACTGCTATGTTCAGCCCTTGTTTCACTTTGCTCTTGAAGACCACTACAAGACAAAGAGATACAGAACAGAAACATAACAGGCAGGAGCAGAAAGGAGAAGGCTGGGTAACTATCTGTGTCTAGTTCCCCATTAACTCTGTGTGAGTCCGGGGAGAGGATTGCTGCCAGAGGATTTTCAACATGTTTACATTTCATTTCCACTGGATATAAACCAGGCACCATAACTCAGTGGACTCTTTGCCAGCCTTTGAACCACCTCTGCAGAGCCAAGACTCCCGTGTTCCCCTCACATTTCCAAGAAGGCAAGTACAGATTTCCACTGCCATACCCTGGGCCTGCCTAGAGGAGAAGTCTGGGTTAGACTAAACTCTGTGCCAACAGGGACCCTGAGGACAGGGCTACACAGAGGCACTTGCATAAGACAATTGCCTCTGTCTGAGGTGGATCAGCAGCTGCCTTCTAGGGAGTCTGGATAGCCAGGGAGAGGGAAATCTCGCAGTGCCCAGAAGGATGATAGGGAGGCCACAGTGCTGCTTGCTGGAGGTGTCTTCTGGAAGGCTTTTGCTCACCATGTGTGTTTGAAGCCTGGAGTTAAGATTGAGCAAATAAGACATTAACCCTGTGCACCCTAAAGAGTCCCTGCCTCCAACAAAGGGGACTTTGCAGCAATATCCATGGAGAACATACCTCTGCTGGCCACAAGAGCTCAAGGTGAGCACCAGCTTGCTTTTTCCTTCAAACTGAGTCCAGGCAGAGGCTGAAATGCATTAAAGAACTGCAAAATTTTGGAAGGAGCTTAGATATCCTTTTTCAAGATGTAAGGGAGAGCAAGGTTAGGAAGTGGTTTACTCACAGGTTAAAAAATAGTCTCCAAAAAACTGGAGTTGTGCGACCACACAGTTTGGTGACCTCTTCGATGACATTCTGACAGCAATGCTTTTGCATCTGAAGCATGGGGAAAGTGCCACACAATCTGTAGTGCTGCCTGGTGCCCTAGGAAGCAGTAAGAAACATAATCAGCAAACAGCTGGACCAGACGAAGCAGCCCAGCTCAGCGGGCAGGGCCACTACTCATCACCCAGAGGTTCCATGTGAAGGCCAGCATGCTCTGAGGACTGCCTGGAAGAATGTCTCCTCTCCTCTTCCAGCTCTGTGTAGGACAGGCAAAGGACTATCTCCACAGTGCGTCTGAACGTGTCACTCACCAATGCGGGTCTCCTTGGGAGTGAAATGTGATACTGAGTGTGTGGGGCAGGTGTCACCTCCTTACATACCACACCCCACTACCCTAGCCCATATGCCCATATGAGGTAGTTGCCAGCTGCCCTTATCACTGTTTCAGGACCACTTGAATTCCTGGCTCTTATCAGCCTTTTTCTATACACATGAGCCCTTGAGCTCAAGTGCCACTAGACCACACCTGGGCCTTTCCCTTCCCATGTGCTGATGCAGCCACACAGATGTTGGGCTGCCAGAATTGACATAAAGGGCAGCTTTTGGATTATAAACTGGTGGGTTTTGCTCAGAGGATCACAGAAATCATAGACTCTCAGGCTGCTTCTCACAGCCCTATTTATTATCAAGTAGACACTCACTTCACCTGCCACAGGGCAGGCACCTTTGAGTTTTACACCAGGGAAAGTCTCCAGTGCCCTTGTGCCTGTCCCAACTTTCCAGTACAGGCTGGTTAGAGTTACCAGTGCTGCCTAGGTTCTCCAGCTGATGCATGTGCGTTGGGGAACATCATCTCAGAATGGCCACCATTACCTGTCCCTGCAGCTGATTTCAAGATAGTTGTAAGCCCCTGGACCATTTCTGCTCAGGAGCCCGTAGGCTGGGACAAGGAGTTCGGCAACCTTGCTCTTTGTTCTGCATCTGTCACTTTGCCCGTAGGATTTTGCCTTCTGTTAAGATTTCTAGGGACAAATTCCAATATATCTGTGACACTAAGCAAGACTTTTTGTGAGTTCTTAAGCTCAAATGTGGGCCATCTCCCCATGCACCATGTCTGGTAGGGAGCTACGGCAGATGCCTGAGGAAAAGAAAAGCTGGATGAGCCTGTAGATATTCCTCTCCAGATTACTTTCCGAGCCACCCTGATTTGCAAATCAAGGATTTCCTGAAAAGACAGCAGCAGCTTTGTGTGAAAGGGTGGCTTTTTTTCTTCTCTGAACTTGTCTGGTCCTTTTTTGAACTCACATCAGTTTTCGGCATCCACAAGGTCACGAGACAGGGAGTTGCACATTTTACTTACACCTCTTTTACAAATGGAAAAAATAAGAGTGGTCTGATGTTAGTAGCTGATGGGATGACAGGACCTCTGATGCAATCGATCTTCATTCACATAGTAAGTCTTAGACCAGAGTGAGCAGTGAAACAAACCAGCCAAACTTACTTGAGACAACAGTGCAGACAGTAGCTGAGCATGAGCAGCTGGGGCTAAGGCAAGCAGGAACCTTCAGAGGTGCAAGAGTCACACGCTGTGAGCAAAGGTCTGTGAGCCAGATCATTTCCCCACAGGCTACAGAGAGGCTTATTTGCTTTATGCAGAATAAAATATCTCTGTGTTAGTAAGAGATGCACATGTTTACCTTAGATTAGGTTAACTTGTCTTTCGCATATTTGATTGCTTCCTACAGATTAGGGCAATTTTATATTAGTAATAAATTAATTAAAGGAAAGGCTTTGCTCTGAGACAGTGTACTGTGTTCATGTTCATCTACTACTTCCTATCTGCAAAAATGTTGAGGCCTTTATTAAACTATTTTGAGCATCATCTTTGTTTTATTTCTTTCTTTCTCCTCTCTTAGCCACATGCTGCTGGATTTCATATCACACTGACATACAAGTTCTCTATGTTTTATCTGCCTCTCATCATTCTCTATTTGCTCATTTTATCACATACTCTTAATTTTAAGCACTGTGGCTTTTCATCTGTTCCTGTTAGAGCCTTGGTGCCCTGAGAAGGGTCCGTGAACTCCCACTGACTTCATCAGTGGGATCAGTAGCCATGGATGCTTTCAAGGGGCAACAGTTTCAGGTGGGGAAATATAATATAACCATAGCCATCTTTAAGAGGAAGGGAGCTCTAGAGGTGCCTGTCCCCTCCTCACTCCTTGTGTGAAGACCACCCTCACAGTCAGGTGAGGACCGATCAGAGGTCCCTGTGTTGCAGAAGTGCCTGTTGGTTCTCATCCTTTCACCAGCCATCTCCAAGAAGGTTTGGCTCTGCATTCTCTGCCTACCTCTCAGACAGTGGAAGATGCTTCCTCAGCCCTGTCAGCTGTCATACCCCTGGGCTGAAGAAGCCCATCACCCTCCATCTCTCCTCATATGCCATGTGCTCCAAACCCTAGCCAACCCGGTGGCTTTTGCTGGGCTGCAGCTTGTCACCATTTCTCTTATAACGGGTGGCCCAAACTAGGCATGGTGCTCCATATACTGCTTCAGCAGTGCCTGGCAGTGGGGAACACATGCCTGATGATGACTTAAGAGCCTCAAACTTAGGGATGACCCAGAAAAGGCAATTAAAACTGGAGTGCATTGCAATGCCTTTGAGATATCACAACTGTGCTGTGTGATCATAAGGTGACAACACACCCATATGGGCTATTGGGCTGAAAAACAAAGGAAGTCCACTCAATAAATAGGATGCATGCTCGTGCAGATAAGAAATGCTGGGGGTCAACAGCACTGTAATAGGTAGTAGTCAGGTCTGTGACAGACTGTCCACTGCAGCATCCGTACTGAATGGCAACGTTGCCTGCTTTGCAGTGCTGGTGTCAAGTGTCTTCCTTGCCCTGAGGCAGCTGCCTCCCACTTTTTACTTAGGGATTTATTTTAAATATATTATTTAACTCCAAAAATTTCTTCAGTTAGCTTAAGTCCTAATTTGCAATTTATGCTCCATATTTTCTATTACAAATTCTATATTGTAGTTGTGTACAAGCATCTTTGTTGCCATATAATATGCATTTTCATTTTTATAGGTGTCTTTATGAAACATATGCCCACCCCTCCATTACCCAGACTACAAGGCAGCAATGAGCCAGCAGTACTGATGAACTTGGCCCCAGGTGATGCGAGAGCTGAGGCTGAGAGCAGCCAAGCACTGACACACAGAGCCAGCTCTGTGCTCAAAGCCCCTGGGTGAATCAGGGGCCACTGATTGCTATTTATAGCTGCCTTAGCTTACGTTTAAGTGGAGGCTTTAAAAAGCTTGAAGGCAGTTTGGGTGCCAGGGTAGCTCTGTCCTGCACGTGTGACACGTGGTTCTTTGCGTGAGAATGGTGCAAAGCCCCTGTTGTGCCATTGCACAGGCAGGATCAGGTCATGGCTTTCAGGGAGGCCACAAACAACTTGTGTTAAGCTGTTAATAAAATAGTACTTGATTATTTGATTTGATTGAGCTAACTCTGCCTACCTTTTGGAGGACCCAAGCAAATCCCTTACCTGAACAAACCCCACCACAACCACAAATCTAGTGGCTGTGGAAATGAGGACTACAAAGGTTATCCTTGTTACAGCTTCAGAAAACACAGTGTTTGGTCTTTTCCAGGCTGTCGCCACACTGGGAGCCTGAACATCACAGTAGACTTTGTGTTCAGTACTGATCCTTACATGAATGGAAATAATTAGCACAGAGTTTGATGCTGCTTGTGTTTCTTCAGCATTGCATTGTGAGTTTTGATGGTATGGTACTGCACAAAATTGGACTACCAGTGGAGACCACACGGCACTTGGCTTTCATAAAAATCACCTGAGTTACCATTGCAGTTCTGGAGGTGAAAAAGAGATCAAAACCTAAGACAGCTGAAAACCTGTGTGACTGGGTTTCTCTTTTATCTGCAACTGAAAAACTAAATAGTAGATGCTGTTCTGCTCTTTGAGCTTATTTGAGCATAAGGTGTAGCACAACTCTTGCATCTTTCCATGTACTTCTTTGTGCAAGAGTGTGTCCGTGCAACTATATGTGTATGTGTGTGCCTACACGTGTCACGCTGATTCTCACATTGCTGTCCTCTTGCACAAGACATGAAAAAGCAATATTGCATTCATTTCCTTTCTCAAAAAAACCCCAGTCATCTGAAACACAGCAGTCACCAGGGGATATTTAGCTGCTACGCACTACTGCACATCCTCTGGATTTGTCTGTCCTTTGTCAGGAGCAGATAAGTCAGCAAATTAAATCGGCCTACTTGTGATGATTTTCAGAACCATCATACTTATTTCAACCTACTGATTTTCCTACAGTCCCTGGCTATTACTGCTTTTTTCCAGCTTTGCTGGTGCCACCTGGTTTGGAACACTATAAGCTGGTCATCCCAAAGACCACCTCCTTCTCCACCAGCTGTGTCTGCACAATCTTGACCTGTCTTCCAGGAACTTTAACTTCTGCTCAGGAATCAGCGGCATCCAGGGAAACTTGATGGGACACCAAGCATTTTATTTCACTTTTCAGAGAGGGTTGCATTTTCTTTATACTGGTTTTCAGTCACTGCAGAATCCCAGCGGCTGCTGCACAAAGCTGGCACTACCCTCCTCTTCTGCATGATATCCCATGCAGTGGAGGGAAGCTGGGCAAATCAGTAATAGGAGATAAGCAAAGACTAGAGAAGGAGGGATGAAAGAGACAGCCAAAAATGTTTGCAGGCTCCACGGGCTTTGGACATGCACCATTCCCAGCTGTTAGCATTGGAACACTGCTTACTGCACCATCTGATGACCTGACTTCCTCCTCCCCGACCAGAGCCAGAGGCAGGCTTCCTATGAATAACCAGCCTGCTTTCCAGGTCTCGTCAGAATTATTCCTGCTCTGGGTGTGTCTCTTGTCTGCAGGCACATTTCCCAAATTCTGCCTTGTCCAATCCAAGTTCAGAAATCCTTGCCCTGGTAAAAGATGCTGTGCATAACTGATTCCAGCTAGGTGCAGATGAGATTAGCTAGATCTAATTTAATGTGCAACTTCAGAAGTACAAGAACCCAGAGCGGGGTAATTTTTGCTAGCAGACAGTTTCTGCAAGAAGGAAACATAAAGCTTTTAGTTAATTGAATAAATCCTTAAATATTATCTTTTTTTTTCCTGGGGTTAAATTAAAACTTCCAAATAAAAAGGCCAGATTACACTTGGAAAAAACTTTTTCAAAGAATGTGAAGGCTGATGATGGAAGTAGCCTGATCTAAACTCCTTCCCCAGCACCATCTGTTCAGCTTTTGTGTTTGCTTTTGACATTGCCTCTGGTACTTGCTTGAGGTACCATTTAAAAGTCAGGCATCTTGTTCCTGTTGATTTCCAGACTCCCTCTGTAGTGAATGCACAGACACAGGCAAGTCCAGAAAGTAATAGATCCATCTGTCATTGACACTAATCTTAGAAGGAGACAAAATACTTCATGGGGGGACTGGATGAAGGCATTGAGTGCACCCTTAGCAAATTTGTGGATGACTAAGCTATGTGGAAGTGTGGATCTGCTAGAGGGTAGGGAGGCTCTGCAAAGGGATCAGGCTGGACCTCTGGGCAGAGCCCAATGGCATGAGGTTTCACAAGACCAAGTGCCAGGTCCTGCACTTGGGGCACAACAGCCCTATGGATCACAGAAATCATAGACTCTCAGGCTGCTTCTCACGGCCCTATTTATTATCAAGTAGACACTCACTTCACCTGAAGGGCATGAATCCATGAAAGGGGCTTAGGATCCTTGTTATTGTTGAGAACTATGTGTATCCTTCAGTCTGGCCTTTTCTCTCTCAGTCTTCATCAGTGTACAAGTAACTTTCAGGCAAAGCAGTCTTTCACACAAAGGTAAGCCCTCTGAGTCCCCAGGCTTGCCCCACCAAATAAGGTTTGCAGTCTTTTCAGGGCACAAAAGTTAAAATATACATTGCTACACTATGACTTCTGCATCCAGGGCAGATCCAAGTCCAAGCAGCTGGATGCTTGTATGGTGTAAACAAGCCAAGCTGGCAATGCAGCTGGACTGATTCAGCAAGCCCAAGAGGAGCAGAGCATCCCTCTGTCTCTGTGATCACACCAGCACATCAACGGAAACAACCCAAATTCCTTTTAATACTCTCGCCCCTCCAGCACAGCCCTTGTCTCTGTCCTGCCAGAGCACATGGGGAATTTTAAGGATTTCAGGTTCTAGTCCAAGCTGTAAGTTTATGCTCCTTACTCCCTTCATGCAGAAAAGCATGTACTAATGCTTACTGACTTTTCTTTTTTTTCATACATCGTATCTGCACAACCAGGAATTTCTGGGTTCAAGCAAACAGCATAAAGGATAGAAAGCCACTGTGTTTCTCTGCATCAGCTGAAGCATAACAAAGAAAATTTTCTGGGAGGTCAACCCAGGCATCTCCACAGTGCATGTTCATTAGAGCAAGGAATGGTCTCAAGAAAAAAAAAACTAAGGATGAGTACACAGTTTTTGCACTGCTTTGTTCAGTCTTGGGACAGACAACTTTTCCTTTCTTTTGCTATTCCTTTTCCAGGACTTCTCTGATAAGAATGAAATCTGCAGACTGCATGAAGGCAACATCCTGGAGCAGCCTTCTGAAAAGAACATCATTGACATTGAGAAAGCAGGACGTACCTTTCCCTTCTTGTAGGGGCTTACCCACTCATGGGTCCCAATCTCTGGGGAAAAGGTTGGTTTAAGCCAGTACACTGCATATAGTGCCTCATCTTAGCACTGCTCTAATATTTTTGGCACATTTTATACCTGGCCAAGGACTTTTCTCTTTGTTGTTCCTGTCTGCCTATCATTTGGTTGCTATACTGTCATTTTGCCTCCTTGTGCTGCCCTTTGGGCTCTTCCTTCACTGGAAGCCCATTCTGTTTTTCTCTGTGGGTAGCAGCTTTCCTTAAGACATTTGTAGTAACTTATTTGCATTCATTCCCTCCCCCATAGCCTCCCTTTTTCGCAACAATTTTCATGGTGTCTCTTGCTTGGCATTTTTATTATTAAGAACCATGGTTTTATGCTTCTTTTTTCTACAACACACAGTACCAGGCCAGGCACTATCTTCTCTGTGCATGCTGGGCTGGAAGGGAAGGTGCCGTGGTCTTCATCAGGGCACAGTGCATGTCCCTCAGTGTGCTCCACCATGAGCACATACAAGCTACAAAGGGAGCCATGCCAAGGTAAATATCCTACCTCAGGTCTGCAGCCAATGTACTGGAATAACTCCTCATTTCTGAACAGAGCCAGTGGGGCTTTTGCCTTGGAGCACAGCTCCTCAAAGTGCTATCAAGAGCCTTAACTGAGAGTGTGATTTCCTTTGATACTGGGGCACACTGAGTGCTCTTTGCTTAATTTCCTGGGATAGCCACAGGGACTGGGCAGGGGGCTGTCAGTGTTGGCTGGCCAGCTGGAACAGACATCAACTTGCCAGTGGGCCACTGCAGCCAAGCCTCACACTGCTTTTGCTCAAAGAACTTAAAAGGGGTCTGTAAGCATCTCACACCCCTGTCAAACATGGCTGAAACCCACTGGTACACTGACAAAGGACAAGGTGATGACCAAACCCAGCCTTTTCTGTTTCAGTTAGGCTTTCATCACTGACCACATGCCCCCAGCGACAAAAAATGACTCCAAAATTACTTTCTCCCTTAGTATTTTGCTATGAGGCAACATGAGATTAAAATTACTTGCAAGTTTACCCTCACAGCCTTGTCACTGGTGGACTCGTAACAAAACCTGTCCTCTGCCTGGTGCAAGCACCGCGGTCTGGCTCAAAGGCAGCATCAGTTTCTCAGCACTGACAATGTGGAAATTGCTGGCAAGCTCGAATGATGCAACAGCATCACTGATGCTACCACATGGGCACTGCTTGCTTCCTCGGGCTGCTGCAGCAGGCACGAGGAATGTGGCACCTTCACCACTGCCCCAAGGACTTCCAGCAGCCAAAGATAGAGACCATCCCACAAAAGCACTGCTGGGAGCTCCCAACCCAGCTGGGGCCACAGTCGGATGCAGAGGCTGGAGTCTCTTTGCCCCATGGCAGCCAGGGTAGCGGAGAGAACAAGGGCTGCTGATTTGGGAGAGGATTTGAGGTAGGGGGTGTCCCATGGCAGCAGTCCCGGCACAACTCCCTGGGCAGCACTGCTACATCAGCTGCTCCACTAGTTTACAACACTCACCCTTGAGCCTTGGCCCCACAGTCTACTGCGGAGTGGACACATTGCACAATGCCCCACGCCCTGTTGCCCTACCCTGCCATGGCTGCCCAGTGGCCAGCTGCTGAGAGGCCAAGCTGCTAGTTCCCAACAGGGAGGAGAAGACATTTCATCCACCCCTGCCTCTAGCACCAGAGGAGATGTCAGGACCAGGAAGGGTCCCCGAGGACCTACTCAGGCCTGCTAGTAGAAGTGACTCTTGAGGGACTGTGGTGGGGGAAGGAGGGCTGCACCACAGAGGAACAGAGAAGCTCAGCCTACCCTCCCAATCTGCCCCAGGAGGCCCTGGAATAAACCCTCCAGATATATAAGGAACAGAACCCAGGTGAGACCCAAAGGGTTGGACTTGATGATCCAGTGGGCCTTTTCCAACCTGGTGATTCTATGATAGTGGGATCCTTCTGCCAGAGCTGTCTGTCACAGGTGCGACAGGTTCTGCAATGCTCCACCGAGGAGAAACACCCCCAGAGCCTCTTCCCCATGCCAGGGAGCAAACCCTTCCTCATCCCTCAGCAAGACTGGAGGGGTGGAAAGCTGTGGGGAAATGACAAAGACCACTATGCAAGGATCTAGCACAGAGCTAAATATAGCCACTATCTCATCTCTCCAGAGATAACAGCCTGTGTCCACAGCCCGCTACTACGCCCTGGCCTGACTTCCACCTACCTTTGCTTTGGGGGCAAACACCAAGCAGCAGTTGTGAAACACCCTGCCCCACTCATGGCAAACAGAGTTTGTATCGCGGTGCAGAAACGCACCCTAAGCCACCTCGCATGCATTCCTTCCCCGGAATTTGTTCCTGCAAAATTGCTGGCTTAGGGTTGGCTGGCCCAAATCCCTATGGCTCAGAGACTAACCAACACCTGCCTCAGCATCTCCACGGCCCTGAGCAGCCAGCCACATGCAGGAGAAATCTGCAGCAGAGGACGGCAATTAAGTGTAAATCAGTTTGGGGCTTCCCATTTTTTTGGGCTTATTCCATTAAACTTGCTGCTTCCACTTGAATTTCTTTGGTGACCCAAGATCAGTGACACTGAGCCAGGCTGCAGTGGCTCTCCCTAGAAAAGAGGAGGCAGCAGTGGAAAGGTCCTGCAGGCCATGACCACCTTATTGTGTCTCTGCTTATTGCCCCCAAGCAAGTCTGAAAATGGTTCCCCTCATTCCTGCTATAAACCCCATTGCTAAGTAGCAGGTGCTGAAATGCCACCATACCCTTGACAGATGAAATACTGCTCTAAGTCTGCAAGCCTCTTGCAGTGGATACATCTTTCATCTCTCTCTCCCAACTTTAAATCTCACCACTGCCTTTATTTAAAAAGAGTTTTTAAAATACCGCCACCACCCCCCAACAATGTGGGATTTTTCCCTTGACAAAACCCTTCTGCCTCATGAAGTAATAAGTTCATGGAATGGCAACTTCCAGCAGGAAGCCTCCAGCTTTAACAATGGTTGCGTGTGTTTCCACAAGTTAATTGAAAACAAATGTTGACACTTCAATCCTGCTTTTATGCTCTGTGATGGAGGCGAGACAGAACAGCACTACTTGCAGCTGTGCGCTTAGAGCCGGCACGTGGCACAAAACAAGGCAAATACTTTTATCCTCAACGTTGCCATGGGGGAGAAGGTAGATGCACCATTTCCACCCTGCAGCAAGTTTTACAGCTTCCTCTGCTTGCCCACAGAGGTGGCGTTTGTCCCTAATGCCGCTTCCCTCCCAGAGAGACCGGTGCTGTGTGCCCATTGGCATGGGTGAGGACACTGGGCTCTGCACGAGGAGCAGCCCTGTGGAGCAGAACTGGGCACAAGCAGCAGCAGGGCAGCTGGGACAACCCCTTGCCCCCACCTTGTGAGAATTAATTGATAAGTTTTGCTGCAGCTGGTTTGTATGTTTAATTATCTGGTCATATAAATCTGTCTTGTATCGAGAGAAAACATGCAGACAATCTCCAGACATGATCATAGAATCATAGAATCAGTAGGTTGGAAAGGACCCACTGCGTCATCGAGTCCAACCATTCCCATCAATCACTAAACCATGCCCCTCAGCACCTCATCCACCCATCCTTTAAACACCTCCAGGGAAGGTGACTCAACCACCTCCCTGGGCAGCCTCTGCCAGTGCCCAATGACCCTTTCCATGAGAAATCTTTTCCTGATGTCTAGCCTGAACCTCCCCTGGTGGAGCTTGAGGCCATTCCTTCTTGTCCTGTCCCCTGTCACTTGGGAGAAAAGGCCACCTCCCTCCTCTCCACAACCTCCTTTCAGGTAGTTGTAGGGAGCAATGAGGTCTTCCCTCAGCCTCCTCTTCCCTAGGATATACAACCCCAGCTCTCTCAGTGGTTCCTCGTAAGGCCTGTTCTCCAGCCCCTTCACCAGCTTCGTTGCTCTTCTCTGGACACGCTCCAGAGCCTCAACATCCCTGTTGTGGTGAGGGGCCCAAAACGTTTAGTTGTCTAGCAAGATGTAGTTTTCTTACATCAAATGATAACCTGAAGGGAGTCTCCAGACATGGTCGAATACACCAAAAATATAATGAGCAATATTTGAGAGATTTATATGGTTCTCTGTCTAAAAGTAGTATATATTCCCACTACTTTTGTAAGATGGGATGCCTTTTTTAGAAGGGCGTCCAATCTAGTGCTGAACTGTAAAATAAAAATATTATTATCTTTGCTTCGAAGACTTTGTCCTTTGCAATATTTTACCAGTGAATGAGTGTTTCTCACAGACTCACCCGACAGATGGTTCCAGCGTGTCAGTAACACCTTCCCAGCTCTGCACCAATGCCCAGAGGGATGAATCTCTGTGTTAGCTGGACCCTACCTCTATAAGAAAGTCGCATTTTCCACTTCACACTATCAATATTGTCTTGAAAGAGGATTTTGGAGTCTCCTTTGGAGATCTCACGATGAGGGTGGTGAGAGAGGTTTCCCCATCCCTGGAGGTGTTCAAAGCCAGGTGGGATGGAGCCTTGGGCAGCTGGTCTGCTGGGAGGTGTCCCTGATCTTTGAGGTGATCTTTGAGGTCCCTTCCAACCCAAACCCTTCTATAATTTCTGCCCAGCGCTGCGGCCGCAAGGCACACGCCTGCAAGTGCCGCCCCCAAGCGCCTTCAGAACACCTTCCTGCCCCAAGAACACCATCTCCACAGCTCCACCCCTCGCGATTTTCGGTGCACGCTCACAAAAAGCCCCGCTCTGTCCTTAGAAGGGACAGCGGGAAGAGACGCGGGACTGGGCGCGCCCAACACCCGCTCCACCGCCCTCGCCCCGCTCCCGGCGGGGCCTCGGGGCGGCCGCGGCCCCGCCCCCTCGCGTGCCGGCGCCGCAGACCATTGGCTGCCAGCGGAGTGCGGACCTCGCTCATTGGCTGCGGCGCGGAAAGGGGGCGTGGCCACCACCCTTAAGGCTGGCGGGGTCCGGCGGTGCCCTAGTGGCGGCTGCGGCGTTGGGCGGTTGCACTGCACCAGGTATGGGCCCGCCGGGATCTCGTGCTTCTTGCTCGGCTCCTTCTTCTGCTGCAACTCCAGCTGGGCTTCCCGGACCGCCGTGGTGCGGAGTCGCAGCCCGCTGGGAGCGGTGCCCACGGTCCCCTCTGCTCGCCCGGGCATCAGATCCTCCCGGCTGGGCTCCTGGGAGACCGGGAGTGGTGGCTGCTTGTCCTGCGGCCTCCCCCGGGTCCCGTCCTGGCTGGGGTTTGCAGCGCCGCTCTTGTTTGCAGAAGGGGCGGCTGCGGTGGGGTTAGCGAGCAGCCCCGAGTAAAATCCCGGGCTGTGCCTTCGGTTCGGCTCGGTCCTTCCTGGATCGAAGGGGAGATAGAGGGCAGAAATCCTACTCTAGCATCTAAAACCTTCTGGCTTCGCAGCTGCTGTGCATCGAGCCCTCTGCGAGGGAGTGACCGGCTCGCAACGGGGCTGGGAGCAGGATGCAGGCAGCTGAAGGGTTGTTGGTAAATGTAGATGTAAATAATTCCTTTGCTCTGACTTGCTTCTCCTTCCTGGCAATAGAGGAGGGAAGACTGAGTGATGACATCCTCTTCTCGAGAGGAAGATGTTCAGAGGCAGAATCTAATAATTTTGAGAGGAGGAGGAAATGATTGGCTCCTGTGCCTGCCTTGCAGGTCTGGCTTTCTAGAGATCTCTTCTGTGTGAGCTCTCAAAGCTATTTTTCTCTTCATGCCTTCATAGCATCTAATGTTTAAGAACGCCAGTGCTACCTGAAAAGGAAAACCTTCTTGGCTGTGAGTTGGGCACCAGCAGGCTCTGGAGTGCAGAGAGATGTCTGGTGTATCGAATGAGCTGGAAAAGGCAGTCTGTAAAAGCATGGAGCTCAGCCGAATAGTCAGTATGAAAAGCTGTTACTATAGCTCTTTGCTTGGAAAAAAGCTCCAGGTAGTGCAAATCGGGCTGGACATTTCATGCCTCTTCATTCTAAAAATTGTGGATGAACAAGGCTTACCAAGAGACTTGACTTCTTGGCATTTATGGGAATTCACTTGAATAAATTTCCCTGGGAAAAGATGCAATGCAGACTAAGCTGACCCAAGGAGGAGAGAAGCATTGGAGGCTGCCGTTATTTGAAGAAGGAAATGACCTATAGAAAAACGTGTGTGACTAAAAATGTGGCTGAAGTAGGTAGAGATGAGCAGAATAGCTTTAGCAGACAGGTGGATCTGCTGTCTGTCCTGTACAACTGCCCTTGAGCTGCAAGTTGGAGGGGGGGTGGGGAGCAAAGAAGGCGATGCAGAAGGAGTTAGCTGGTGGGTGTGTTGAGAAGCAAGCCTTGGCACATGTGCTCTGAATAAACAGATGCCCTTTCTGAATGGATACTGTGAAAGCCTGCTCAGAGCTGCTCTGTTTGTGTAGCAGGGTGGAGAGTTAAAGCACCAAATTGGAGAGCGTAGCTCTTGCTTTTTCTTGGCACCGGGGCTGCAATCAAGTACTAGAGTTGGCTGTGTGTGTCTTTGGCAGCTGGAGCTCTGCTGTGTCTCATGACTGGTGGCCTCTGCTACTGCTTGCTGGCTCATCCTGCTCTGTGTGGTGGGAGCAGCTTTGGAGTCTGGTCTGCAGCCAAACAGGAGGTATTTATTAAGGGAATATGCTGTTTAAGGTCAGCTGCAACACAGTTGACTTAAGGGGAACGTATGTGATAGATCTATCCAGCACTTTATCCAGAGCAGGGCAAAGAGTTTACCAAAAGCATCCAGCCTGACCTCAGTGTAGGGGCAGGAGCAATAGGTACAACATTTTAGGAGCTGCCTGGCTGCAGAGGCAGGTCCAGGGCTACATCCAGCAAGATGCTGTATATAAGGTGCAAAATCTGCTGGGCTATCTGAGCTGATATGTGTCTTAAAGTGAATTAAAGGGGAGAAAGTACTCTATGCCGACAGAGGAGCCAGTGACAGCTGTGTCTGTACCCTACTGCTCTGTCAGACTGTTGTCTCTCCTTACAGTGCCACTCACAGGCATTTTAGATAGAATGGTTCTGGGAGACAGCATTGAACAAAGTATATAGCTCATTGAAATGGGTGCTTTTCAGCTGCTAAAAACATCAGATGCATGTGGCTTTATGAAAGGTCAGTTGCTTACAGCAGCTTGTGACAAACTGAGTTCCTACTCCTACAAAAGCATCCAGTGCACAGGGAGAGCCTCTCCTGGAGGGAGAGAAGTGCAGGAGGAATACTGCTTTATGTAGTATCAGAATTTTATAATGGATTTTATATCTGGATTTTATGGACATTAGCAGGACTGAGGTGTAGGTTTTGCTTTGGGTCAGGGGTCAGAAATGTTCTGGGGCCTGCTATTCCTCACCTAGTAGGGCAGTGTCTGTGTGTGTCTTCAAATGGTGACTGTCTCTGTAGCTACTGGAGGAGATCTTGTTAAGGGCACAATGGGCCCTCGTCCTGCCAGTTCTGCTGTAGCACATTTCTCACCATGAAATTAAGCTGCCTTTAATTAAGCCTGAGGGATCTGTAAGGTTGATAGAATCAAATTTCTTTGGGATGGCTGGGATGAAGTGGTGTAGCATTTGTCTGATAAAATTCATATTAAAAATGTTTTTCAAACATCAACTGACCTTTCTTCTCATCCTCCAGAGTATTAGAATATTTTCCTCGCAAACAAGCAATGGCTGTGGACGTAGCAATGCAGCTATACCTGTGCTCTACACCCTTGCGAAGAGAGAAGTATGCCTGCAAAATTGTTCCAAAGCCAAGCAAGCCGTTGCGGCCCTGCATCCAGTTGAGTAGCAAGACTGTGCTGAATGGACCAGAAGAGGAAGCAGACTCCTTCACACACAACAAAGTGAAGAAGAGGGTGTCATTTGCAGACAGCAGAGGCTTTGCTCTGACGATGGTGAAGGTGTTCTCAGAGTTTGACGAGTCACTAGATATTCCTTTCAACATCACTGAGCTTATAGACAACATTGTGGGCCTGACAACAGTGGAGAAGGACAGCTTTGTCCTGGATTTTGTGCAGCCCTCTGTGGACTACCTGGACTTCCGAAACCGCCTCCAGGCAGACTGTGTCTGCCTTGAAAACTGCACGCTAAAGGAGCGATCTGTTGTGGGAACAGTGAAGGTGAAGAACATTGCTTTTGAAAAGACTGTGAAGATCAGAATGACATTTGATACCTGGAAAAACTTTGTAGATTACCCATGCCAGTATGTCAAGGATACGTACGGAGGGTCAGATCGGGACACGTTTTCCTTTGACATCACCTTGCCTGATGGAGTTCAATCCCATGAAAGAGTAGAGTTTGCCATCTCCTTTGAGTGTAATGGGAAGATGTACTGGGACAGCAACAGGGGCACAAATTACAGGATCATACAGTCAGAACTGAAGTCTGCCCAGGAAGCCATCTGCCCCCCATGGAGTCCTGACTTCAGCAGTGCCTTTGACCAGTTTGGGAGTCCTCGGTGCTCCTATGGTCTCTTTCCTGAGTGGCCCAGCTATTCGGGCTATGAGAAGCTAGGGCCTTACTATTGACCCAAGGACAAAGTCCCAATTAACTGTTACTGGAGTGCCTGCAGGCCTGGGAGCTGATCTGAACGTGAGGTGTACAGACAGGTGGAAGAAGAATGGCTCCATGTAGCTCTTCATAAGCCTCCCAGCAAGCCCAGATGTGCTCTGCTGGTAGTGGGCTTGTAACTGGGGAAGCATCTCTAGCATCAAGGGCTGCCTTCCCTGCCTCAGCTCAGATAACTGGCTCTCTGGATATTCTAAGGACCAGGAGATGTTGCTCGTGTGTCTCTTCAGTGCTGCTACTCCTTCCTTTTCTGTAAAGCTGCTAGTCTCCAGGGGAATGCTACAGTGCTTATATTGTCTGTCCAAGCAATGGTAGTGGTGGCTGGTTTGTATTGCTTGCCTAGTGTTAAAAGGCTTTTTCAAAATATGTTCTAGTATTAATTTTTAGTGGGCTGTACTTCAGCTGCAGGGTTCTCAAAGCTGGCCTGTGCCTGTCAGAAAATAGAGTGGTTGGCTTGCATTGAACCGAGTCCTCTCCTTGCATACATCCTTGTAGTGTTAGGTACTTCCTAGTGGAGGCAGAAAGGATGTTTTGGAAACGAAAATGTGACTGTGATGACAGGAAATGTGACCCTACAGCCAGCCATATTAGGAGACGTGTACTTGTGGGAGAGGATCTGATATGCTTAGTCACCAGTTGTTTTATGAGATGATCTTGAAAACCTCTCATTATATCCTTGGTGTTACCAAAAATAGAGATCATCTGTAGCTTGTAGTGCTTGTGACACAGCTGTGGGTTGAGTCTTCACTGCCTTCTTCAAAATCTTCCTGTTTCTTCAATCACAAGTGATTGATGATGCTTCCCCCCTAGCCTTGATGGACATCTGAAGTCAGCAATTGGCCGTGCTGGGTCCTGAAAATGCAGTTCTTCCTCCTGTGACTGTAAAACAGGTCTTTGTTTCCAAAGAGGCGGCTTGTCTTCTGGGCCTGCACTGAGGTGAAGTGGCCAGCTTGTGCAGTGCCAAACAGCCTTGCAAACCTTCTTGCATGCTAGTTGAGCAGAATAACTTCATCTCTCACCTCAAAGGGAGAGCGCCAAATAGTTTGTAGAAATAGAGGTCAAGGAAATCTTACTTTTTCTAGTGCATAATCTTTATATAATTTTTTTTGGTGCCTATAATAGCCTATGGATGGTCCCTAAGAGAAGCGATTGGCTAGACTACTTTTTAAACCTAGCTTTTAATTCTGGAGGCTACTGTATAGAAGATACTTACAAGCTGTTTTACCCTAACCTAGAAAGGATAACATGGTCACTGTTGGATGCTGAAAGGGACAAGAAAAGCTTGCAATAAGAATAGCTAGCCTTCAGCTGCTGCTTTTTCAACACCCAGCATCAGTGCATGTCATCACAGTGCTTGATCATGTAGTTCAGGCAGTAGATCTACTAGCCCAGAGCTCATTAGGCTTGATTCCTCTGTTCAAGCAGCTTCAAGTCAGACCTAACCTGCATCTAGTCTGTCTTGAAAGGACTGTTGCGTAGCTTAGCTTGAGCCTGGTTTTAAACTTAAAGCAGGTCTGAGTGACATTGATAATTTCTTTCTTGTTTTTTTTGTTTTCTTTGATTTAGTCCATGATGTTAAAGCTGTAAGACACTGACTGTAGAAAAGTCATGTTCTCCTGGCATGCTGTCATGCCTATGGAGAACTGTTTGTGGGCTGAAACAAGGTATGTATGTGTGGGGTGCTGTGGATGGTGGTAACTCCGTATGGGAGCTGCCTGTTTTCAGGTTGTGGATGGGATGTGCTTAGAGAGGAAAATAGAAGATAAGCTAGAAGAGCAACGCCATAAGTAAAACCTAGGCTGGGAACTATTTGACCAATAGCAGTTTAAAAATACTACTTGTGGCCTTTCTCCTTTTCCATTTTTCTTTTGCCAATGTGAACATAGAAGTGAGGGTTCACTCTTCTCGCTCTATGCCTGGAAGTGCCTTGTGGGGTGTTTTGCATGTTTGTTTTTAAAAGATATTTTTGTATACAACATCCAGGTGGAAAATGCACTTTATAATTGCCATGTAATGACTCTTCTAAGAACTACAGTTCTGTTTTTAACTGATTGTTAAAATAAAGGTGGAACAAAACATTGGCTCTGTATCCTGCAGTCTTCTTACTTAAATACCCATGGGGCTGGGGAGGTGATTTGGACATGGGACCAGGTTCCTGCAAGTGGCCATTGGCAGGGAGAAGCACACATCTGCAGTGGACTCTGCCTAAAACAGGAAAGAGCTGCCTATTTCTGCTGCCTTCCTATGAACACAAATGCTTCCAGATCCTCTGCAGCTGGGGGAAGGAAGAGATGAGAGGAGCCAGGCCCTAGTTGGACTTGGTCCTTATCTGGGATCAATGCTTTCTCTCTGCCTAGGTGTGATGGATGCTAGGAGAGTTGTGTTGCACTAGGAGAGTCAGGCTCTTTTCTAATATCAGGATCAAGTGAAAGTTGGACTCTGCTTCACCTCTAGGGAGTTCCTGTTGTGTTACTGCAATAAAAAACACTGCCAGGAAATGTGCCCCTTTGCAGAAAGGATATAACTCCCGTGTAAATGCCAGCCTGGGCTAGTTTTAGGATTTGACCTGGCTTTGACCAGAAAGACCAGGTCTCAGTGGTGCCCTGAAGGCATTGCATTTCAAACAATCAGCTCTGAGTTGGGTGGCATTTGGCACTTGCCGATAAGGTAAGAAGGAAAGCTGGGGGCGGGGAAGCAGAAACAGTCTTGGTGTGCACTGGCTTGAGGGGCTATGCAGTAATTCCCATCTTGCTATACAGCCTTGCAGAGAGTGTTCTGAGCCATTGCTCTGTACAGAAATAAACCTGAGCACCTTCTTATTGTGGATTTTAAGAGTCTCTCGTTTTTCATTTTCATATGATGAGCTATTTTTCTAGTGTTTTGGGTTTTGTTTCTCAAGTTCCTCCCCCAGACTTTGCATCACAAAACCAAGCATGCTGCTATAGTTGAGTGCAAGCTCTTCTACTCAGTTTTGAAGCTGTTTGCTGAGACAGGAGCATGAGATGTGTATGCACCTGGGAAAAGGGTATTGCATACTGTTTCTTGCCAACCTGTGATCTTTCAGTCCCCTGTAGCTCAGGGGCCTCTGTGCTGACTGTCACCCACTGCAGTTTGCGGCCAGAGGCACTTCTAGCATTGTTGTTTTGGTGGGGTTCTCCTGGGGTTGCAGATCTGCCCAAAGGCTGCAGAGAACTGCTCTGCAGCTGGAGTGCTCTGGTACTGGCAAAGGGAACATCACGGGATAAGGAAGGTGGATAGGGCAGGGTGAGTTTTACACATGTGAACACATGTGACATGGGTAGGTAAGAGAGAAAACCCTGCATATAATGCTCTGCCTGGCAGGAGTTAGACCATGAGAAGCAGGATGAGGCAAAGGGCTTCACTTTTTGGCAATCATTTGCCACTCACTTTTCTCCAAATTCTTTATTAGTTTCACATCTAACCAACTGCTGCTAAGCACCATTAACAATGCTTCAGATATTTTTTTCCTTTTTTTTAACTACTGTTTTTCTTTTAATCAAACACAACGCATCTTTTTCTGAAAAAGACATAGGATTGCTTTTGTGGTTGCAGAGGGGAAAAATACTTTTTTTTTTTTTTAATAAAGAGCTATTTGTGCTCCTCCCCCTGCCCTAGCACATCCCCAGCTGATATGGATGGCTTGGCTAGGGCTGCTTTTGCATCCAAACACTGACCCAAGGTCATGAGTGAGACAAATGCAGTCTGCCATTTACTGTAACAGTTTTGTGGCTAAAACCCCCATGTGACAATATTTTCTGTTTGTGAGATAAGGAAGTCCACACTAAGCCTGTTGACATCTGAGGGAGCTGAGACGTGAAAGCATTAAAGGGGTCAAGAAAGCTCTTGGGCTTCTCTCCTAATGACCAGGTATTACTTGCTAGAGGATACAGACATTGGAGTTAGTGCATTTATAAAGCCCTTGTTGGCAGGTGTGATTGTGCACTTGCTGTTTAATATAAAAGAGCTCTTAGAGTGCACCTGGCATCTTCCCCCAACTTTTGCTCTAAGGTTCCCAAACCTTTGTATCTTTAGGGGCTTTGGTGCAACCTCTTGGCAGAGATAATTAAGCTGGGAAGCCACATTGATCTCAACTGAGATCTTTGGAGGTTCAGGTTTCCTCAGTCTGTGCCTCATGGACAGCTCTGTGAAGGGGAGCGGGCCAGGTGTTCCCCTGTTTCATATCCAACTCGCTTTGCCAAGTACAATCTTCCTCTGGCCTAGGGATGCTGTTCTTCAGGGGAGCAGTTCTGCTGAACCACTGCCACCTTCCAATCTAGAGCACACTGGACTGCAAGTACTGGATGCAGTGAAAAAGGCAGAATGTAGGCCTCTGGGCAGAACAGGGTCAAAATCATTCAAGAGGTTTGATAAAAGTAGATCCACCACCCAAAAAGGAGGAGAGATGAGAGTTTGCCTGCTCTTATCCTTGCCAAGAGGTCCTTGCCAGGGATTATGGTCTGCCAGAGTTGTCCAGCTTCCAGAGTGATGGACTGAAAGAGTTTACTCTCTGAGGCCGCTCATGTATTGAAGAAGATCCTTGAGTTCAGGTTTCAATCCATGCTTAGCTCATGTTCCCCACTAATCCTAGAGTGAGGCTCCATTGCTAAATGAACATCAGACAACAAGGTGATCAGAGGAACAGCTGAGACGCGTGAGCTTCAAACAAGATGGTGAGCAAAAATGAGGGAAGAACCAACAGCTGGCTTCTTTCAGACCCAATGAGGATGGTTCAGGCTGCCATATGTCTGTGTCTCTGTACAGAGACGCTGTGTGAGCACCCCACATTCTTGCCTTAGATGTTTGCCAGGCCAGGCTCAGCATGGAGGGTGCTATGGTGAAAAATGCCCGCAGCAGGGTAAAATGCAGAGACTAGGAAAAATGTCTCTGATGGATCTGGGGAGTGTAAATGCATGCAGATGGTATTTTGTTGCTGGAGCAAATTTTTCTTTGGTCTTAAATGTTGCTCTTGCAGGCACACAAACTGGAGAGTGATCCTTGAAAGACATATTTTGCCTTGCTTACAGAGGGCAGTGGGAGGGGAGGAAGGTAGCACATCATTTCCTAACAGAAGTCAGCATTTCTACCTCAGTTTCCCCTCTACAAACCATCAGCAAATGGACTTACTAAGAAAATGGCTCTTCAGGCCACGTCTCATGTCTGCAAGGCAAGGCATAAATGGTGCTTCCTTTTAGACACATACCACGGAGTTTCCTGTTACTCTGTGGTGTTTCCCTTCAGCTCTACAACAGGGCATTGACATTCTCTTACGTACCACGACACTGTTTCCAGCACTGCCAGTGTAACCCTCACCATACTCAAGGGTGAACTTGGTTTCACAATACCTTCTGCAAGCTCACGTGGTCTGAGGGCAGGAAGGGCATCTGTGTACAGTGTGAAGAAATTGCACTAAGGATGCAGTTCTCAGCACTTGTGGGAACAGCACAAAACTTTGCCGTAAAGCCAGCAGAATTGGGGCTGGGTCGTTATGCTCTCAAACCCCTCTGGTATTTCCACAGACTTGCTCCTGCTGGGCAGTTCGGCTGGCTCTAAACTATTACAATAAAACATATTTATGCCCTTGTGTCTTTTTGATGGAACTAAACTTCAGACCATTTGCACTGGCCCAGCAAGGTTTTGCTATGCTACAACCAGAGAAGCTGGCCAACCAGCCTTTATCCTCCCCCTTGGAGGGGTACCATGCCAAACAGTTAGCTGTCTTTAAAGACCTGCTATTGACATTTATACAAGGTTTTAAAAACAGAAAAAGGGTGTCTTTGTTGAAAAATAATTGCAGCTGGCATGTTCCTTTGCTACAGATAAGTCAGAGCAGCCACCAAGTTATGTACTTTGGCTCCTGGAACAGGGGCAAACCCTTACAGCTGATAAATTAGTCATAGATCTCCTCTGCTCTCATGGTGCTATGGAGTCTCAAGGGAAGGGTGGGATCAAACTTCATAACCCAGGAGAATCATACTCAAAAGAACTTAAGAAGAGGGTGAAACATTCAGGATACCTCCAGAAATGCTTTTATAGCTTCCAGCTATTGCTGGTGTGAGGGTCTTACTGAGACCAGGGTGGTGTCTTTATATTTAATGAATCCTAGATAGATTCAGGTGAGAAGAGATCTCTAGAAATCTGCTCCGAGGGGGATTACTCCCACAGCTAGCTGAGGTCACTCAAGACCTCATTCATGTGGATGCTGATGATCTCAATGATGGAGATGCCACTACATCGCTGTGCCCTGGCCCACACCTCCACTGCTTTCCTGAGGAAAAGACATCGTCCTCAGGAATCAAAGAAATTCTGAGCGATGTTGCAGTTTTGCCCAAGCACCTTGTTTGTTCCAGCTCCTGGCCAGATTCAGGACATAGGAATGTTAGGGGCCAAGGTAAGTGACCACAGGACAAAAATATTTCAGGACTGGCCAAGTCCTAACCCATGTACAGTCTGGGGCAAGGGAGCAGCTGCTATTCGCATGCAGCAAGGTACTTGCCATTCTCCAAGGCATCCTGCATTAAAAAGTAGAGCTATATTTCTAATACAATTGCTAGAAAACCCTACTGGCAAGAGCTGAAGACCTAAATTGACCTACAGACCACCTTCCAACAATACCTATTAAGGCAAATCTGAGCAAACTAGACCCCAGTTTCCTCCCCAGCAGCACTCAATATTCAGCAGTACAGAACTCATGATCTCCTGCACCCGCTTTCCATCTTTATGGTCCCTGCGAGAACAAAACAGGAGCATTATCAGCAGGACTGTAATTCCTAAGTGTCTGCCTGGTGACGCTCCAGTGCTATGGAGACAGACACTTTTATAGGAAGAAATATAATAGTTCTCTTGCCCTACTCAGAGTTTTATGGCTGTTCCCCTCTCACAGAGCATTCTCCTGGACACCTGGCAGGTGTTTGTGATTTATTGGCATCTGGTTGACCATCAGAAATACAGATTGTTTCTTCATCTATGAGTTCAACTGAATGAGTCCTTAATGGTGTTGCAAGTCAGGGTACAGTGTAGCTATAGGTGACCTGGTGACAAAGCAGCACCTTCTACCCCTCAACCAACAGCACGCGTGCTCACTGGGGTAGGAGATGTTGGAACAGGTCTCCCTCTTGGGCTGAGGACCATCACAGCTCAGCTTTACTTTCTCCAAGAAGCTGTCTCCAGGTAGATCAACTCACAATAGGGGACAAACTAAAACAAATAAATTTACTGAACCCACCACTCCTTCACGGTGGTTTCTGCAGGAGAACTTCACTTCAGATACTGGAACAATTATCACTTGAATGCTTTATAGCCATGCAGCCAATTATAGCAGACACATACTAACTTTTAAGTTGGTGGTCAACAAGATTTCTTAGACAACCAATGAATCTACATACAAGTCTTTCAGTGCTTCTCAATGCCCTGCAATAACAGCCCAGCGCTGGTAAACAACCATAAAACCAGCAGGGATGTACTCACTTGGAGTTAGTAGCAGGATGACTGAGCATTTTAGTAATTTTTCCTTTTTCTAGATTTGGAGTTACTGCAAGGAAACACAGCATTTGTTCAGGCAAGCTGTCTTGTGTTACTTCTGCTAAAAGGTATCCTGTTCTAGTCTAAAATTGAGAAATTGAGTGTTTATAACAGTTTAGTACAAAAAGCTTTTGTCATTACTTTTCTGCATCCAAGTGAATTTAGTATTTAACTCCTCACCTGAATAAATACAGACACTGCACACATGACTCAATGGTCCACCCTGAGATCTCAAAAAAACACAGCATTCTTAGGCCACCTAGGACTCTCAGAAACCAAGTCTGTCTTTGGGCTTGACATGATGTGAGATGGCTCCAGCTGCTAATTCAGGATCAGTTTGGAGAAGCTGGGAAGGAAAGCAGAGTTATTTCACTCTAAAATAAGAGCAATATGAGCTAGCAAGGAAAGAAGATCTCCAAGGGTATTGTCTTGGCCACAGTAATGCCTGTAGGATGCAGCTGGGCCCTGGGTGAGGGGACTAGGAGCCTGCATTGGCTGTTCCCCTTTGGCACACTGGCAACATGGAGCAATTCAACTGTGCTGGGAAAATTCCACCCTTGGTCTTAAGGTGATTGGACGGGTAAACAGGACACTGGGCTTTCCAGCCACCTCTGGCTCTTGCTTCTCCTCTTCCTGGAACAATTTCTCAGGATGGGGGAATAGGTCCCTCAGTGCTCAGGTCCTTTGGCCATCTCTTGGTCCATGTGGTCATGGGGCAGAGGTAGCCTGGCAGACGACAGCCCATACCCACTTCCTCACCACCTGCCCTCAGCTCCTTAGCCGAGGATAGCAGAATCCATGCTCATGCATGTGGAAGTCACACAAAGAAAGTCACAGAAAGTCTAATGTCCAGTTATTGAACTTATATTAAAAACACAGCAAGCATTTTTAAGGCTGTGGGGGCAACCAGCTTGTTACATGAGATCTACATCTTTTGCTACCTGCCAATAGCTGAGCAGTGGTCCCCTAGGTCTGCCTGACCTAGATTAGGTCTCAGGTCATATGGGAGCAACATTGTCTGCTTCTGTCCATCGTTGTTAAGAGCAAAGCATTGAAGTGCCTCCCAATAGCCAGGCAGAATCACTGACAGGCAGAAAGCAGTGCTAAAGTTACACTCAGCTTGGTGCGCTTCATGTTGTGCACATTGACCAATGCAGGTCTCGTGCTAGTCCCCTGGTTGACTCTGTGCTGTTTGGTAGAGCCAACCCTAGCCTGCAGCCTGGATTATTCACTTGAGGATGTCTGCTAGACCAGGCATTATTTCTGAATGTTGTAACTTACCTTCCTGCTGTGCTGCTCTCTGTAGCATGTGTCTCAGAAAGCACAATGAATTGAGTGGGGTCCTTTCAGCACAAGCTATAATTCTCATATGGTTCCCCTGGTCCAGTAGCTGCATCAGCCAGAACTGGCAAAACAGGTCTTCTTATAAAGATGGCTTGCTAGGCTTAATTGTGGGTGCCAAGCTGGAGGTGGCCAAGTTCTGGCTACATTAACCAGCAACCAAATAAGCATATAACCCCCCTCCACACGCACAAAACAATGGGATGTGATGTAAGAAGTCATGGCTCCTGGTTGTTTCAATAAAGCTAAATACCGTGGGTAAGGCTATAGGATGGACTACGCTTCTACTGAAGAGACAGAGGAGCCCAGGTCATGGGGATGTGGCAGGACCAGGCTATCTCTCCTGTCCTGGAGCGGAGAATGTGGTCTCATCTTGTAAGGGCTGGGACAAATTCCTTGTGCTGGGTTACATAACCTGGCATCAGAAACACTCACTCCTATTCCCTGCTGTGTGCTGGAAGGACTAAGTCCATCAAAACTGCAGCAGAAGTATGTCAGCTTGGGAGAATCCTGCCTCACAGATAGACATCTGGGATGAAAACAGTGCCAGCATGCCTGCATGCCACGCCAGACTGAGCCAGCACAGGTTCTCAGGATTCCTCTGCCTTAATTAAGCTCATGCTCAGCATCAAAGCACTGTTTACATCCCCAGACACTGCAGCTGCCCAGTGGTGCTGCGGAAGATGCAGCTGCTTTGAACACTCCTAAGCTACCTGTCAGCTTGAGCTACGCTCTTCATGAGGCTGGGAATAGGCTGCAGGTCAGTCCTGACTAATCTTCTTGGGCTTCTCTGTCTCAGTGGTCCCTTTGCTAAATGGGGATACAGGATGGTGTTCTGGCACAGCACATGCAATTAATCATCTTTTCTCAACCTCAGCCAGCTCCTTGCAGCAAAGCGCCCAGCAATGCCAGATATCTTCCCCCATCGTGTGTAGGAAGAGCGATAGAGAAAGAAGGCCTCATCCCTGCTTTTTAATTAACAAAATGAGAGATCTGCTGCAGTCTGGAAAAAGCGCATGTCTGGCAGGACCCTGCAGTTCCACCCACGGGGAATTTGCATTTCTGACACACAGCCTGCCTATTTGACAGAATACACTGCCAGGATGAGCTGGAAGCAGAGAGACTTGTGAGCCAGTTCGGTGCAACTTACTCTACATAAGGCTCCACCTAGCTCAAGCTGCAGCCAAACAAAAGCAAAGGCTCTTTTATTCTGAAGTACACATCAGGTCATATGCTAGCTTGGAGCTGTATTTTCAGCCCTGACATTGCTTTTCAGCTCTGCTTCTTGTGTTCATACTTGGTTTCTTCCCCCTTTCCAGATTCCAGTGGTAGATTGCCTTTTTTTCCTTAATGATGTGAAGGAAGAAGTTTGGATATGGTCTTGCAGGGAAAGAGCAGATGCAATTTATAGCATCTTGCACCAGGGGGGCACTGAGAACAACTATGAGCCTCAAACCCATCTGAATCTGAATCAGTAGTCAGATTTTTCCAAGGTGCAGCTGACCCAGCAAGAGGAATGGGTGAGTAGTGACTAAGGGGAGTTCCCATCTGTAGTATGGTACCTGGGAAAAGACAAGATTGACAAATCTGAACTCTGGGGAGATCTCCAGGATTCATACGTTTCCATTGACCAGAGGGAGCGATCACTTCTCAGAAGATCGACCGTTTGGTACGGAGTGGCTCCAAGGCCCAGCAGACCAAGCTGTAAATACAGCCCTAGGGAACCAGACCAGTCCAAAACAGTACAATTAATGAACTGCAGGGATGAGTAATCATCCAAAGAGCTTTCTCCAGGCAATTCAGGAAAGAAATGTCACCAACCATGTGAAAATTGAGACCATACACTTCTAGGATAGACAGAGAGGAGTGCGCTTGACAAAGCTGGAGTGGGTTCATGGCTGGTTCCCAGGTCAGACCCCAGCACAACTGTCCCTCCTCTTCTGGTCCCAGGGACTCTCCCAACTCTGGTCATTATTTTCACTGCAGCCAGTGCCTACTTTTCTGCACTACCTAGTGAAAAGCTGAAAATCATTCAAGGACAAGACAGAGCTTGTGCTTAATTTGTTTGTAAAAAACAAAAGACTGCTAGAAAAAAGCAGATGCGGGTGGACTGCCTCTGGCCTACCCATCTGTGTATGAAGGCGACTCCTCCACAGCAGCAGCACCTTCTCTTACTGCTTAGCAGGTGTTGTTTGGACAAGAGCCACAGATACAGGTTGCATTTTCTGTTGAGCAGTTGCCTGGCATAGCCCATGCCAGAAAACCTTTGCTATGCGCTTTAACAGCTGATATAATAACACAGAAG
Organism: Clamator glandarius; assembly: GCA_033459285.1. Taxonomy (NCBI): domain Eukaryota; kingdom Metazoa; phylum Chordata; class Aves; order Cuculiformes; family Cuculidae; genus Clamator; species Clamator glandarius. Next base: position 2,521,472 of record JAUNZM010000020.1, read on the forward strand.
TACCGGCCCTGGTTCTCTGTGCTTCACTCCCTGAAGGAGGGCAATTGTTGCTTTTTATTTTCATGAGGAAGCTGTCAGACATGACCTCACACCTGAAAGGGGTTCATTCATCCACTGTGCAATCAGTTTTTTCAGATTTTGGTGTGCTTTCACATCCTAAAAGATGGCATTTTCTACCTCTTGGGAGGCCTGTTCAGCCTCAGCTACAGCTCCCACATCTCTGGAGGGGACACACCAAAGGCCGGGAAACTGGGAGGAGGCAAAGTGAGCCCTAATCAAGCAAGGCAGCTAGTTATTACCAGGCTGCTATTTCTACTATAAGAAGTCCTAGAGAAGCAAAACTGCTCGCCTCATGTATGTTCATTAGCAGCATGGATAAGAGCAGCATTGATTGTAGACTATAATTAGATCTCTGGGACCTTTCTGGACTGGCTTTCTCTGGCATTGTGCTACTTTGAAAGCACTTCCAATTTCTTTTCTCATTCTTTTTTTCTTTTCTGAATGGTTGGGATGGCATTTCCCTATTCAGAAGATTTTGGACAGTTTCTGTTTCCTCCATTGTGGCTTGCAGAGCTCTCACCAACTTGGTCTCACAAGCCCCACACCACAGCTAGCAAAAGCTTCATTCTTTGACTGCTCCTCATCCCTTGGGCTGCAGAGTTGGCTAGACTGTAGCTCTCTTCTTAGCACTGCATGGCTAACCTGCCAGGCAGACCTCCCTGCTTTAGTTAGCTTGCCAAGACGCAGTATTGTGAGTATCTTCCTCCTCTGATGACTTTGATTTTCCTGGAATGACTCTTAGCATGTTCTGCACAGCCAGCCTGGAGTACTCCCAGAAGGGATGAATGCAGTAAGCCAGTGCTAAGCATGGACTCTGGGCACAGCAGCCTACGTGAAAATTATTATTATTTCTCCCTGGAGTGCTGGAAAACAGCTCCAGCATCCAGTCAATGAAAATAGGGGAGGACAAGTGAAGCAAAAGAGCCGCAGCATAAAGGTCTGGTGTTCACATATCGACACTCCACACAACAAATGGGACTCCAGGGTCTCCCTGCTTCTGGCTTCGCCTCCAGAACACTAGTTTTTAGGAGACAATTGATAAGCAAGGTCCTGCAACTGACATGGGCCTTCTAGTTTGCACCTCGTTCATCCATCTTTTTCCCATCCACAGACCTCTTCAGTATCTTCTGCTGCACTGCCCAATAGCAGCTGCAGCCCACCTGGGATTGCAGAGGTAAGCATGCACACTGAAGCCTGGCTGACCCATGTGCTGAAGAAGTGTATCTGAGCTCTGAACAAGTATATTTGTGCCTCTAGTTTCGAACCCAAGACCAAGCCAACTGAGATGAAAACATATTTTTGACTTGCACTTGCTTTGAGGACAGAAATTCACCTAGGACAAAGCATGTTGGTGATAAGCTACTTTTAGGCTTCCTACATTCTCATTGAAGACCTGCAAACCTCATGCTGACATGTAACATGGACTAGATATACTGAGTGCCAGCATCTTTCCAACACCTGCAAGCAGTAATGCAAACTCTGACCCACCCAATGTAAGTTAATCATGCTTTTTTTTCTACAATGGCAACATGAATTTTATCCTATTGTTTGTGCTTCAAAGCTGTGTGACTCATTGGAAGCAATTTTATCTTTATTCCATGGCCTCTCCTTCCCTTCCTTTTCTCTTCCTAAATCTTAAATGGCTTTTCTGCTACTTTAAGTTAAAGCAGTTTAAAGTTAAAGCTTTGCTCTGAGAAATGACTTTGTGAAACATATGAAATGTGTTCCCTGTGCAAGATCGAAGTCAGATCTGCTGAGATAAGTGGCTCTCAGATGGGTTTATTGCTTATTACTCCTCTGAATGCAGGACTAACCAGTCCAGCAAAGGCAGCAGGTGTTTTATTTTGGGTGATTTTATAATTACCTGTATTAGCTCTGCACGTGGTTACCACAGTACCTAGCCAAAAGGTTATCATTGGAGGAACATAGTATGGTTGGTAACTTGAGAAACTTACTATAAGCAAGAGGTGAAAAAGAAATTACAAGCTAGAGTTTCAGAGCCCAGCACAGATTCTGACATAGCTCATGTTGATTAGCTGCTGAAAATTTAAGATCAAGTTCTCTGTCTGAGGTTATAGCAGGAAGAAGTTCCCCAGGCTGAGCAGCATGAATCAGATCTCACCATTGACTTTCTTTTATATGTAGATGATATTTGATCCACAAAGGCCTTTTGGTATCTAACTCCCCATATCCCCTATAAGTCTCACATGTTGTCTAGAGCAGCCAGTAGAAACTAGGCCTGACAATGCTGTCAAATAATATCTAGCACAGAATTTCTTGAGCAGAAGGATAATAATGTTTCTAAGCACACAGCCTCTCCTGAGATGATGACCATGGGTTTTGAGCAAATTGGTCCAGTGGGAAGAAGAAATAACCACTACTATTTCTGTCCCAAGGCATTTGACAAGGCAATACATAGTTTGCACTGGAGCCGAAGTCCATTAGTTTAGCAACAAAAAGCCAGCAGCACCTGGCTTTCTCATGTAACCTGATACCACTATTTAATGTCTACAGTGTGAATTATTAACAGAGTTCCACCCAATGCCATATCTCTGGGAGGCTGGAAAAATCACCCACTTTCAAAGGGAGGTTCAGTTCTCTTCATCTGGCCTAGATCCTACAATTCCCCACCTACCTTAGCCTTATTTACACTTTTAAATTCACATGCATGGTGTGTGGTTTACCATCTTTCCATGAAAAGATGAGCAAGGAGATGGATAAAGGTCACTGCTACCAGTCTTTTGGAAGGGTAAAGCTGAAAGGGAGGCAAAGAGAGAGAGAGGGCGGTTCTGTTTTCTTTTGATATAATTTGGCACTGAAAATGCACACACTTAAAAAGAAATTGGATGTTTAAAGGACAGTATGACAGTGACAGGTTTGCAGGGTAAAGACAAATCTTCTCTTGGCCAAATAGAAACTCAGGTCGTTTCTGTCTCTCCCAGGCCATTCTTGCATGCTCTCATCTTCCCCTTGCCTTGCACTCTTTTGGCAATCTCCGTGGCAGAAGCCCACACTTCACCTGTCCCATTCCCCTCCTGGTCTCATGTCCCCACCTCTGCTTCCTTCTGGAAATCCACTGCTAACAGAGGAGGTCATCATATAATACTCAGTTCTGCCAGGGGCCAAGCCATGCCCCAGGTTTCTCCTGAGATGTCTGCAGCTAAGTACTACTTGGGCACCTGGATACTTCTGCTGCCCATGCAGGCTGAGCAGCAAGCCACGCCACAACATGAGAAACGGGATAGCCATGCTGCTCAAGGGCCTGGCTTCTCACCCAATAATTGGCTTGAAGAAGAAAGAGAAAAAAATTGTTCACAAGAATATCATAGAGAGACATCAAGATGGTCTACTAATAACAGGCAAGACATTGCTCTCTACAACTACCTGAAAGGAGGTTGTGGAGAGGAGGGTGCTGGCCTCTTCTCTCAAGTGACAGGGGACAGGACAAGAGGGAATGGCCTCAAGCTCCACCAGGGGAGGTTTAGGCTGAACATTAGGTAAAAATTTTTCACAGAAAGGGTCATTGGGCACTGGCAGAGGCTGCCCAGGGAGGTGGTTGAGTCACCTTCCCTGGAGGTGTTTAAGGCACGGGTGGACGAGGTGCTGAGGGGCATGGTTTAGTGATTGATAGGAATGGTTGAACTTGATGATCCAGTGGGTCTCTTCCAACCTGGTAAAAAAAAAAAACAAAAACCAAACCTGCAGGCCACATGTCACAGGGCTTCACGGCGAAGCTGCTGTGTGGTATGCACAACTCCATGGACCTTCATGGGGAGGCAAATATAATCCTCTCTTCTTCAGACCTCAGCTTTTACACTGAATATCCTGATGATTTCCAGTCTTCTTGGGAAACACCTCAGGAACCCCAGGAGGGTTTCTTCCTCCTACAAATGACCTTCACTTGATCCTGTGCACACCCCATATCACTGCAGACGATGCTGCAGTGGACAGGCATCATCCTTCTTAATCCTCACTTAGCTGAGATGCCACACCTCGACACAGACTAAAAGAGCACTCAGAGGCTGTGCAACCAGGCAAAGCTAGCACCAAATCCAACAGACAGCAAGTTGGACTTGCCTCTGTGGCACATGGACCTGGGCCCTGGTGGAAACACTGTGCTAGGTTGGCGACATACCTGCCTGTCCCCTGCAGCTGCTCGCTGTCACGGAAGTCCCTACATCCTCAGGAGTGCAGACCCAGATGCTTTTTCACCATTATATACTACATTTATTTATAGCACCTTGAGAATTTTTCTTGCCTTGTTTTCTGGCCACTTGCTTTTCTAGGGCAACTTGGGTTGTTATTTCATGCCATGATCAAAATCTTAGAAAGTTATTACAAGTGAGTGACCTCACATTTAAATATTTAAATTCAAATTTAAATCTCAAACTCCCCTTTACGTAACTCTCACTTTTGCACACGGACCACAGCCCTCTTTCTGTGATATCCAGCCTTCTATCCAGCACCTCACAGACCTCTGGTGGTATTATACCCAGAACAAACTATTCCTCCATGGAGTCCAAGTGTCTCTCTTTCCTGCCAGCACCATGCAGAGACAATGGCCTGCTCCTTCCCAGCAGAATTATCTCTTCTGCAAACCACAACTAGCTCCTGCTTTACAGCAGCAAAAGCAAATCTATTTATTTCACTGTGTTACTAGGAAATGAAATTATTTCACAGTGTTTGCCAAAATATCCTTCTTTCCAGGTTTCAGTATGGACAGGAGATAGAAAGAGGCCAACTATCTATGGGGGACTGGCAGCTGGGCAGGAGGACAGGAAGGGCTGCCTGGGGGAGGCTGGAAAAGGCTGATAGGGAAAGGTGAAGTAATGCCACCCCAGGGAAAGGTGGAGAAATCCTACCCCATTTCTCAGCCCCTGTTGCCACTTCCAACACACAACCACCAGGAAAGCATCTGTCAGTTGGTGAGAAGGTGTGTGCCTTCACGCTGGAGGAGGAGGGAAGGACCTGGAGAAGGAGCCCTAAGGCCAGAAAGGCAGGTGGAGATACCCCGGCACCACTGAATGGGAATGAAAGGAGATGGACTGAAGGAAATGGCAGTGGGAAGCATTTTCCGTTTGCACCACATGCCCTCACAGGTCTGAGGAAGGAAAGCAGGGTTCCCCAGGCTCACCATGGCCATCCTACTCCACCATAGTGCTCCACAGTAGAGGAGAGTGAGGAACTAGTGAGATCACTCCCCTGCCCAAGATAAAACAGCAACCACAGATGAGGATGCCTCATGGTGAGGTAAGATGCATATTTCTCATTTGCAGATTGCCCTGAGGAAAAGAGGAGAAAAACACGTGTCACACCCTGACCAGAAGCCAGACAGCAGCTCACAGTCACATCAGCTGTCATAAAACTGCAAAATAGCCTTATGGCTTAGCTGAGCCAAATCCTGTTGCTCTGAAATTAATTTAATAAAGCATATGCAACTCTAGTCAGAAGGGTCATGGGGAACATCCCAAAAGAGAGACAAAGTTTTCTCAAAGTTGCTTGTAGGGTAGGTTAAAAAGGCCTTCCTTACATGACCACAAATGGTCACCAAAGCACACGGCAGCAGAATCAGCTGTGATTGGAGCTAGGTGGGCAAAATAACCTCAAGTTCCTTAAGAGAAACTCAGGCCAAAGTATCCCCTGAGCCTTGATTCATATGCATTTTGACTCTGCATCCTGGTTTGGTGATGAAAGACTGAAAACTCTGTATTTTCTTATCACAAGCAAACCTCTCCCTAAAAGGTATTTGAATTTATTGTGAGAGAGGCCTGAAGGTTTGCAGGGAGTGGTACCTGCATAAGGCACAACTGTGACTTTCTCCCCACTGAAACCCAGATATTTGACTTAAGCCTCACATTTACTTTTCAGGGAGGATTGTAACCAAAAAGAAGGATTAACATGGAAAAAAAATACACTGTGGGTACTGCATTAGAATTTGGGGCTTCCTTGACTCAAAGCATTGGCAGAGCATTCCAATCTGGACTTCAAAGTTGAACCTAGACCTTGGAAACCTTAAAATGCCAGTGCGACTTGGGCTCTGCTATCTGGAAAGGCTCTCTGCCAGTCTCTCAGCCTGCTCCTCCTCATTCAGGGCAGAACTATTACTGTTCGTTGGCTCCAAACTTTTCCTCTGGTGAGAGCAGTCATATTTTCTCCAGCTGCTGCAAGTCTCCATTCCTCAGCTGTTAACCCTCACACCAGAGACAGTTGGTAACTCACAGGATACCTCTCCTTCCCCTAAGCATGAATCCCAAATTTCTTTGTTTTTTTCGCCAGGAGGAGATGGAGAGAAGACAACTCTCTTTCCTACCGCTTCCACAGCACAGGACTCAATGATCTTAAAGGTGTTTTCCAACCTAAATGAGTCTGTGATTTTGTGAGAATACGTGCCAGCTACCCCTTCCTCTGAGATAAGACAAACAGAGCCCATCACAGACATGGGATGCCTGTGGCAGCCATCCTGCCTGTCTCCTGTCTCCAGCAACATCCGATCAGCGATGCTGTTAATCGAAAAACACTGTCTTGCATAGAGGTAACCAACACCAATTCACAGCCCTTCCATGGTAAGGACTGATCCAAACAAGTTAGGCAGTAATCAGTATCAAGACCTGGAGAAGGGAGAAGCCTGGAAAGGCAAGGGAGGTGACATTTCCCAAGAAGTGAGTACGAAATGGTGTATCTTTTCAGCAAGATGAGGGGGTAGAGACTTCCGTCTATGAAGATATGAAACGTATACAGCGCTGAGCCCTCAAGAAGAGGACCCAACACTCCTACAGACAGCAAAAGCCCCACCAAAAGAGGTCTCCAGCTGGCTGCCTTTAGAGCCAGCCTGAAGGATCTCAAAGGACTTCAAGATTAAAGGAACAGTAAGCAAATTAAAGGGTCAGGCAGAAAGCACCAGTGCAGCTCCAGGCAGCCTTTTGCACAAATGCTGAGTGCAAGACAAAGAGACAGAGAAGAGGGAAGCCTGGGCATCTGCCCAAGGCTTCTGAGGAGCAGTTTAACCAGGAAAGATCAGTCCTACAAAGCTCTAAGGCTTAGAACCACTTTTCTGGGTTTGCTCTTGCAGTGAGAGGTATGTGACAAGCACCTAGTCCAGTCCATGCTGATGGACTGGAATATGACTGCAACAGAATGCTATGAAGCAAAGGCAACCACAAGAGATTAAGGACATGGTGGACATTTTGGTGATGATTACCAGGTTTTAAGCCTGTTGGCAAGGTTTCCACATGTGGAATTTTCCCTGTAAAGTCATCTGATGGGCCCTTGCTGGAGCCAGAACTTCACCATCTTCCATATAGGGAATCAAACCTTGTGTCACTCCCTGCCCCCCTTCCCCTGTGTTTCTAAATCCTGTTTAAAAATAGGATGTTTCTGAGTTCAGCCTCTCCTAGTGAAAACCATAGGAACAGTTGTTACCCAAAACAGCGCTGTCATGAGTTATGTACACTGAAAGACTAGAAGTGGAGCGCAGAAAGCCAGTGACCTCAGGAGAGGTAAGAATGGCTGCAATGTTACTCTCTCACCATTAAAACATGTTGCTCCATCAGCCAGTGCTGATGAGACAAATGCTTTTCAGCTATTCAGCCCCCAAAGTCATTAAGTAGACTGGTACCAAGCTAGCTGAAGTCTGACAGCTTTGCTTCTTTGTTATTTATTTAAAACAATGCTACATTTCCTTCAAAAAAACATCTTTGCTATGCAAAGGAGCAAAAGCCAAAAATCCATGCTTAATTGGGTCCCTGCATGTTTGGCTTACATGCACTTTAGGAGAGAGAAGTATGCAAACACAGGAACTGGGCCAACATTTGTGAAATTAATGAGAAACCCCTCCTACAGTCACTGCTTCCACAGAAGCAATGCCTCCCATGAATTTACACTTACACAGCCAACCAACAGAAGAGAAAATCATGCAGTGTAGTCACTTGTGCTTACCTTTCCTACCCTTCTTCCTCCAGCAGGTCTGATTTTCTCAGCCTATGATGCTGTGAGACAAAAATAGGACAGTTGAATAAGCTATCTGCGTCTTTCTGTCAGTCAGATCCGCCTTTGTCAAATGTGGCTTCTAGGAAGGTCAGAAGTCTGCAGGAAGGAGAGAACTGCTGCAGCAGCTTTCAGTCTGCCGCAGCAGAAAACATCTATCCACTCTAAAGCAAAAATGAAGGCTGAACATACCAGTAGTGGGAATCATAGAATAGTTCGGGTGGGAAGAGACCTTAAAGATCATTTAGTTCCAGCCCCCTCATGATGGGCAGGGACACTTCCCACCAGATCAGGCTGCCCAAGGCTTCATCCAACCTGGCCTTGAACACCTCCAGGGATGGGGCAGCCACAGCTTCCCTGGGCGACCCGTGCCAGTGCCTCACCACTCTCAGTGAAGAAATTCCTCCGTACGCTTAGTCTAAACCTGCCCCTCTCCAGTTTATACCCATTGACCCCAGTCCTATGATTTCACACTCTGTGTGACCTAATGTAGGACCAGTGGTGGTAAAAGATTCCTGGTCATTGCTGGCTCCTCAGAACAGGCTGAAAGTACTGAGATTTAGGACACTCATTTTTCTCCATTCCACTTGCAATCAGACAGCCCATTGCAGCAGTTTTCAGCCCATTCCCAGGAAGAAGGCAGGGGAGGAACTCCAAATCCGAGATGATGTGACCTAATTCCAGAGTCCCACAGCAACCGTAGGTGAACACTGACTAGCAACACCACATGCAAATGTAGCAGTGTGGGATACGGCTGAGCCTCTGTCAACCTTAAGGCACTAGCGTTAAAAAATATCTGGAGCCCTAAATCCTTGTGTGGCAACACCAAGAAGAGAAATTGTGTCCATTACGAAGTCTTCAAACACAGACAAGGGGCTGGCCCTGAATTTCTCAACAACCCTGAAACTCAAAGCTTTGTTCTTGAATGTTATTTTCTGTTAAGAGCAATCCTTAAACAGAATGTTTTCAGCAGTGCAAGTAGTAACTATTGCAGCTAGCTTAAGCTATGAATAATCATTGTGAAAATGCCAACAATGGTGCAAGTATCCATTAGGGCCTACTTTCTGGAGGTCAGTGCCCTCAGATACATGAGTGTTTTTCATCCCACTGCTCTTTGTGATTGCCTCTCTGCAAAAGGTTGCTTGAACTCACCTGGCCAACATTTTGCTTCAGTTACAGCTGGAAATGTCCCTGGGGTGATGAGTGTCTCATCTTGAGAAAGGTCATTGCAAAATACAAACAAGCAGTAAAGAACAGGGGGCACTCGCTTGAGCATGCACAATGTGGAAATTTATCCTCAGCTGATTCTTATAAAGTAAACAAGCAAGAACACAGTGCCTTTGCAAAAGTGATACATCTGAGGGTTCTGCAAATACCTGAAAATTGGAATAATATGCGTTCTAAATGCTAATTTGGTACTTTCTTATATTTTCCTTGCTAGAGATCAAAAGACTTCCTGTATATGAATAAAGCAAGAATTCTCCATTTCAGTAGTCCACAGATAAATCAAGAGCCTGTGGTGTTTAGAAAAGAACTCAGGGATGGGGGAAAAAAACCCAAAACAAAACACACACTAGCAACTTGGGAAAAACTCCAGTGTTTTTATAGGAGCCTCAGGAAAGGCTAAAATTTAAAACTGGCCTGAGAATGTCAAGTAATGGTTATGGCTACACATACCCTCCTGCTTTTTCTGAAGAACTGTGGTTACTCTGCGAGACTGCTACATCTCAAGTTGACAGCCTCTGCAGAAGTCAGGGTAGCAACTGGGAGAGAGGTCGTTATCCTGGACACCAAATCACCAATAACACAGCCTGCAGGAAAGGATTAGTCACTGGCAAAGACGCATCTGAGTGTTAAGTTTATGTTGGGTTTATGCTATCTATTCAAACACTTTCTTACTAAACTTGTGCAATCCTGTTTTCTGAGCCCCTTGCCACTCACTGAAGACTCCTTTACGTATTGAGCCTGCCAGTATTGGGATCAACATGAACTGGAATGAAACCGATAGCTTTGTGGAGAGAGAGTGTCTTACAGTCATCAGAAAAATCAAAGAGAGGGGAGATACTACCTACAGAAACCTTGTGAAGATTTGGAGTCTGAGAAGTGGATGCCAACTAAGTTCTCAGTGTATCCTGAACAAATACCACAGCCAATGGCAAGATGGTGACAGGGGAGAAAAAGTGCCATCAGGCTGAGATCTAGGAAGGTGTTTCAGATGGCAACCTGAAGCCAGCATACGCCCTCCCTCAGCTCTTTTTTTCAGTCTCCTCCAGGACAACAATTATTTATTGCAAGCAAACTCTCTGGCAAACCTTAGCCCTGCTACCTGTTAACAGACTGTCGGCAAACTGCCATTGTGTTTACAGATGTTTGTTATGCAGAAGTGTACGAACTGTTCATGCAAAGCACATTTCAGCCTAGGAGCTGTCTGCCAGTCCTTTACTTCCGCAACTCCTTGCCCATGAGTTGTACCCTGTTCCAGATGACAGAGTGGTATCCCTGGTCCTTGCAGTACCTGTAAGATCTACCCATGAGCAGAGGAGTGATACAGCCCGGGGAGGAGGAGGATTCTGCCTGTGAACTATGTGGGTAGATTTTACTACCCTTTTTTTGCAGATGCTCATGCATGTATTTGCTTGTACACATCTTCCACTCTTTTGTGTTTTCCTCTTTCTCCACTGGGGGTTTTTGCCTGTCTGGGGGAGCAGGCATGAGACAGTGCTGAGACCCCATCCCTAGCTACCTTTCTACTGCTGTCCCTCTCTTTGCAGCCAGCACTGCCCCTTCCTGCCTTAATCTCCCAGCCATTTACTCCTCTGCTGGCTAAATAATCAAAGCAAAGCACGTGGAAGAGGCGAGCACTGTGCTATCAGTGTTGCAAGAACGTCCCTTTGAAGCCTTGCACCACTCTTTCCAGAGTCAAAACTCTGTTACCAAGGTCTGTCTCTAGAACACAAAAACTGTATTCTGGGAAGAGGAAGAATAGGGCTAAAGGCAGCCCAGAAAGACTGGCTGCTCCAAACTTATGAACGTAAAATAAAGTGCAAGAATGCTTCATTTTTTAATTTCTTTGCTTTTGGGGGGGGGCGTTTTTCTTTTTGTGAGGAAGGGCCAGTTCTTGCAAGAAGAACAGTGTCTTGCAAGGCGAACAGTGTCTTGCAAGAGTGGGTTCACTGCCTAACACTCTAGTTTGCTCCACTTATTCTCATGTAGTTCTTGCACAGGAAGCAGCGCTGTCCTGCACATGCAAGAAGTGCCTTTAGATGTTCTACCAGTGGAAAGGAGATAACAGTCTTGCACTCTGTGGTTTGTGCAGACAACCACAAAGACAGTTTGGCAGGCAAAAGTTACCCTGAGAAGGAGTGACACCTAACCCTGAAAGCACCAAGACAAAGCGTTCCAAATGAAGTATTTCACTCAAGGAAACTGAAGAGCTGAAATCTCTTCATCCCAGCAGAAATAGTATACTTGCATCAAATTACTACCAAAAAAAAAGCATAACTCTTTACTTGTTTCAGGAAGTTCCTGAGAGACTTCCCACCTTGCATCAGTTCAAGACTTAGGAAAGGTCAAAGGCTAAGCACCCTGATCTGCAATTGAGGACTTTGGCAAGTGATTGATTTCCACAAAAAAAGTCAGCTCCTCCACTGCTCCTGTGCAAACAGGCGGTATAACAGGTGACCCCAGCCTTAGTAATCCTATAGCAGCTGTCACTATCCATTTTCACTGAAGTGCAGAAACAAAACCACAGAATCCAGATCTAGCTGCCTTCCTCCCATGCTTTTTGGGAAGGCTAGTGAGTAAGCCAAGCAGAAACACTTCCTCATTTCCCAAAGCCTTCGATGTGTGGGAGGCTATGTCTTAGCCTCAAAATTGCATTCCCTCTCTTGGCTGCCTGAAATCCCTGCCTCTCTATAGCAAGGGCTCTGTGGAAGCTCATATGCTGCATAGCAGTAGTACAGCTTCTACCTTCCAGCTAAGTCAAATTAAGAAGCAGCAAAGATAGATGGAACAATTCATCCTCTGGAGGTACTTATCTCTTCCTGTTAAGATGACTGGGCCATTGGCTTGCTCCAGGGCCCCCATTCCAGTGCCAACACACAGGTACTAGCAATAGCCCTGCTGGAGATATCCCAGGTCTCCAGTCTGGCCTTCAGCTGTGCTTCAGAAGACAGGAGGACTCCTGCAGGTCCCATATGGTATCTGCAAGCCTTGTGCAGACAGCTCAGATATCAGAGGGCACAAGACAGCTACGTTTAGGTAACTAAATCTTTCCCCTAATGGGCCCTACGGGTCTAATTCTTGAAAAGCTTAAGATAGAGTGAAGTATGTGCTGTTTGTGCCAAGCTCTTCTGAGACAGGAAGAAATAAAGTGGCATTAGAAACAGGACTAGAGTGAAAACCATATATCTATGGCAAAGCCAGGAAGCAGGAACCATTTCAAATCAATAGGCAACCTCCTGTCTTCTTGAGAGAACAGCCTCCTGGTTGGTCTCTATTTGTCCATTAAACACTGCCAAAAATTGCATACTTCATCAGGCTTCCTTGAGATGTTCTGTAGGCTACACCTGGAAAGACTCAAAGACCCCTTTACCATTTTGAAGCCTGTCATTTGAGGTTGTCGCCTTCAGGGTGATCATCAAACCTGTTTTGTAGTGGAGTACTGCAGTCCCCTGCCATCCTTTGAGTTTGCCCTCTACATTGTGTGGGATTCTAACAGTACAGTAAGTCATCGGTGCCTTAGCAGTGTGCCAAGTTGTCCACAGACACCTTGAAACCAGAGGATCTGTCTGCATATATGTTCCCAAGACCACTTTTCACATTCATATGAAACCAAAATAAATCCAACAGCATGGATCAGTAGAGGATCCTGGCAAGACATTGTAGTGCTACTGCTAAAATCACTGGAAACAAATGGTTCCCAGGAAGCTTACAAGAGTAAGACAGCCTCTCGCAGGAAGCCGAGGAGCAGAAAACAGTGTCAGAGCTTGCTTCTAAAGCAGCAAAACCAAACAAGAAGTGAAAGAGAAGAGACAGATGAAGAAGGTGACTTGAAAAGGTGACTTTTCCCCAAAGACACTGGACCAAGAATGAATACTTTGCACTCCAGCATTGCCTATGCACTGATGGATCTCCTTACAGTCACACTGCAGCCATGATTGTAGGAAAGCTCAAGGTGGGACTATAGAAAGAAAATGATTTTGTTTAACAATCCCCAAATTGATCACACTCATGTGTTCTTAGATACACACAATCACAACTACATGTTTCCACATAGTTGGTCCAGAATGCAAGCATCAAGATTCCATGCTCTTGCCAGGATTACTTGCAATAAGATGGAAGAAATTATGTCAGCTATCTTCCTTCACCCTCCTGAACTCTCAGGCTGGTGAGCATACACACATTTTGGGTGTGCTCTCTATACTTACTGGACTCCAACCTGTGTGTCCTACCTCTGTGAGTCCTTCGGACATACTCATTGTCTTTTTTGTCTACTTATCTCAATGACTAACCACTCCAGCCCCATTCTTTTATCATCCAATCTGCATATTTTTATTCCTTGAGATCTCAAATTTGTCTTGTCTTGCTTTAGGCTGCCCCTTATTCATTCTATCTAGGTATTCCAAGGAGCTGTAGGTGTGCTGTAATTTTGATGACCTCCTAACACATGTCCCATCAGCACCTGTCATTCTCACACACCTCTAATGCCTTCCTTCTAGTGCTTCAAGACACTCTATTCTTTCTCCATTCATATCAATGTCTATTACAAATCTCAAGAACTCCTGGTAGCATGAAAGAGCCAAAGAGTTATTGCTGATACTTCTTTACAGTCATCACGAACATAGGCTACAGGATTTTATGCTGTCAGTCCAAATGATTGCATACACTCAGAGTTCTTGGAACTCTCAGCACTAGAGCCAGGGCAGGTAGACTGCAATGTCTAGAGAAAGGGTTTGCAGAAGATACAGCCTGCCTGTCCAAGGATGCAATGCAGAGCCATCTGCTTGGAGACCAGGAGCTTGAGTGGAATTCCCTTAGGCAAAGGGCTGTCACCAAGAAGAGCTTAGTCAAAATCATGACAGTAGTCGCACAGCCTCTTCCTCTAATAGTAACCTACATTAAGATGTTGTCTACTGAAAAGAAACAGTAGAGGATTCGAGGGAGAGAGCAGATGAGGACACAAAGCAATCAAGGTCCATTTCTAGCAGTATCCTTACTCACTGCATAAACTTGAGCATTAATTTAATTCTATACCTGAATTTCATCCATTTTAGAACAGGGTTTGTAAATTCATTGTAAGTGACAGTCAGTGTGACTTAGTATGCTTGCCCCTCTCCTTAAAGCAAGCACAGGCCTCAGCCCAACTGCACAGATTTTAGCAGCTTGTATTCTTGACACTGAGAGGCTGCTGAACTGTGATAAGATGCCATGGTCAGGATCACAGCACAGGGAAATGAAAACAAGAGGGAGAAAGAGAAAAAGAAAAGGAAAGCCTTAACCCAGACATGCACAGCACTGTTAGGGCAGGACAGAGTGGGAGGCTTGTACAGAAAAGCAGTCAGTTGTACTTCAAGGTATGTTACAGAAACTTAATCCTGCCAAAAAGCCCACAAGTGAACAGATCAGTGGTTGTCTGCCAGGTTGAAGGGTAGTTGATGTGGATGGGGGAACAGAGGTCATCTAGAGTACATGAAAACAGTTCAGTCCATTCTATATGTGCTCCAAAACAAAGAGATTGAGCAGAGTGGGGAAAAATGCACTTTCAAGACATTTTTATTCTGAAACATACAATATAAAAGAGAGATGACTGTATGTACAAGTGGCTGTAGAGTGTGAGGAGTTGGCTGAGCTGCACCATGTGCTTGAGGAAATATTTTAAAAATATTTTGCAGATGGCAGAAAAGTAAAGGAGGAATAGATGGAAAACTCCCCACAGCAACGGCCAGGTGGCTGCACAGCCATCATCTTAGATGTTAAGCTGTGAAGCCCTTTCAACATACAGTGTGAACATGGTTGGACAAGCTTACTATATACCCAAGGGCACACAGCCAAGCTCTACATTCTTCACCTCTCAGATACAAAAGTTGATGTTTCCACCTGAATATTTTTCTCACTACCACAGCTATTAGGAGGGACCAGAATTAGGTCTGTGGTCTCTTGGTTCAGCAGTTCAACAGCCTTGAGCATGACTACCTTGGTTCAAGACAGAAATTTCATCAAGTATGACACATCTACTGCAACCTCTGCGGGAATGTTTCTCACACAGAATCAGCCAAGGAGGAATTCACTCACTCTTTGCCAAATCATGCCATTAAACAACCAAAAAATTCCCATGTCTGTGCCAATCAGTATCCACCACGGTGGGCAGGTCTCTTAGCTGGAGGACAGGAAGAAAGAATTTCTATTTTCTGCCTGAAAAGGAGCTAAATTGTAGGCAGTTACAGTGATTCTATTTCCATAGTGAAAGTGCGTTGTCTGAGGATCATTCATTTTGGAAGCCCTGATCCAACACTTAAAAGTATATCACCAACTTCCAGGATAAATTATGGAAGAAACTTCCTGCCAAAATGCACAGGCACAGGTTTTTATAACACAACTGACTTTCTCAATGGACCTGCCACCATCTCAGCCTGATAATATCTTGCTGTGTGCCAAAAGGTGCATCCCTGCTGGGATTGCTCCACGAAAACAGCCAGCAAGGCTGATCAAGGTCCTCTGGAGCTCCACGGTGCCAAACTCCAAAGTGTTAAACAACTACACAATGCTAAATGCTACACAACTATCAGAAGAACGTCTTGCTCTGAACAAAATCAACTCTGTTTGTCACACACTCCTCTACTTAACAGCACAAACCCATTTTTCTTTTAAAGGGCTTCCAATTTCCCAGTTCTCCTGAAAACATACATAGATCTCTTCATCTTCTCAGTCCCTAAAATATAAAAATCTTATGGAAATTTACAATTTTAAAAACATTGTTTTCCTCTTTCAAGGCCAACACAAGTTTTCCATGTTTAGAGGCTAACGACAATCTGTCAGAAAAATCAAAGGCATTTGAACAAGTTTATTCACTGAAGAACGTAAAGCATCACTCTACCTCCTCCACATGATGCTACACTTGCCAACATAGCTCTACTGTAGAAACAAATAACCATCACACCCCGAACTTTACTAGGAGCCAGTTTCAAAATGACCCTGTCCTTGCCACAATATATGGTGGCAGCAGCCCCAGAAGAAACATAGAATGGTTTGAGTTGGAAGCGACCTTAAAGATCATCTAGTTCCAACCCCCCTGCAATGGGCAGGGACACCTCCCACTAGATTGGGCTGCCCAAGGCTCCATCCAACCTGGCCTTGAGCACCTCCAGGGATGGGGCAACCACAGCTTCCCTGGGCAACCTGTGCCAGTGCCTCACCACCCTCATTGTGAAGAAATTCCTCCTTATCTCTACTCTAAATCTGTTCCTCTCCTATTTAAAGCCACTCCCCCTAGTCCTATCACTCCATGCCTTTATAAAAAGTCCCTCCCAAGCTTTCTTGTAGCCCCCTTCAGGTACTGGAAGGTTGCTATAAGGTCTCCTTGAAGCCTTCTCTTGTCCAGGCTGAACAACCCCAACTCTCTCAGCCTGTCCTCGTATGGGAGGTGCTCCAGCCCTCGGTCCATCTTTATAGCCCTCCTCTGGACCTTTTCCAACAGCTTCATACCCTCCTTATGATGAGGATTCCAGACCTGGACACAATACTCCAGGTGAGGTCTCACAAGAGAGGAACAGAGGGGCAGAAGCATCTCCCTCACCCTGCTGGCCACGCTTCTTTTGATGCAGCCCAGGACACGGTTGGCCTTCTGGGCTGTGAGTGCACATTGTTGGCTCGTGACAAGCTTCTCATCAACCACCATCTTCAAGTCCTTCTCCGCAGGGCTGCTCTTAATCATATCGCCCCCATCCTGTATTGAAACTGTCATGTATATGTGATAGCAGGCATGAATGAAAGCACCAGTAAACCATGAGAATTTGCCACAATTTTTTTGCCATGACTTGTGAAGGAAGCTGAGAGATTCTGCATTTACTGATACTGTTCTCCTTACTGCTCGTATCTTTAAATGGCTGCAGCATTCAAGAACCGTAACACTGCATTATACAGGCTTCTAACAAGGGAGCAGTCCCTGATCTGATAAGGTTTCTAGAAAAAACTGTTCATAACAGTTAGGCTAGCAACGCAGACAAGATTTCAGCATAAAGTACAGCTGCTTCCAGACAAGGCTTGTTAAAAAATCAGTCCAAGCAGGGTCAGGGAAGGACTACTTTGTGTATGAAAAACAACCAAGAACAAGGAGTGAGCCACTAAATTCCAGAGAAGCCAGCCCCCAAAGCCAGCAAATTTGAAGTCTTTGAGAAGAGCCTGAAGAAGAAACATGCCCATGTGGCTCTGCAGATTAGCAGGGAGAAACAAAGCACCAGAATTGCTGAAGGAAACTGCTCCCAGGGGCAAGGCTGCCTAATTACTGAAGACTGCCAAGTGTGGTGATCTGCTCTATGGATATTACTGCCAACAGGACAGGGCTTAACTTTCCTAATAATCAGGCTTCCCAACATGTCTGTTCTCAAAATTCATCAACAGTATTAAACACTCCGACTATATGTATAAGCACACACCTGGCCTACTCTGCCTAGATCAGCTAATAACACGTCACCTCTTTTTTTCAGGTTTCTATGCTCTTAGTCCATATCTGCTTGAATAGAAACTAATCACAATTATTCAAGTGTTTTCAAGTGAGAATGGGAGGCACCTTGAGTCTCATACTGCTGGCTGCTACACCAGTCTCTAAATCATGTATTAAGCACTTCAATGCTGCTCAGTACGAATAATCAATTCAAACTATGAATTATTACAAAATAGAAAAAGGAACATAGCATGGAGATCTCCAAATCACACTGATTGCAGTCATTAGTAGAAATAAGTGATGCCCTACCATGGCATTTTGCTGATCATGTAGCTTTCTGGGTCTGGGAAGGCATGTCATGCTTCACAGCCAGCCTGCAGCCCAGGACCTGTGCACCATCCCAAAGCTGAACACAACCACGATGAAGCAATTCCTGCTTATTGGGACATCTCTGGCCCACAGAGGTCCATTTGGCTACACATGCACTCTAAAAATCAACATCACTGAAACAGCGAACATAAACAAAGGAGGTCAGAATCATCTGCTAGTACTTTACCAATGCAAAATCATCACTACTATTTACTTCAAATAGCAAAAAATCATTAGCAATAACTTAGCCAGGAAAGCATGCAATCCCCTCTCCTCCCCCCCCGCCCCCACTATATATCTACAAGAAGCATCTCAAGATCTACAATTAACACTTGCAGTCATGACCTCGCCATGTTAAGACCAAGTTAAGACTGCATGGGGCACCCCTGACTGAGAGGCCACTAAGGAGACAGCTGCCTGAGCTGTGCAATCTCATACTTAATCAGAACACACCCAGAGGCCGTCTTTGCCATACAGAGGTGTCCAAGGCTCTTGTCATTCGTTTGAATGTGCCTTTCCTCCATGTGAGACCACTTAGCGCAAAGCAGTCACACTCTTGGTTTAAAGAGCTACTTCAAGCTTCTCTCCCACAACACAAAGGCCTCCAATTTAAAGAGGGCAAAAGCCAGTCAGTGATGGAGGCTGTCAATGTACAAAGATCAAACTATAAGCAACTCAAGAGAAGTGACTTCTCATCCTCCAAAGCCTTGTCTGCAGCCATACTTGGGAGAATACTCCCATTCTCTGCCGTTTGCTATTGGATGAGCAGGAAGATATCAAAGCATTGGCCTTGCTCCCTGCTGTGGCTGTTCAGCTAGGCTACAGCTCAATACAAGGTAGAGCAGAATCACAGACTGATTACAGCCTTCCTCCTTCACACATCGCCATATGGGGAATCCTTCTAGCAATCTGTGACTATTACCCCTGGGGCAATCAAATACGAAGTCCTCAAGAGAGGCCTCAAGTGGTCTTGGTTGCAGCAAAATGATGTTCTACGTGTTCAGCCCATTTCAGAAGCTTCAAGTTGGTAATTGGGTCTCCTCCACAGGTAAGACTCCCAGTTTCTTCTTAAAGGGCCTGTTATTTTTCCCCAGATCAAAAAGAGCACACAAAGATCTTACCTAGCACAAACATCTTTCCAGGGGAGGCAAAAGTTCACTAATGGAAGGAAAAGGGAAAAGCAGGACTTTAAAAAACGACTTTGAGAATGTCAGGGTGAGAGAAATTAGTTGTCCTTTAGGGAAACTCTGGTGAAAAAATACCTTCTGCAAGGCCACTGAAGAGCAGAGAAGGCTAACAGTGAAGCACCAAGAACTCTCCAACAGCACAAGAACCTCAGCACTAGGTGAACTGAGGCATTTTACTTATTTCCAATGCCAGGAATAGCCCTCTCCTTGTAATGCAAATTTCAAAAAAAACATGGAAAAAACCAACTACCTTGTTAAATTAAATTGCCTTATAAGACAGGGTCAGTTTCTACAGACAACTGACTCCTGAGACTTGCCCCATGATTAGCCATACCTCATTAGGTGGTTGGTGGGAGACTACAAACTGCTGTGACCTCTTTTTCCCCATGCAGCTAGGCATTGCTCATCAAGACAGCAAGGTTATTGCTTTTTAACCTGCCTGAGAAACCTTTTTGTCCTCTCTCTAAAAACCCAAGACTCTGTGAATACCTCTCACATTCATATAAATAGATATTGAGAAATCTATGTGAAAGTGCTCATGTTGAAATTTGTCTGCAACTCCTTTGTTTAGGGTTTGCGGGTGTTCGACAAGGGCTGCCTGCAGTAGTGGTAAAATTGCTCAAGTACAACTCCTGAAATGTGAAATAAAGAACCCGAAAACAACAAACCAAGGCCTCTCACTGTATCAGCAGGCTATTGTCTGCATGTTTTTATCTGCATAAAAAGGAGACTGTTTCTTACATAGTTGTCAATGAATTTTTCCAGCATGGGATGACTCCTCTAATAAATAAAAATATTCATTACAGCAGAGATGCACTCAGCAAGCTTCTCTGGATAAATAAATGACATCAACCTGAAAAAAAAAACTACCACTAAAAATCACTGCCACTAAAATCACTTTTTTTTTTTCCCTCTTTCCCTTTAGTATGAAAGCATCCAGGAAAATGTATCTTCTTACTGAGTATTATGAACCCGTCACACACAAGATTTAAGTCATCCAGCCATGGCAATGTTGCTAGTCCATCAGAGAAGACTAATTAACAGCCATACTGAGACCAAGACCTCCAAGACTGCTGAGGTTGTTTCATGCTTTAAAGAGTGAATTCAGTGCCTGACATGTTAATAAATACCAACGCATTTTAATAAGTTTTTTTACATTTCAAGGAAATCAACAAACATTGACAAAATTCACTTAATCTCAAAATCACAGAATTAAACATTCCATGAAAACAGTTACAGCTTAAAGTTTGACATTAATTCAACTTTGATAAAATAGTATCTGGAATGATTCTACCGATTTCTGCAACTCACTGATAAAAAAGCCTACTCAATCAGTAAACAGAAAACATTATTAATATTTAACCCTTACCTCAAAATAGATTTTGAAATTTTTTTAACAAAAATAAACAACTCTGTACTTCAAAATAAATGATGTAAAATTACAACAGCTCTTCACTTAAGAAACCTGTAGTATAATCCGTAACAAATATACTTTTAAATTGGACTGCAAGCCTGGTTACAGACTTGTAAATAAAAGCCTAGTGACAAAGTCTACAATATTGCCAGCATCCCAAGAAGAGACCTGCTGAGCTAAAATCCATTTTATCATAGAAACCTGCACCACAGTTAACTTGGAGACAAAAATTGTATTACCCATGAACCTTCAGAAAAGAGGGCACTATGGATGCTACAGTGAAAAGCAAATATTTTTCATTAAAAAATTGTATGAAATACGGGCTGACAAATATGATTTTCAAAGTAAGTGCATCAGACTCAGATTTTACTCTTCTGAAAATACATCTAATAATGCTACAGAAAGAAAGGAAACTGTAAAGTTCAACAGAACCCTACAAGCACAAGTATTTACTTGCAGGAAAAGAAAAAATCATTCTAAAGCAGATGTGGTTAACAAAATCTGTGACTCGGGAAAGAAAACTGCTTCATTCCTACCATATGAAGCAACTGAGAATTGACCAATGCTTCTCTCTTACATGAATTCAAAATAAAATTCTTACATCTCCATTGATTCAATGTAAGAGTCAGAAAAGCAAGGGGAGCTGGGAGGCACTTGATAAGCCAAGCAGCGAATGTTCTCAATAAAGCTTTATTACAAATTGTTTATTTTGTTTCCTGAATGTAAGTGGCAGAAAGAATGAACAAATTGTCATACAGGAATACCAAATTAAGACCTTTTTTTACTAAAAGCAACCAAAATACATAATTCTGCTTTTCAGAACAAGCCACTCTAATACAAAGCTGATCACATTAATGTTATTTGTAACAGTCCATGGAGAAAAAGCAAATTAACACTTAGCCTCTTTTGAATATTATCTTCTGTGGGGCCTAGGAAGAACATAGAGGAAGTTGTTAATAACTAGATGTGGCCTTTACTAATAAAATTATATTAATCTCCCAATGTTAGATTTTGAGATAAAGGCATAGCTTCATGGTAGTAGAGGTATGGGAAGGTACCAAAAATATTTGAGCATGTGTTTAACTACGAACTAGAAGTTCTTGTTTTGTTTTACCTAACAACCACATAGCACAAAGTTCTGACGATCTGGCATGTTTTGAACTTACTTTTACTTCACTCACTTCTAAGTTGTGGGAGCAAACACACACACACACACACACAAAAAAAAAAGTAAAGAAAAAAAAAACCCAAAAGCCACAGTACTTCTCTATTGCTTTAGAACTGATGAATTTGCTCCCATTTCTCCTAGACTTCGAAAAATAAACCCCAAAATTACCACTAGGAATCCTTGGAAAAGTGCCTTCTCAGGGAAGGCCAGCCCAGCCACTCACTATTTCAATTCTTCCAGCAATGTCTTATTTGTCTGCAATGAATAACCAGATGCTAGACAGAATTAAAGTACAGCATAGTGAATAAATACCACCCACAGGCTGGGGTGGAATAGCAGTGCACAGGCTCAATCGATCTTTCCATGTGTTTAAATTACATGTTCTTAAAAGCATAACACTGCTGGGATTCCACAGATCAACCTTACTGCTAGAAAAGCTGCAAATAACAAAAACTATCAGAATAAATCTTGTAATATGGGCTTCAGAGAGCAAAAAGCTACCATACTCAATTTCAACAGAGACTATGAGTTAAGGTGATTTCAGATTCTGCATCGCAGACAGGCTAGCAGAGGTAGCTGTTAAATAAGCTCCTAACAGTCTTCATTTGGTGTCTGAGAGCAGCTCCCCTCAACTGCTAGTTTCTGTAGCGGGGCATGAGTGGAGCAGGGGATCCCTCTAAGGGGCCTAAGGAAGTGACTGTCATAAGCTGTCCGGCATGCATTTTCTCATTCACCCGCAGTTCACAGCCATCCTGGAGCATCCTTATAGCTATCCTTGCAATGTTTTTAGAGTCATCAAGTCCACTGTGAGGTCTCCCATCGTAATTCATGCCCAGGTTTTCAAGCATGGTTGTCAGCTTGGTCTGGTTCCTAGGAATCTGAAGAAGAACATGAACCACATTCATGAATTAGGTTCTGTATCAAAGCTTTTTAATCTAACACAGTGCAGTAGAATATATGCAGATTTCAAGTCTACTTAAGTCATATACTACTTTCATGTTGCCTTTTGTCAGATCACTAACAATTTAACTTCAAAGCACCTTGGTGAGACAGACAGACTCATTTTTACAGAGGAGACAGCCAACAGGAGCTTGTCTAGACTTAGGATAGTCTCAAGAGCCTCTCACAATTAGCAGCACCAGCTCAAGATGTGCCAGCGCTGGTGGAAGCCGTGGGCCAGCTAGGTTTAACAAGCATTATAGAAAAGAATGACTATCCAGAAAGAATCAGATTTTGATTTTCCTTTTAAATCTTAAATTATTATAGAAGCACCAAGCTCCTGATTCTCACTGACATCAAGCTTCTGAATGCCTCCAAACACCACAGGGACAGATCAGCAACACTTATAGCAGCCCACATTTACGTGGATGACCAACAGCATGAAGGAAGCTTAACTGTCTTACCCATACAAAGTGCTACACTGGCAAAAGCCCAAAGTCCTCTCTAAATTAACTACTAAATGTGCATTTGATATTTGCAAAGGTCAAAGAAAAATAAAAGGATAACTTTAAAGGATGCAAACCTCATTTTGCTCTCTCAGTGATGGTGGTTGGGGTGGTGGAGCACCATACGTGACAAGTCCCAGAATACTGTACCATACTACTGTATTTAATGGCCAGGCGGAATGGTGATGACACAGTCACCAAAACCTGGCAATATGCATCTCCAATAACAACCAACCAGGCAGGGGAGACACACCTGCAGGTTGTGGGCTTCTCTACAGGCAAGCTACAATACATTCTTTGTTGATAGTTTGATCTATTACTGGTATTTAACAACAAATTCAATAGCAGCATGGAGTACCTAAACAGAAGCACTGAACAGCTATAAATGTTACAACTGTTTGGTTTTATGAAAAGAAAAGTAAAAAGAAACCGATTCTTTCTAAGTTCAAAACTTCATTGTCTTTGATGAAAAAGCACTCACTGCTCAAGACTGAAGGAAAAAATGTATGTCTACATTAAAACTGGTGAGATTAACAAGTGTTCTATGTTCTAGTGTGTATCCTCCAAAACCAGTCACGCTGTGATGGCACAAGAGAGTGACAAATGGTGTAACCCCGCAATATTTGTCCACCACAAAGTAAGGCTCTTCTCTTACTAAATCTTAATCTCTTATTTTGTTTCCTAAGGCATATAATTTAGTACGAAAACGCCCTTCAACAGCAGATTGTCAGCTAGGCTGAAATCACATTCAAATGGTTTAGCTAGAATCTCAAATAGCCCTTTTATGATAATCTGACAGTGAAAGAGAGCAGCAGTAAGGTCCAGCATTGAATTTGGCATTACTTTTCTCTTGACAATTTGATTCCACTGCAGATGTGTCCTAATCTTCCCTTGTCCCTGTGACACCATCAGAAGTGGAGATATCTAAGGGTAGTAATGCTTATTAGTTTTGTGGTGTATTACATGAACACAGGGAAAAATAACTGAAAAATCAATACAGTCTTTTCAGCTGAACTACTTCAAGGCAGACTTGATCTAAAAGCACCAGTATGACATTTTTATACCATCCTTCATGGAGTATCTCCTGATTCTTAAAAACAAGATGAAATCCAAATGCAGTAGATTATATGATCTTCAATTAGTAAAGCGAGGTCTAGGCATGAAGCACATTTGAAACTCAGGCCCCAGGCAACTAGTTTAAGTACTGTAATTTTATGCTACATAAGTAAATATGAAAAGCACAACAGGACATGCTAGACTTTTAACCCAAATTTTCCCGCAAGAGAAACAACAGTCTGCACAGACCTTATAGAAGTTCCCGTATGATTTGCGAATATTGATCCACTTCTTGGCAAAAGAAGGGTAATTGATACAGCTATTACGGCACTGGATGTTCAAAAATTTACTCATATCCCAAGATCTTAAAAAGTCAAAAGAGAAAAACATTAGTAACATGTAATTCAGGTGTCCTACATTCTGCATACTGCACAGCTGTAGCTCAAAAAGCTGTTTTTCTTGTTGGTCAGTTGAAGGCAAACGGGAAATGTTCTTTTGCTACAGTCATGGTGCAGAACTTTTTCATATGAATCTGTTAATCATAGAAAAAACGATAACAACAGCAAGATTTTCACTAGAATAGTTTCAGGATGCTTAAGCCAAAAAGCAGCATGTCAACTTCTCCATCAACCACATCTACTTCAAAACCCACCAATAAACTAGATGCTTATGCAGCCCTTGGGCAAGCAACTGAGAACTTACATTTTCCTGACTACTCAGGTATGCACGCATCTCTCTACTTAATGTAGGTTACTGAAACAAGACTGCACTTAGTTTTAGGAGAAACAGACCTTTATGGAAAGAAGATAAAACTACAACCCTATGCACTTCTAGTAGCCTTCCTCAAGGGAACCAATCCAACAAGTTTGTAAGCTTCAAGCTAAATTATAGCCTTTTTTCTCCCCTCTTCCCTTGCACCTGTCTACATAATCTCACATACATGACAGAGAAATTTCACTGCACCTATTTTCCCTGAGGAATTTCATTGAGGGGATTTTCCTGGAGAGGAATTTAAAACACTCTTTAGGCCAAGTAATATAACTAGTCTTCCACTAATTTTGCTTTAGCTTTTTCCTTTTTTTAATTCACTGTTGCTACCAAAGACAGACACCTAATCACAGATGGAAAATTAGACAAATAGCAGTATTTATCACAGTTCATTAAATTAATTAAGGTTGGAATTATATTATTGTATCTCCTTAGATTATTGTATCTCCTTATTTTTAAGGTGTACACAGACCTAACTGTACACCTCAAGTTTTGTGTGACAGCTTTTAAACGGTTTCACTGTTCACACCGGACAGAACTGCATTTCAATGATGCGGGTTCCTCACCATAAAAGACCTGTGATTTGTAGCCATCATCCAAATCTTCACAAATTTTGAGAAAAAAGTCTCATGGCCAAGAACAAATTCCCCAGTGGCTAAGTTGGATTAGTTAAGAAAGCTTTTGTTATGTATCCATTAATCTCGTATGATACCTTATTTTGCAAGCCACTCATATTATAGACTAGAATATTTATCAGTGTTTTATGTGACCAAAGTGTTATGAAGCCACACTAAGATCCCTCGTGCTTTTTTTCATAAACTCCAGTTTTGTTTTGAGGTCCATCTCCCGCCATTTAACAGAGCAGCACAGGACTGCCTTTTTAATCCAGCAAACCTACTTCAGGCAAAGAGCAAGCAATAGTGCATCATTCACCTCACAGTTAAAAACTCTGTGTTACTTAAATCCCTCATTCCAAAGAAGGAGGAAAGCAGACATATTAACAGAATAGTAATGTTTTATAGTTAAATAGCAAGCATCACCTACAGAAAAATTCCTTGACCAGTGCTACATATGATAAGGCTCAAACAGTACCTTTCATTGTGTAACAAAACTAAGAACACAAGAACAATGCTGCATCACAGATACATCTAGATCTCAAGATCTGTTCACTTTGCAGTCATTAGTGGACTTGATTTTCCGTGCAGTCCTTGTGAGAGAGCAAGTTCTGGTGGCAGTTCAAGGACTCGTTTCCTGCCCCTCCCAAAAAGCTTGTCAGAGCTGGGATCCATCAGAATCACAGCCTGTTACACCAAAGTGGAGAGCTTTCTGTGCTAGCCATTCCTCCTTGTTCCATCAACAGCATAGTTCATTACCGCTTACTGGTGAAATTTGCAGGATGTATTAACAATAATGCTAGCACACACAGGATACAACACAAACATCACACATCCCTGAAACCTCAGATTCAAGAGAGCATCGGAGAACTGCAATGGCACAGCATTATTTTCAGGTATTATGAGCTATATAAAAACTAAACATAGATGGAATTACAACAAGAAAAAAGGATAAAAAGCCTAGTCAACACCATCATTAGGAGCATGATTTAGGGATTGGTGGGAATGGTTGGACTCGACGATCCAGTGGTTCTCTTCCAACCTGGTTATTCTGTGTGATTCTGTGATCCAGTTGCATACAGACAACTAGGAAAGAAATAGTGCCATCTAATGGACCTAAGCTTCATTTCAAATTGTTAAGTTCAGCTTTTCCAATTTTCCTGAAAGCTAAAATTATAAAAAATGGCAAAATGGTAGTGTCAAGATCAACCTTTAGCAAGACTCTCACAGGGCAGTCGGAGTGGCAGTTCGAGCAGTGAGGACACAGAGAGGGGCTGGAGTGCAGCAAGAAGGGACTGAGAACCATGGTGGCTACCCATCAAAAGATTAAGGCTGCACCAAGCATGATGGAAGCTGCCATGCAGATGGAGAGCCAGTAGGCACATGCAGCTACCCAGACACTGGGCTGCAGACAGTGCCCCCCTCCCACAGCAGCTCACGCCTTGGCACTGGCTCCATTTGTCAAAGCTGCCCTCGAATGGGGGAACTCCATCATATGGTGGAGGAGTTAAAGGAGGAGGTGAAGAGGCTGAGGACCATCACGGAGTGTGAGAGGGAGATAGACCAGTGGAGTAGTGCCCTCTCACTAACTCAGCAGCCTGCTGGAGCTGGTACATCCAAACACCACCCACCTGTAAACTGCAAGGTTGGGGTTACAAGAGATGGGGAATGGCAGCAAGTTCCTGACAGACGAAGGAAACCTGCTGCCCTCAACCAGACAGCAAAACCCAAGATCCCCCTGATGAACACGTGCTGCAGGTGGAATCCAATCCTGAGGATGATGGCTCCCACAGCCCAGAGTCTTTCCCCAGGCCACACCAGCCTCAGAAAAAGATAAAAACATCCTCCATTAAGAAGAAGAGGAGGGTGATTGTTGTAGGGGACACCCTCCTAAAAGGAACAGAGGGACCCATTTGCAGACCGGACCCACTCCACAGAGAAGTCTGCTGCTTACCAGGGGCATCAGTGAAGGAGGTAGCTAGAAAAATTCCTTCCCTGGTCCACGAGACAGACTACTATCCTCTGATAGTACTCCAAACTGGTAATGATGATTTAGTAAGCAGAAAGACCAAAGCCATCAAGAAAGACTTCAGGGCCATTGGGAAAATGATGGAGGGCTCTGGGGCACAAATAGTATTCTGCTCCATCCCAAGGCTAAATAGAGAGGACCTGGAAGTCAGGAAGAAGAACTCGATTAATGCCTGGGTCTGAGTCTGGTGTGAGGAAAGGGGCTTCGGCTTCTTTGATCGTGGGGTGGCTCACGCACCCCCAGGCTTTGTTGCTAAGGATGGGACACATGGGTCTCCTAGGGGGGCTAAAGCCCTTGCTAAAAACCTATCTAAGCTCATAAATCGAGCTTTAAACTAGATGTGAAGGGGGAGGGGACTGAGATCAGGCTAGACAGGAGCGAGCCTGGACATGGGACACTAGTGATTCAGAGAGGGTGTGCTGGAGAGGACCACCAGTACATCACCACACAGAAAGTGGGGGTGAACGCACCTGGGGGTGGTAAGGGAGATATGGGTGCTCTGGTGCTAGCTACTCCAGTTACCAGGCAACTGGGAATGAACTCTGTTCCCTCTAAGAGGACTGAAGGCTCGGCAGCTCACCTGAAGTGCATTTACACCAATGCACGCAGCATGGGTAATAAGAAGAAAGAGCTGGAAGCTGTTGTAGGGCAAGGAGCCTATGATGTCGTTGCCATCACGGAAACGGGGTGGGATGACTCATATAACTCGAGTACAGATACGGTGGGGTACAAACTCTTCAGGCAGGATAGGAAGGGAAGGAGAGGAGGCAGGGTAGCCCTCTATGTAAGGGAGGACTTGGACGCTGTTGAAATGGATTGTGGTGATGAGGAGATTGAGTGCCTGGGCTCAAATCAGAGGAGCCCATAAGAAGGTAGATTTTGTGATGGGAGTCTGTTACAGGCCACCCAGCCAAACAGAAGCAGCTGACAAGCTCTTCTATAAACAGCTGGGGTTGATCTCCAGATTGATGCCTCTCATTCTTGTGGGAGACTTCAATCTTTCTGATACCTGATGGAAGTACAATAGAGCAGAAAGGAAGCAGTCCAGAAGTTCCTGGAGTGTGTGGAAGACAACTTCCTTGCACAGCTGGTGAATGAACCAACAAGGGAAGGTGCCCTCCTAGACGTGCTGTTTGTGAACAGAGAAGGCCTTGTGGGGGATGTGGCAGTAGGAAGACGCCTAGGACTAAGCGATCATGAGATGATAGGGTTTTCTGTTCTAGGCAAAGTGAAGAGGGTGGTTAGCGGGACAGTAGCATTAAATTTCCAGAGGGCAGACTTTGAACTCTTCAGAAGGCTGGTTGGCAAAGTCTCATGGGAGACAGTGCTTAAGGGCAAGGGAGCCCATGAGGGCTGGGAGCTTTTCAGAAAAGAGATCCTAGCAGCTCAGGAGAAAGCCATGCCCATGTTCTGAAAAAAAAGCCGGCAGGGGAAAAGCCAGTTTGGTTGAAATGTGAGATCTTGAGTGATATCAAGAAGAAGAGGAATGTTTATGGGCTCTGGAAGAGGGGACAGGCCTCTTGGGTGGACTACAGGAGGGAAGTGAGATTGCGTAGAGAAAAAATCAGATGGGCAAAGGCTCAACTAGAAATCAGATTGGCTAAGTCTGTGAAAGATAACAAAAAATCTTTCTATAAATATATAAATAATAAAAGGAGGACTAGGGAGACCACACAATCCCTACTGGACGCAGAAGGAACAAGAGTGACAGGGGACGAGGAAAAGGCTGAGGTACTTAATGCCTTCTTTGCCTCAGTCTTTAATTGTAAAGAAAGTTGTTCCATTTCTGTACAAATCCGAGAGCTAGAGAAGCAAAATGAGGTCCCATGGTCCAAGAGGAGGTGGTCAGAGCCTTGCTAGCCCGACTAGACACCCACAAGTCTATGGGGCTGGATGGGATTCACCCAAGGATACTGAAGGAGCTGGCAGATGTGCTGGCCAAACCCCTTTCCATCATCTTCCAACAGTCCTGGAAGACTGGGGAAGTTCCACTGGACTGGAGGCTGGCTGATGTTGTGCCCATCTACAAGAAGGGTCGCAGGGAGGATCCAGGGAACTACAGGCCTGTCAGTCTGACCTCAGTGCCAGGGAAAGTCATGGAACAGGCGATCCTGAGTGCTATCATGAAGCACATGCAAGAGAACAGGGTGATCAGGCCCAGTCAACATGGGTTTAGAAAAGGCATGTCTTGCCAAACTAACCTGATCGCCTTCTATGACAAAGTGACTCACCTGCTGGATGAGGGAAAGGCTGTGAATGTGGTCTTTCTGGACCTCAGTAAAGCCTTTGACACAGTTTCTCACAGCATTCTGCTCAGGAAACTGTCAGCCTCTGGCCTGGACAGGCGCACACCCTCCTGGGTGGAAAACTGGTTGGATGGCCAGGCCCAGAGAGTGGTGGTGAATGGTGTTAAATCCAGCTGAAGGTCAGTCACAAGTGGGGTTCCCCAGAGCTCAGTGCTGGGTTCAGCCCTGTTCAATGTCTTTATCAATGACCTGGATGAAGGCATCGAGTGCTCCCTTAGCAAGTTTGCAGATGACACTAAGCTGGGTGGAAGTGTCGATCTGCTGGAGGGTAGGGAGGCTCTGCAAAGGGATCTGAACAGGCTGGACCACTGGGCAGAGTCCAATGGCATGAGGTTTAAGACGGCCAAATGCCGGGTCCTGCACTTGGGGCACAACAACCCTATGCAGAGCTACAGACTGGGAGAAGTCTGTCTAGAAAGCTGCCTGGAGGAGAAGGACCTGGGGGTGTTGGTTGACAGCTGACTGAACATGAGCCAGCAGTGTGCCCAGGTGGCCAAGAAGGCCAATAGCATCTTGGCTTGTATCAGAAAC
Organism: Clamator glandarius; assembly: GCA_033459285.1. NCBI lineage: Eukaryota > Metazoa > Chordata > Aves > Cuculiformes > Cuculidae > Clamator > Clamator glandarius. Next base: position 2,552,063 of record JAUNZM010000020.1, read on the forward strand.
AGCGTGACCAGCAGGTCCAAGGAGGTTATTCTCCCTCTGTACTTGGCACTGGTGAGACCGCACCTCACATACTGTGTTCAGTTTTGGGCCCCTCACCACAACTAGGATGTTGAGGCTCTGGAGCAAGTCCAGAGAAGAGCACTGAAGCTGGTGAAGGGGCTGGAGAAGAGGCCTTATAAGGAGTGGCTGAGAGAGCTGGGGTTGTTTAGCCTGGAGAAGAGGAGGCTGAGAGGAGACCTCATTGCTCTCTATAACTACCTGAGGGGAGGTTGTAGAGAGGAGGGTGCTGGCCTCTTCTCCCAAGTGACAGGGTCAAGATGAGAGGGAATGGCCACAAGCTCCACCAGGGGAGATTTAGGCTGGACATTAGGAAAAAATTTTTCACAGAAAGGGTTATTGAGCACTGGACTAGGCTACCCAGGGAGGTGGTTGATTCACCTTCCCTGGAGGTGTTTAAGGCATGGGTGGACAAGGTGCTAAGGGGCATGGTTTGGTATTTGATAGGAATGGTTGGACTCAATGATCCGGTGGGTCTCTTCCAACCTGGTTATTCTATGATTCTATGAAAGATGAAACAATATTTTGCAGTTCTAGATGGTGCTGACAGTTACATAAGGACATACCCATCAGTCAACACGGAATAGCTGTACTTTGTTCCCAGTTCTCGCTGTCTCATCCATTCTATGACATTCTGTAGAACTTGAGGAAATGTATCAGCTTTATCAACAATGTCCTAAAAGAACCAAAGAAAAAAAAAGCATGAGAAACGAATATTTTTTCAGAAAAACCCAGCATGAAGTGTAAGAACTACACCGGTATACAGTGCTTGCTAAATTTGCTTCACAAAAAACTTTTAGAAATGGATTACACATTACAACAACCAGGCAATTGGACAGCTTGTTCTAAACTGAAAAAGAACCACCAGAAAAGCACCAACTGACATCTATAAGGTAACAAGGTTAGTTTGCTGTTGGACTTATGTCAAACTTTGGAGCTTGTTTCCCAGTCACCTGATTACAAGCCATTGCCATAGCAGAACTCTAAACCCTTTAGAATAAAAATCTCTGAAGAGAAATAGATCTAAATCAAAAGGAACTTTCCTCTGCTAAAGATTAAGTTTCTACAGATGTATTACAAAGTAAATTCTTTTTTTTTACAGCTCCTTATAAACACTTAAATGATCAACTTAGTTAAATCAATTCTGTGATAACTGGGAAAAGGGGAAAAAGCAAGTATTAAGAGAATAAGCCTTACAGAAAAATTACCACGACAGATTACCAGTCTGAAAACATCAACCTCACATCTTTTTTGGCTTTATTTCCCCCATACCTTGTCCTGAAGGAAACAAACTGCAAATTACCTGGGTGATTCCTGTCAGACTGATGCAGAAGTTTGAAAGCTTAGGATTAATTTCTGGCTTCACGTATTGCTGAAAAGTATCCTCCTGTAATAAGAGAATCAAATACTCAGCAGCAGCACACTAAGTTGCCCACAAGGCAACTTCTTTGTCTTGCCCATGGCTGAGAGGCAATAGTGGCTACTTGTCCTGCTGGAGGCAAACTGGAGCGTGTACCCTCTCCCCTTCCCAGCCAATACGAGCTTCCTGACTGGTCATCATAAGATTCCCAATGGGATGGATGAATGGCTTGGCTTCCCAACTGGACCATGTTCTTCATCTAAGCCAGTAGGCACCAAAGAAAGGGATATGGATATACAAGGAAGAAGGCAAGACTGCAATAAAGGGGAAGATTCAGGAGAAAGAGAGCATGAGTGTGGAAAAAAACATGTGAGAGGCAAGAGCAAAGCCTGGAAGTTTTCAGGAGGTACCTCTAAAGGCTCAGCTGTAATTCAAGGAAAGCAACCAACTGCACATCTCAGAGGCTGCATGCAAATCATACATCTCTGGATGCCAGCCAGCTAGAGATAAGCACAATGACTCACTCCGGGAAATGAGTGGTACAAGAGTGAAAACTACATGCAAGTTTAATGAAAAAAAAAAAGAAAGCCCCAAATCCCTGCTGCTATACAAACCCTTTTGGACAGAGGAAAGAAACAGAGTTTCCTACTACTCTAAAGGTAATAAACTTAGTAATCTGCACAATCCCCTTTCTGCAGTTAGTCATACATACAGCTACACAGTAATGTATCATCACAGTGATTACTGGAAATCTCCTTCTTCTTATAAGTTACCAATAAATTAACCATGTAGTCAGAGATGCATGTATTTCTTCCACTTCACCAAGTCATTCAGTTCCCACAAGGAGTTTTTCCTAAAAGAAAGCTGTACTGAACACACTACTTGAGGCTGCCAAATGCCTACTAAGTATGTTTAAAATCAGGTTACACAGCTGTCGGTCTGCTGGGTACACTGCAGAAATAGTCTAGCCCACCAAAAGGCAAAATTCACTCAGCCCCACTGTCTAGACTGCTGCATTAGTGTCCTCGAGACTGTCTCACAGAAGACCAAAGAATTTACTAATTCTTGTTTTTGATTGATCCCCTGAGTCCTAAAATAGTTTTGTGGATCTTAAAGCAGGAAAAGAAGGAGGTAAGGGGGGAGGACAAGCAAGAACTGAAAGTCCCTCGTTACCAGTAGAGGGAGTCAACAGCGGGAGCATGACATGATCTATTCCAGCTGCTTTTAGAGTAGAAAGAAAGCTTTGTTTCTATGTATGTAAGAGGCACAGAGGATAGGACTTTATGAAAAAAAAATGAAATCTTTCAATAAAGTTCAATATCTACCTAAAATTAATCTAGATTTTCTGAAGCAAAGAACATCAAAGAACAACATAACCAACACAGTAACTAGATCACTTACTATTTCCAGGGTACGCGTGTTTAGTAAGACAACAGGAAACTCAATTATTTCATGTACGAATTCAGGTGGGTTTCCTTCTTCACATGTTGCTTCAAAGTCAACAACGCAGATGTAGTCATAGTAGCTGTCTCCATTAATGGCTTCCTTCTGCATCAGTTTCTGTTTCTTATAATAGTTTTTCAGTCTCTTTTTCAGCACATCTTTCACTCCTCTAAAGAGACAAGGAAATTACAAGATCACACTTTCGTGTAATTATTTTGCCATTGTAGAACTGAAGCTATATTTAACATTTGAAAGTTTGTAATTCATTAACCTCATTCTGAACACCACCACTTAGAAAATCTGAATTCTGTTTCATCATACAGTCAACACTCCACTATCTGGGATAACACAGAAACTGCGATATCCCCTGACAACTAAAATATCTCAATAACAGCAGTGTTTGGGGGCTGACAGGGAAGCACAGTGCAGACACTCTGCAGTCACCTGAGGCTCAGCAAGACTCAGTAGCTGAAGCTTTCACAAAGCCAAAGTCTGTGTAGATTGCTCCCAGGTGACCTCTGGCCCTAGAAGCAGTACTGCTTCTCCTGTATTTTCCTGTGCCCACATCTTAAATTTGTCTCAATTTAAATTTAAAATTGAGCTTGAGTAACTCAATTAAAGTATTCAAGATTTCAATCGTTGGAGAAACTTCCTGGTTAAGATCTTGCTTTTCAGAAGGTTTATAGCTAACATCTAAATTCACAGTGGCAAATTATTAAAGATACATACAATGTCTTTTTAATACAAACAATATAACATGCAAGTGCAGGTGCCAGAACTGCCACATACCAAACCAGAGCTGAAAAAACAAGGATCATTTACTCTCTGAAGGAACTAAAATTAAAATTTCGCACTGCAAATGAAATCACAGAAGCCATAAGAGCTACTTGTAGCAAGTGGTATTATCAGAAAAGCAGCCCACTTACCTACAAGGAAAAACTGGAATTAGACTACTAAACCTGCATTTGAGAACACCAGGCTCTTCTGCAAACACACATCACATTTTCCTCTCTGGTTTACTAATCTATGTGAGTTCAATGGTCAGTTCATTCAGAGTTGAAACAGTATGAGCGCTGAAGAGAAAGGTAACTTTCCCCTCCATCATCAGACCTATAAGAAGTTGAAAGAGGAGATGATCTGCTATGAAAATAACCCCAAGAGAATGGATGATGTGTGGCAACCTGCTCGATTCACTACATGAGAGGTGACGCACCATTTGTTCACATGTAATACATATTCCAAACAACCTAAATGAATATAATGACGAAAGAAATCCAGCTTTGCTAAAAGTTTTAAACTTTCTGCATTTACAACTCAATAAAAAGCACAAATGGAAAACCAATAACCTAGAAGGAAACCACAAATACATAATTTAATATTTGAATTCTGCTTTTTATTTTTAATTCAGAGTAACTGCTGAATAGCTGTACAAATCTAACCTGTTTTACTAAAAATATCATCATGCAATGATAACGTTTTTTCCTCCTGAGGAGCCAAAATCACTTTACCAAAGGAAGAATTAAAAGAGAAATGGAGCCAGAACGTCTGCAGACAGATGGGATGGAGGTGGCAGGCTGTATTTCCCACCCATACTTTTTTTTTTTTTACTTTCCTTTTATTCTTTTCAAATGAATTTTTGTTCCTTCCACAGTTTTTTTCTCCTGAACACCCTCTTCCTTACAGTCACTTTTTCTAGAAAGCCAGACTTCTCCTTTCAGAGTCCATCTCACCTTTCAATTCCTCTCTTCCTCCAAAGCAGTAGCTTCTCACTTCCACCACCACCACTTCCTCATAACTGCACCCAATAGAAACAAAACACTTTGTTACTCCCATCTGACCTCCTTCTCAACATCTCAAATTTGCCTGGCCACAGCAACACCAAAGGATCTTTGGTCATTTCTGAAAGAGCACGAAGCACTCCCTTATATAGCTAGCCCTTTCCTCTTCCTCCTCAGTGATCGCGAACCCAGTTTACAGTACAATAACCTATTCATATTATTTTATCTCATCTATTCAGATAACGCAAAATCTCCATGCACCTGCCTCCTGCATTGATTAAATGCCAAGCCCTATCACTACAGGGGTTCTAGACAGTATCAGATCTGTACTGGGTACAATAAATAAAAATATGTATGTTCCAAAGTAAGCTTTTCCGTGTGTTAAAGGTCTGCAACACCACCTGAGAACCCTTGCAGTTCTCCAGACCTCTCTCTCCCCCTTGACCAGCAACACGTAGAGAAGCAACCTACAGTTACGTATTCTTCCATTTCTTTGCATTCCCCTCTGAAACAGTGCACACTTGTGGCAACACATTGAGCTGTATCACACACGCTAATCCTACAACAAAGGCTGTGTCAAAACTGCACATAAAACAATGGGTGTCCGGTGATGCATCTGCTTTTCACTTTGTGGTGTGTTTTTAAATGTTACAATAATCATCCCTGGCGGGTCTACTGCTCTCAAAAGATAAATCAAAAGGCTTACATATCAGCCTAACCTGGTTTCCAGCTTGAACTCTGCAAGTTTACTTCTGAGCTCATCTCTGGACATCCTGTTGATGTAACCATTGGTTACCGCAATTTCTTTGTAAACAGGGTCACTGAAGTCACTCAAACTGGCAGGTGAATTTTTCCCGTTAGTTTCTTCATCGCTGAGGCTACAACGCTGCCTGCCCTGGAAGAAAGACAAATCCGAAAGTCACTTCATAAGATCAAAACAAGAAGCCAGAGCATTAAAACCAACGCACAGTTTTGACGCCAAAAATACAGTAAAACATCCCACCGTTTCGCTCATGATCAAACTGAGTGAACTCGCTTAGGGACGACCAAGAAAATCAGTGCCGATGCCTGCTCTGAAATATAGTTTTCTTCCTCGTTTTCACTAAAAAGCAGGAGGCAGGACAAAGGGGAAGAGGCGCCCGCGCCTGAAGCCAAGGTGAGGGCTGGCTCGGAGGCAAAACCTGAGCGGGAACAGTGCGTTCTCCGGTAAATCCGGCGGCCCCTCGGCTGGCAGGACGAGCTCGCTGCTGCTACCTCGGCCAACTAGAGCCAGAGCGATGCGAAACGCACAGAACCACGGGTTCAGGCAGGACCACCCGTGCCCTTCGGCTCTACGCGGTTACTGGCGGCCTCTGCGGGCTGCACACAGCGCGTAACCCCTCCTACACCCCAACCCCGGGGCCGCAGCCGACTCAGGAGCGCCCCGACGACCGCCAGGCGCGCGCCGGGGACCAGCGCGAGATGGCTCTGCGCATGCGCGAGGTGGGGATGGGGGCAGCGCAGGCAACGGGAAGCGCCACCGGCGGGTGCGCGAGGCGGCCTGGCGCGTGCGCGGAGGGGGGGCATCACGGGACGGCGGGCTAACCGCGGGGACAGCGTACATGTGGAGGGCAGGGTGGGGCGCAGCTGATCCCTGCGCATGAGCACAGGGGCAGTGAACGCCCCGCGGCCGGTGCTAGGACGGCTCTGCGCATGCGCCTAGGGTCCGCGGGCGCGTCTGTTCTGCGCATGTACACAGGGGCAGCTGCCGCCCGCCCTTGTCGCCCTTCCGGCGCCCGAGTGCACTCACCGGCGGGCGGCGCCTTGTTAGGGGCTGGCCTTGGACCGCTCCTCTTCAGCTCCTCCATAGCGGCGACATGGAGAGCGCGGAGCCCGCCCCTGCGCCCTAGGGGAGCCCGGCTCCCGGCACCGGGTCCCGCTGTCCCGCCCGGGGGGAGGAGCTCCCGCGCTCCCTCCTGATGACAGCAGCTCCCTGGAGGCTCTCGCAGTGTTATGAGAGAAACGCACCGCACGGACACTGTTTGTGCTTCTGCTTTCCTCCCCTGACTTTGCACATGGCATCCTGTGGCTTTGGATTGGAGGGGAGGATTTAGATTAGACCTTAGGAAAAAATTCTTCACGATGAGGGCGGTGAGGCATTGGCACAGGTTGCCCAGGGAAGCTGTGGCTGCCCCATCCCTAGAGGTGTTCAAGGCCAGGTTGGATGGGGACTTGGGCAGCCCTCATGGGTGGAAGGCGTCCCCGCCTGTGGCAGGGAGTTGGAACTGGATAGGCTTTAAGGTCCTTTCCAACCCCAACCCTTCTATGATCCTAACCATGGGTCGAGGGCACCTGTGGGGTGTGGGCAGGCAGGTGCTGGTGACCAGAGCAATGCAGCCAGACCCCGGAAACTTAATGAAGTTGCTTCTTGTTCTTCCCCATATCCCTTAATCCGGTCAGCAAGTGCTGTGGCGTGAAACGCATCAGAGCCCTCTAGGTGTTTCAGGCAAAGCAGGGACATCTCAGTCCATCACAGGTCACTTAACTTCCTGCTGGTGCTTCCCTCAGTCCTGGAGCACAATCCAGGCACATCCTCAGGCACTTCCTCTCAGCGGAGGTCGAAGCATGACACCCACCTGACTGATGCAGCCACCCCAATATCTTCAGCTCTGCCAGTCCCTAAATATCATGGCATCACTTTATCTGCCTTGTGGTGAATGGGGACCAGCCCCCCACTCTCCTTCTCCCCTCAGCACACCAACCTCTCACAGGTGCTGCTGTCCTTTCCTCAACCTGCTGCACAGCATCACTGTGCATCATCTTCTCCAGATAAGAGTTGTTATAGAAATGGAGTCACACACAGCTGCTTGGGGCAGTGTGGGAGGGGACATGCTCGCTACTTTTAATTCACCCTCTTGGCACTGCCAGTAATTCCCACATTGGCAAGCAGAGGGCCATCTGTCTTACTGCTCTTGACTGTGAACAATGTGGCACCTTAGCAGGGAACAAAGCTTTACAAGAAAGAAAACACTGTCGCACAAATAAGAACTGCTGAGCTGGCCTCAAAACCCCACAAAACATCCTAAACACAGAAAAGCTGTTCCCCAGACATCATCTGCCCTTGCTGGAGCAGACAATGGCTCACAGACGTTAATCCAAACAAAGGGCTCCATTCTCACAGATTCACTCCATGACAAATCTCTTGATGATTTTGTGAATCATTTGCTACGTGTGCTCCCAAAAGCTTTGGCTCCTGGATTCAGGAAGCCGTAAGTTTACAATTAGATACAGGCCCTTCCAGAGGCAGCATCCAAGGAGGCACTGGAACAGAGAAATCAAACAGCCAGGCCTCTCCTTGAGATTGAGATCACTTTTATTTTCAATCGTTTTGGCAAGGATGTGTGGGTGTGGTGTGTGTACGTCTGGGCATGCGTGTGTGTGCGTGCAGAGTCCTGACCAGTAATGCAGATTATATGAATACCTGCAATTACAGTCCATGAACCGAGCTATGAAGCGTGTGATGAGTGCTACAATGAGGCTCACTTGCCTCTTCTTGTGCTAACTGCAGTACAGCATCTCCATCCACCTCCCCGCACTGCTGGTCCGAGATGCCAACCCAAGATCCCATCTAAGAGGCACAAGAGGAGCTGAGCTCTGGTGTCTGGCTCTGCAGGAGTGTGCTAGTGGCTTTTCACTTCGGTTAGTGAGCACCTAAATGCCACTGCAGTTCCCTTTAACACAACTGTATCCATGTCCTCACAGTGAGGAGCCCCTACTGCTCTGACAAACTTTAACACCACCACCACCTCAGAAGTACAAAGGGAAAGGAAACAGGGACCCCACATCAGCTCCAGTGCTACGGCACAGCAAGAACATCTTGGGTTCCTGGGAGAGCAGCACCCAAAAGTACTATTGAGTTTTTGCAGCCGCCATGAAATTGTAGCATGGAGGATGCTGCAAGGGAGATGACCCGTGTTACTGCAGCCCACAGCCTCTTCCATCTGACGTGAGAGAATAAAATGCAAGTCAAATCCCGATCTGGTCTCTATTTCTTAAGTTTAAAGCTGAGTCACCCAAGCTCAGAGCAGAGACAGAATGCAGAAACAACAGCATTGTCACAAGAAGAGACTAAGCGAAAGCATCCTGGCCTTGTGGCACATTGAAAACAACCTTATTTCTCTGACCTTTTTGCCTTTAGCACAGGTAAAGCAGAGTTTTCTCATCACCCAGGACCCTCTGCAGTTGCCAGAGGCCTCCAAGTGTCCCTCCCTGCAAGCCCTAAGATGAGCTAGGTGTACAGCATCACCCTTTGGGCTCCCTCTCACTCTACCTCAACAGATTTGTGTGTTGCTTGGTGACATACATCTTCTTGCACTACACAGACCCAGCAGAAGGCAAAGCTGCTATCCTGGGAGTTTCATTTGGACGGATGCAGGTTTGAATCCCAGGTTTTCCCTCAGAGTGTAACACAGGGTAGTTCAGGACATGTTCCAGGCGCTGAAAGTCCTGCAGTGTAAAGTAATTTGCCAGCTCTACTTCCAACCCTGTCTGCACCAGGAGGTCACTCCAAAGAGGTTTAATTCATTGTCAGCTCCACAGGGAGACAATCGATTCCCCAGTCCACTCTGACCTCTTCATGTACTTTCAGTAAGGGCTGCACGGTGCTCCGCACAGGTCTTATGTCATTTCTAACAGTCCAGTAACTCTCCAAGCAGGGATAAGAACAGGTATATAATACACGCTCTGAACTCGGGTATCTCTGCTCCTATGGCACTGCCTTCAAACCCTCTTTCCTTGTGGATTGACTCATGAAAAATGACAGATCCTTCAAAAACACGGGGCCCTCATCCCTGCAGCTTAGAGATGTTAAAGGGGCCTAACAGGCAGGACCTCAGCAAGGAGACACTGTGCAGTGGACTCCATGATGTGTCTTTAAAAGACAGCAACAGCAAAATCAAAAACACTACCGGCCACTTGGCTTGGTTCTCCTGCACAGATCTCCCATCTGGCATTGCAAAGGGGAAATGTTTTTGAACTGCATAGAAAATTACATGGCTTTTGCATATTAAAAAAAAACCCCCACAGATGAAAACACAGTTACACCATAGACAGTGGGCGGATGAGCAATCATCATTTCATAATAAATAGACCCAACTAGTCTGATCTCCATACTGCCACACTCCCAGCATTACGGCTTCAGTGCACGCGGCAGACTGCAAAGGCCGGGTAATGCCGTGCTCTCACTGAGGTGGCAAGCCCCAGTAGCAGGGCTGCAGTCTCACGGAGCAGGCTGTAAGATGTCTGCTTTGTCCTCTCACTCCTTCAATGCTCACACATCCCAGACCAGATTGGTGCACTGGGAAACAGGCCTCCAGCTGGAAAAGGATTCCAGTTTGTGGTTTCTTTACAATGTGGTTTCCACGCAACGTCACAGCAACAAATCGCTAGTTTCTTCCTATGGAGAAGGGAAAGAGAGAGGTGAGTAGCAGCACAGAGGAGGAGAAGACCACCTAGCACGGGAGGTGACAGTAGAGAATGCTGTAACAGAAGTTCTGACTGTACCAGGGCCCTTCATGTCTCACAGGCAGCAAGCGTCAGGACAAGGGAGTTTCCCAGCACTATTCCTGACACCATTCAAAGATCTCTGCTCCCTTCCACTCCCTCCTGCCACAGGCAATTTCTAGTCCCCAATTTATCTACAGTACTACAGAAGCACCATCAATTCATGCTTCTCACTGACATAAGAAAGGTTCAAATGCTCATTGCCAGAGGTGGCAAGTCAACAAATGAAATCTGAACCCAAGCTCTCTCCTTAGCTGGAATGATACCCTGAAGAGACACGAAGCTGGCTGAGCTGCCAGTTTTTATTTGGCAGCTTTCCCCACTGAATGGCTTGATTTCTTCCACCTGACCTCCACAATCTCTCACTAGAGTGGATTCTGCCCTGCGTTTCTCAGTGTTAAGTTCCTGCCAACAGTGGTTTTTGCAGCCCTGCACACAAGGCTAGTATTTGAAGGACCAGAAGCCAGGGGAACATCACCTGTGCAACAGCAGCAGGAGCCAGCAGGACACATGTTGCTGTCTTGCAGTGGCCATAGCCCTAGACAGCCTGCATCCTGGTGGGGACCGCTTGCCAACCTGCATCATCTATCCCAGGTCTGCCATCATAGCCCAAAGGTTTAAAAGCTGTACATTAACACAAACATTTAAAGTCCTGCATCTCTCAGACCTCCACCAGCACCTGATGCAGGGATCCTGGCTCTGGAAATGCCTACCTTCTACTTGACTTACACTGAATCAAATATTTGCAGGACTCATACAGGCCAGTTATCAGGACACAACTGTAGGGCACAAACTGAAAGCAACATCTTAGATGGCCTCAAAAACTTTCTCCCCTAGTCAGGAAAGAAACTGGCACGGTGGTGCCAGTGCTCAGCCTGCCCTTTCCCACATTTGGCCCAGGGAAAAGGGCTGCCGAAGAAGCACAGCTGCTGGGGACAGCTCAAGGGGATCAGATCCAGTTTGTACAGCACAGCTATATGCTGCTTCACTAGAGCTCCACACAAAGACACCTGGGTGGCTTTGCTAGGAGGAGGACCCAGACCTAGATTTCTAGTTGCCACAATGCATGATGAGTGTCACAATGGCAACCCCAGAGCATCCAAGCATGACAGGTACTGGGGTCACACCACCTGCCCTTCTTTTGTCCCTGCATGATTAGAACACATCCTCAGTGCTTCAGGGCACAGCGTATCCTGGGATACACAAGACAGGAAACGCTTCCCACCCTGTTTCTCCTCCTGGCTGCTGTGTGGGACACAGACAACTGTTTTCACTGCAGCACTTTTAAAGGCTTCACAACATCAACCCCCTCCCCAGCAAAACTTTGGCCAACTGCCACAAAACTCACTTGTCCAAGAACAAATCCAGGGAATCCCGCTACAGCTCATTTCAAGACACTTTCCTCCAAGCAGGTCTCAATTAAATGGTACCAAGAACATTTTTACATTCATGATGAGATCCAAATGGGTTTTCAACACATGATCAATGGGTCCACAGGATCCTATCCCCAGTGCTTCCCCTCTGGCCCTGCCATTTGCAGCAATCATTTTGCTTCATGCCCATAGTTGTCCCCGACCTCCAGGCAACTGCATCCACTCCAGCCACATGGCCCCCACCTGGGAGCTGCCCCTGCCCCACATCATTTCAGAGTCCAAAGTCCCATCAATCCTCGTCAGCATGCAACTCCACCAGTTGAAAGACGGGAGCACTGCAGAGCATCAGCCACATTCTGCCTGGTGAAAACCTTTGGCACCAGCACTGACAATTTATCTGGAAGAGGAAAGGATAAAGAAAAAGTAATGTAGCATGAGCAGCAAAGTTCATAGTGATGAATTGTGATGAATAACCTAAGACACAGAATTTTCTCAAGGCTCCTAAATAGGTACGGCAAGGTCTTTAAAAGAAACACACGCCTACTTGAGAACACAAGTTTCCTGCCAGCAGAGTGATGGTGAAACTGGGACACAGTTGATAAGCAGCTGTGGAAGGCAGGATGGAGGACAGGAGGACAAGTGCACAGGCACAGCTTGACAGCGTAGTACAACAACAATTGCAGCCTCAAGTTAGAAATGTGCTGTGACAAGTACACACACAGGAGGACCAAATGAATAGAAAATCATGAACTGTGGCTCAGTACCAGGGCAACTACTTTGTTCTCACCCCAGGTGGACACTTCAACTTGACCTTCACACACAGCTCAACAGCCACCCATCACCAAAGCTAATCTCCAGCAGGATGCGTGTATTTTGGAGTGGGAGGGTGCTGAACAGAGAAAACAGCTGCCAAAGCTACTTTCAGTTACTGAAGAGAAAGAAACAGGCATCCACATGCAGCACAGCAGCAGCCTCTAGCAAGACGGTCCTCTAAGCTCTCTGCCAAATTCCGTTGTGCCACTCCAATGGCAGCAGGCCATGGCTGCATTTCTGTTAGGCAAGAAAGCCTGTGCATCAAAAAGCTAAGGCAAGGGCCTGTTTTTGTGAGTGTTGTTCCACATTTGTTCCCACCACAACACAGCTCTAATTTCCAAGCACATCCCCACTCTGAGGAGTGAAGAACACATAGGGTAAAGATACACAGGAGGGCAGGGCTTCTGTCCAGAGGGACATCACCAAGCTGGAGGACTGGACCAACAACAGTGCTGCAAAATTCAACAAGGATGAGTGCAGAGCCCTATACTGAGAACAGGACAACCCAGTGCACCACCACAGCCTGGGGTCCAGCTGGCTTGGGATCTGGTGGAGAGCACATTGAATGCAAGCCAGCAATGCATCTTCATGGCAAATAAGGGAGACCCAAATGGGACAGAAGGAAAAAATGTTCTGCCTCAGGAGAACAATGTAAGTCTGGTGTCCAGAGAGGCGGTGGCACCTCTACTCTTGGTAGTCATTAACCCTTGCATATACAAGGTCCCAAGCAACCTCACTGGTTGTTGGGGTGGCCCTGGTTGGAGCATGGGGTGGACAAAATCCTTCTGAAGTCCGATCATACCTAAACCTGACTATGATTGTTATCTCTTGATCTGTCCTGCCCACTATGTGTGTCTTGTACCCGCCACAACAAAGCTCAGGAAATACCTCAACCCATTTCACTCTACCTCTTATCTAACAAGCAAGCTGTCTATATGCACAAATCATTAGAAATCTCAGGCTGTGGGGCTGCTACCTTCCAGAAAAAAAATGCTTAGCAAGGGCATATTTCACATAGGCTTTTTGGTATCTACTGACAGAGGAATGAGTGTCTGCTTTCAGGTCTCACTTGGAACAAGGGCTGATCACAGTAGGAGTAGGGGGGTAAACCAAGGCAACATTAACTCTCTCGCTGCCATTCTTGGGACAGATGATCTCCGTCAGTCCCTCTGGTCTCGGCTGACTCAGCAGTTCTCCTGTGAGTAAGAGAAAAGAATAAAAACATTTAAAAACCAGCAAGGCAGTTTTTGCAATTTTTGCATTTAGCATGCCCATTCCCTTTCCCCCCACCCAGTAAATATCCAGGACAAATGTAAGCAAACACTGTAAGAACACTTATTGGGCCTGCAACCCAAGCAGGTCTCATACATGTAACCATGGTGAATGTCCTGGTGATAATGGCTGGGAAACATGCTGCTCCATACAAAAGTAACATCTGCCATCTTTCCTGCCTCTGCATTGAATTACTGCATACAGACTCAAGAACTCCTTAGGGATTCATAGCATTTAGATGGAGTCTAACGAGATGGAGGTTTTCAAAGTAGGTGTTTTAATTAGGGTGTAGGGGCAGATGGAATCCAGAAGTTTACATTCAATCTCCATGAAAGGGAAAAAGCTGATCTGTAGCACCAGCAGGATAATTGGAAGACAGATAGAGAAAGCTAGAGATAAAAGCCATATTATTCACATCTGCACACTACAGCCACCAACAAAGCTACCCAAAAAGCAGTTTGTCTTTCAGTTCACACAGAAGGATACTACAAGGGCCCTACCAAGACCATGTTCTTCAGTATAAACCAGAAAAAAATACGTTTTGAAAGCAGTGGCACAGTCATAACTTTTGCATTACTGCAGTATCTTTCCTCTAAGAAATTCTAGGGAGTACCTCAAACCAGCCAGACAAGTATGCTTGACCTTTTCTGAATCTGTACACTACCTCCTGTTTTGTCCCTGACCAACCCTGCCCGTTGCAGCTATCCAGCCATCCTCTATTACTGTGATTTCTGAGCTGGAGCAAGCCTGCTGTTCTGACACTTTTATTGCCAGAACAAAATTTAGAAGCAGGTAAAAATACTTGAGTGGATTCTCTAATGCTCCTCTCCTTGGATTTGCTTGCCACAGCTGCCACAGCCCTGCTGCTCTGTCCTGTCAGGGTTCTGTGCCATGCTGTACTTTGCTGAGCATGCAGCTAGCAGCTGTCAGCTCTTCTCTAACGGAGGCAAAGCCAGCTCCGCAAATCAGTGGCAGGAAGGGGGCTCTCCACCACATGGTTTCCCTCTGCTAAACGAGTTGTGTCAGGTCCACTGTTAAAGTGCCAAGTTGGCAGTTCCTAACTGCTGGCACCCTTGCAGCATGTAGTCCAGGGCAACATGCAGGTCATTATAGCAAGAGGGAAAAGGCAGGTGCTGAGATGTGTCCAGCTCTGAGGAACGCTTACCCTACAGCTCACTCAGACCAACTCAAGTTTCCTCCTGGCTCCACTCCACAAGTGTCTGACCCCAGCAGGGCAGATTCCTCAGCCACTGACACTCCATCGCCTCGGCATAGTCCAGGCACAGCTTAGACACCCAATACCACCAGAAGCACCTCTTGATACCAGTCTGGCAAGTAGGGTCTGCTCTCAAAGCCAATATGGGATGGCAGCATCAATGCCTAGCAAGGGCTCAATTCTTCTGCTGAGCATGCTCGTGTCTGTGCCGCACAGCCCAATCAAAGGCAGAGGCACCAGGCTACAGATGGCTTGTGCCAGCTAGATCAGTGACTTCCTTGGCAGAGGCAGGTCAGCTGTAAGCAGGCTGAAGTCACAGGTCCACACAGAACTCTGCAACAAACAGAGTTGCTTGTCCCCACTTCCACTAAAACCCCCAAGACAGCTGGTCCTTGGACTCGCTCATTTTCAAAAGCACTTGCAATAAACTCCTCTGCTGTTAAACAAAAACCATTAGAAAAATGTCTCTGTGTGTCAAGCTGCAATTACCAGGCACCCCAGGAAAACCAGAAAAGAAATCACACTTTGAAGAAGTACTGTCAAACCTGTGCAGCAATAACACAACAGTCAGTCCCATCCTTGACTTCATCCCCTGAAGTCCCCCAAACGTCACTTCCCTCCTCTTATCCTTACACTGTTTCAGGGAAGCAAGAAGAGAAAAAGATCTAAACCCTTGTGGTTTTTTCAAAGCAAGAACACATCATTTGTTATCTCGAAAGTAGAGGGGAAGGCTTGGCAAGGAACACACACGCATACACAGTTCTTGAGAAATATTGCACATTCACAGCCAGTAATTCCAGTTCACCCCTATGGTCCACAAGCTGAATTCACATTTGGTTTGAATATCTACTTTCGTCTCACACCCACACTCAAACCTGAAGTGGCAGAGCAGCTTTTAAGTCACACAGACACGTCTCCCAAAACAGAAAAATCATTATGGTATTTGCAATTCAAAGTTAAATCTGCAAGGCAGTGTCCTCAATTACATGAGCTGTCACACACTGAAAGCAGCATTGCATCCTATCAAACACATACACCACAGGGCTCCATGTTCCAGTAATTCCCACATTTCCAACCCCAGCTTGACTTCTAAACTGCAGTATTGTTAACAGTACTGAAAACACTGGTTCCAAAAGCTGAAGTCATAAAATCAATGCACCATTATGTGCTTTAAATACAGGGCTAATATCCACTAGATCTTAAACCAGAGGAGTGCAATAAGACTGGCCTGTCTGCTCAAGCCTTCATTCCCATTTCCATCTCCTCACTGCAAGAATCCTTAGACTGAGATTTCTCAAGCAGAAGAGATTGCTGCAGGGTAAACAGGTGCCTGATTTGTAGGCAAAACCCTTTCCACAGCTCTTCAGTCAACCCTCCTTTTCTTTATGGCCTTACCTTTGCCTCTAGGATAAAGCTTACCTCACTTCATCACCATCCCCATCCACACCTTTTCCAGCTCCACTCCCTTTTCCTGCCAACATACATGCTGTTCTCTGGGAGAAAGACTTTTCTCAGTTACTCCGTGAGATTCATCACTCATCAAGTGGGCAGAAGGTCACCTGCCCATCCTTTCTATTCCTCCCCTCCCCCAAGTAAGGTATGTCCCACTGCCCTCCCACCACAGCGCTCTCCTCCCCTTGCCTTTGCAAACTGCTCCTCTTCACTGAACAAACTCATCACAATACTAAACCAGGCATAACTGTCTAAATCACACTTCACAACCCTGCTAAACAGAAGTTAAATAAAATTTCTTTGCAATATGCGATCTTTGGAGCTTTAACAAACTAGCATTGAGACACTACCTGGATGCAATTCTCCAGGCCTAGGATCTCTTGGAGGTTTCAGAAACCTTACATTGCTATTTAGAAATTACTCAAACTGCAGGAGATGAGAAATAAAATTCTTCATGGCTGCAGCAGGGTGGGAAAGAGAAAATTAAACAAAGTATTACACTGATAAAAAAAAATAAAATGCTAAGTGCCTGGTATGTGGTAGCATTTGCTTGATCTAACTGTCTAGTTTAAATGTAGCTGGAGCATCCCATGTCTGCAGCACTTGTTCTGCCCCTATGTACAAACTAGTCAGTCTGTATTTTGATTGCACATTCCTTCATGAACATGTCACAAATTTTACTGGAAACTTCACTTCTGCCTGCCCCTGCAAAAGCACATGCACAAACCACGAATCTTAAGTCTCCACATGGCCTTGGTTTTAATGTTAACTTCCACAGAAGTTAACATTCCATGACAAAGGTTTTAACCAAAGCTCCAACTACTTTGTCTTAAGGTTAGAGACTAACACAGTTGAGTTCTTTAAGAAAAATACCATCTTCCAGAAGACAAATCTACATCACTCTGATTATTCAGCTGATTTAGGAGTATGAACCCTATTCACAAAGTCACTTGAATGTTGGATACTTGCTGACCAGCGCCTGACTTTTAGATGCACATTAGTCCTACTTCAGGTGATGGCAGAGAGTTACCCGCCAATCCTGGTTTAAAACACCTGCAAACAGACAGTAAATGCTTTTGAAGACAGTCCTTTGCTGCTTTTCCATTTACAATGGCAAAATGGTGCAGAGGAGCCGCATCTGTCCTGTGGCACAGAAACAGGTCTCCACAACCGGGCGCGTTGTGCTGTGCAGCAAGCTAAGGCTGAGACGCAAACCGAGCCCCTGTCATGAAACTACCATGGTCAGTGTGGGCTGCAGCATAAGCTGGTTTATAAATTCCCTCAGGTAGGTGGGCAGAGCAAGTCACACTGCCCACATCATTTAGAAGAAACCTGCTACATGTGGGCAGTCACAGGCAAAGGTAGGAACAAACCTTCAGCCACACCCAAAGCTCTATTAGAAGGGCCTGTTTCGCCTCAGCATTAGCCAGCTCGCCCAAAGCTGATATTTCTGTGTCAGCAAGGTGCCACTGTTTTATCCCAGAAAGACACAGGTAACTTTGAGCCACTTGCACTGGGTTCCTAAGCCAGGCGAACACCTGCAGCCCATGAGGATAACAGCATGTGCCAGACAGAGCTCAACAGTGTACTGCCTGCCGCTCAATACACAAGAAGACCCTTCTATTGCTGTACATGCCCAGATGCACAGAAAAGCACAGGTGTATAATTTTTGGTGATATACAGGGTTAGGCACATTTTCCCTTTAGCCCTTTATTTAACTGCGATTTAGGGAGGGATGCCTCCTTTGGAGCTCATGCCAGCCATCAGACCCATGCGTGCTGCAAAGCACACTTCACTGGCCTTTGGGAAATACCCATTAAATGCCAGATATCCGTGACAAATCAGACAGTTAGGAAGAAAGCTGACAGCAAGAAAAGCTAGTATTTGCAGGAGTGTTCAGTGCCTCCACACTAGCAGCCACACACCCAGCTGTAAGCCTACTTGGCCATCTAATAAAGAGAAGGATTTTGCACACAGGGAGGGAAATTCTACCCAGATCATTTGCTTTCACAGAGTTCCCACTGCCCTGGCTGTGCTAAGCTGCATAAGGTTCCCTGTTCATATGTTAACAGTCTGCAGCAAGGGTGCAGGGGTGCTAGATTCTGCTCTGGCCTGCCATGCCATCTCCTCTCTCTCTGAGCTCCCAGGACAACACAGTATCAGCCTGATGGTATTTCTCAGTTTCATGCTGTCATCCCTGCTGTCATGATCTGGGCTCCACTGGGACAACCAGCAAGCAGTGGATGAGCAGCACCCTGACCCTGGGTCTGCAGTGCAGCTTCTGTCTCTTCAGTCTTGCTTGGGACCTTGAAGATACATCGCCTATGCTTCACAACAGGGACACAAGACAGCCAAACCCAAGCTGTTCCTACATCCTGTCCTGACTCAGCACTGTCCCGCTCACTCCACCTAGTTTTCTGCAGACCCACTGCTCATTTGCTCTCCTTCCCCAAATCCCTTCTCACTTCCTCCTTGCTGAAGGCCTTCAGACACCAACCACAGCAAGAAAGGCTGGCAGGAGACACACATTTAATTAAGCTTTAATTGCTTTTCTGTCAAGCCTCCTCTGACTAATCTGTGCTCGTGACATGTCTCTGCACAGCACTTGCCAGTCATGCCTTCAGAAAAGTAGAAACTAAAACAATTCAACACTTCCTGCATAAGAAAAGCACGTCCCATGCTCAATTTCCAACAGTAGTCAGAAAGCAGAGCTCACAAGAGCCCCAGATTCCAGGACACCCTTCTGCTTCACACAGAGTCCTTCCCCCTTTTATCCATACAACTGTGAAGAGAGTGAGGTTAGAGAAGCCACAGCTTCCCTGCATGGCTGTTAGTTGTTTTGAGGTTCATTAGCAAGAGCACTTAGCCAATTAGATCAAACCTGTCACAGGGTCAGGATAATTTGAACAGCAACATGTGTAGATGTCCCCCCTCCACTCTAAGCACAGGTAACACCCTCACACACTTGGACATTGCAGCGAGCTCTACAGCAGGCAAGAAATCTGCCAGGAGCCTCGGTAGACGGAAGGGAAAGGAGATGGTGTGTCACACCAAGCCTGCTTCTACTCCATGCTATTTAAATCTTAGCTTCATCACTCTCTGCTTGGATGAAATGAACAAGTTGATTCGTGCAAACATTGCTATGCAAGACACAGAAGCTTATTCTCAAGCACTGAGCACAGAAAATACTGCTCTGTACTGGCATGAATTTTTAATATGCTCCTCACAGCACTGCCTGCATGTCACACAAAAATATTCCCCAGAGAGTCAGAACTGTGCACTGTCCTGGATTTATTTCTGGAGTCCTAAGTGACCTTATTTAGCTGGCCTGCTTGAAGCAGGGGACTGGATAAGACCTTCAGGTTAGGACTTCATTTTCTTCTCACTGGAGATTATTCTCCTGGCTGCAAACACAACAAAAATAAAGAAGCTGAAAGCAGAGACACCAAAAAAATGGAGCAGGGCAGGGTGAAACCCACATTATGAACAGAAAGCTACATGAGCCTTATATTACAGTCCCGGTTAAAAGAGCTTAAAGCTAGCGAACAAAAACAACAAAAGAAAAAAAATTCCCAGTCTATGAAAGTGCCCCAGGGGTAGAAACCACTGCAGAAAAAAGCAACAGAAGAAAACTCTGATAGGCACTGATCACAACAGTAGGCTTGTGAGCAGAGCCACCCATCAGGTACAGCACATAGGTCTGAAATTAAGTATAAAACAGAAAGTTAAAAAAGAAAGGGAAGGCTTGAAAACAATAAGCAAAACTTTCTCTGCAAATGCAGAGTGGGAAAGGTGACCAGTCACAAGGCAAAGGATCAGCCTGCAGAGATGAGTCCCTAAGACCAGAAGCTGAGAAAAGGATTTGGAGAGCAAGGAGTAGGCTTAGAACCTTCCAAAATGTGCAAAAGAAACTGATGGCAACTTGCCATTTCTTCTTTGAAGGGTTCAAGACCAAATGTCAGCAGTGACACCTTGCTTGAACACAAGAGCAGTTTGCTGTGGGTGCTCAGCTCCTCTCCAGAGCATCACAACTGCCAGAGAGGCAGGTTCAGCCGCAGGGCTACTGGCTGACCCAAGCACCAGACAGTTTTCCAGCTCTTGCATTCACAGCACCAGCTGCCTCTAATGCCAGCACCTCATCTGAAGGCCTCACAGCTCTGACCACAGACATGTACATGGCTGACCTTGAATTCTTCCCCTAGCTAGCTGCACAGGAAATGTTTTCCCAAAGCTCTTAATTTATGCCAGATGACAGAAATGTGAAAAAAAAAAAACCTCTGGAAACAGGCAGAAGTACTTTTCAGCTTGGAGCTGATGGGTCCAGGTCACGCTTGAGGACCCAGAGCCGCAGTTCCCCGGGCCAGGAACCTCAGACCTGCTGCAGAAGATGCACTCTGCTCAGCTCAAGCCCAGGCAGCTTTCCCCACTGCAGCTGAGATCACCCTGCCCTTAACCTTTTACCCAAAGAGCTACTAGATGAATCATGGTGGCAGAACACCAGGGACGGTGCCAAAGGGTAAGGTGCTCTGCAAGGCCTGCCCAGGAGAGACAGAGGCTGTACTTGGCCGTTGCTACCTCTAAAGGAAGGGGAGATGCCACACAAACGCCAGCTCAAGACTGGAAGGCTTAAGGGGGTTAAGTACACTCCTCCTTCCCCAAGTCATGACAGGGTCAGCCAGCTCTTAACTCCACCCTATAACAGCAGGAGAAGACACTGACACACCACAAGTTGTAAAAGGCCTGGGGAAGCCTTTGGCACTGAACCAGGAGTGCTTTTGGGTGGAGAACTTGAGTGGAAAGCATTTTGGACGCTCGACTCGGAAGCTAAAGGAGGGTAATTATTCAAAATGCCAGTTTACATCTCATCCACTAATTTCCCCAACACTAATTATTTGAGATCATCCCTTATCAGTGTGGTAGTATAAGCTTTCCAAGTATAAAACTTGGAAAACTCCATGTTTGTCCCAAAACATTAGTCATTACCTTTTTCTCAGGCACATGGAAGACAGTTATAGTTAGAACTGGAATTCAATTAAAAGCAAAACATAAAGCCTCAGACATTCCTCAAACCACACAATTCAGTACGTCCTACCTCCATCCTCACAAACCAGAATAGAGAGCGCAGTAGCAAATCACCAAAGTAACTCCATCAAAATAACTCTAGGAGCAGTCATGACAGCTTGAGCCCTTCTGTCTCCTTCCGATTATGAAACAAGCAGCACAGAGAAATAAAGGATGGTTGACATCTACCTAATTCCTAAGCCACCGTGGGTAGCTGATCTACCTTCAGCATGACTACACAACACACGCAACACCTCTCTCCTCTTCCTGCAGCTCATGAAATACTGAGCATAGAGAGCATTTATGCCAGATAATGCTGCCAGCTCAGTCAGAGACTTGCCATGAGGAAAGAAGGCTGTGAGTTCTGACACCACAACCCCCAAAAAAACACAGGGGAGGTAGGATGGTGAACATGGTGCCATTTCTCCACTCTGTCCTATCAAACTCAGTTTGTTTCAGATAGTATTTCAGCACAAGAAGCCTTCCTTGTCCAGCTTCATCTCTACCTGTTCTGTTGGGCACACCATCCTTCTTCTCCCTGTTTGGTGGGGAAGGTGGGAATAAGCTACTTCTACTCATGAGTGACCACAGCAGACCCTGGAGAAGAGAAGAGATCATAAGGCACAAGTAAACAGCACAGCATCAAGGCTCAGAAAAAAAGAGAGGAGGCACTAGGGAAAAGCTAAAATAGAAAACAAAACATCCTCCAAATTGCTGAATATTTTGCTGCCTTTCTAATATCTAAAAAGCTCCTTAAATTAGCAGGTTGCAACACAGCACTTTCAGATGACTGCAATACAAAGCCATGAAAAATTGATTTGCTTCATTAACATTTTAGGGACCTTACTAGCTGGAATGAAATTGACTGTCAAGGCATTTTAAGGGAGAGTCATGGTGTAATGAGCACAACGCGAATTATCCTCATCCCAGAATAGAAACAGGCCTGCTACTGAGGAACCAAGTCCAGAATCTACCTTTTGGTTATTTTTAATGCCACCTCTTCAGCCGTATATGCCAGAAGCATTTTCTCATTCTGCCAAGGCAAGGCACCAGCCCCAACCAGTCTGCTCCTACCCAGTAACAGCAAGGCATGACTGCACACAGAGCATACACTCAAACGCTAGCCACCACCAGCTACAGCCAGTCCTAACGGCAAAAATCCCCAAGAGCCCTGAGCCCACCTTTCCAAACAGTAATTCCAAAGCTATTACACACCCATCACAGAGGAGATGCCGTACTTTTTTTATCCAGATCACTTGGATGTTGCAGGTCCCACTAAAGGAAAAAAACAGAGTTTAAAAGAGCTCTGGATGCCTTTACTATGATTAAGTTGACAGGCAGGGTTCACTGAGGTCTGTAGGGACCTACCAGGACTGGTCAGCACCCTGCTAGCTCCAGCTCTCTGTGTTTGGGTCACAATAGATTAACAGCTGGCCACGCTAAAAGCCAGCTCCTGGTGAAGGGCTTACCAGATTCAATCTTGTGGACTTCCAGCCTCATGTAACTGATGAGGCACAACCAAGTCTCAGCCTGCCCTTCTGCCAAACTTAGCAGAGTAGGCAAGGCTGCAAGACATTTTTCCTCACAATAGTTTGGCTATGATGTTGCACCCAGAACTGGCTGATTATTTTTTTGCCTGCTCTAACGCAACGATTAAGAAGAAAACCAAAGAAAGCACTACAGCATCTGACCCAGGCTGCAGAACTCCCTGCTGCAACATGCTGTAGATGCAAGCAGCTCACAAAAGTTCAAGAAGTGATTGGACCAGTAACTCTCACAGTGTCTTTAAGCATCACTAAAGAGACAGATCCCTGTGCTAAAGATAGACACAGGCTGGGACAACACCTGGGACAAGTAGTTTTTTCCCCAGTTAGCTTGCTCCTTTCCCACAAGATATCCATGCATGCCACAGCTGAAGGTAGGATCCTGGCTACGCAGACCCTCTTCTGGAACAAGCATCAAGCAAAATCAAGCTGAGGAATAAAAGACCTGTAGTTTGCCTCACAGCAGCCTTTTCCATTCTGCCACAATCATCCTTTTCTTCTTTTTTTCAACTGACCTGCCTCTCGCAAGCCAATAAAGAGAACAAGCCAAAACACATACGGAAGGTGTGCGTGCACATGTGACGCCCAAACAGCTCTCTATGAGATTAAATAAATTCCTTCCTGGGTAAAAGTAATTTGGTTCTATAAACTGCTGTTGCCTTAGGGCCATTCCAAGGTTTCAGTTTGTTCAAACCGAATTGGAGGGAGCTGTATTTTCAAACTTGCATAGTGGGTATTCTCTTTCAGATCACTTAATCTTAGAATCACCAGGTTGAAAAAGACCCACAGGATCATCGAGTCCAACCACTCCCAACAGTCACTAAGTCATACCCCTCAGCACCTCATTCACCCATCCCTCAAACACCTCCAAGAAAGATAGAATCATAGAATCACTAGGTTGGAAAGGACCCACTGGATCATTGAATCCAACCATTCCCATCAGTCACTAAACCATACCCCTCAGCACCTCACCCACCCGTCTTTTAAACACCTCCAGGGAAGGTGACTCAACCACTTCCCTGGGCAGCCTGTTCCAGTGCCCAGTGACCCTTTCCGTGAAATATTTTTTCCTGATGTCTAGCCTGAACCTCCCCTGGCAGAGCTTGAGGCCATTGCCTCCTGTCCTGTCAACCGCTGTTTGATTATTCTGAAGGGGCCGGCCAAACAGGTGCAGTGCTAGAAGCTGCCTCTGTCTTATCTATAAAATCGTACAATGTCCTGAGTTAGAAGGGACCCACAAGGATCAAGTCCAACTCCTGTCCTTGCATGGGACAACCCCAGCTTTCACACCATGTGTTTAAGGATATTGTCCAAATGCTCCTTGAATATTGTCAGGCTTGGTGCCATTACTGCTTCTCCAGAGAGCCTCTTCCAGTGCTCCACCACCCTCTAGGTGAAGAACCTTTTCCTAATATCCAACCAAAACCTCCTCTGACACATCTTTCTGCCATTCCCTTGGGTACCTTTGGAGTTTTTTTCCACTAATGCTGAGAACAAACAGTGAAGGAACTGTCCTCCCACAAAATCATACATGGATGTGACTCTCACCATATGCTGAGTATGTAGGTGTATGTTCGTGCCATGCTCCAGTACTGTGTTCTTATCACTGATTGATCTACATGCTTCACCAGTACAGATACACCCCAGGAGTCATCCCGATCCTGGATTTATTCTCATATGCCTATTAATCTATACAGTTGTTACAGTTTTTATTTCATGATGGCAGGTTGGCAAAATCCCCCACCGCCTGTTTTGTGGGACAAAATACTCACACCCTTATGTGCATTGTGCTGCTTACAGTTCTGACAGTAGCATTCCACTTTGCTCTTTGCAGCATGGAGCTGATCCAACAAAAAAGAATCGAGATGGGAACACTCCTCTAGATTTGGTGAAAGAAGGAGACACAGATATCCAGGACTTACTGCGAGGAGATGCTGCCTTGCTAGATGCTGCCAAGAAGGGATGCCTGGCTCAATCACCTCCCTTAAGGTGAGATGCATGCACAATACTCCTCTATTTTGGTCACTAAAACCCTCCTTATTCAGCAGGACAACCATAGAGGCCACTTAGGCAAAGTAACATTTTTTTTCTTCCCCCTGTCATTTTGGTGATACTGAAAACATAACTAATTCCTGTATTGAATGTCTAAAAGAGTCAAGTCTATACACTGTTAATTCTCACTCAGGCTCAAACGCCAAATCAAATGTTTTACCTGTTAATTGAACCAACTTGAACTCACCTCTGTTTTAATCTGTTAACACAACTACCTATTGAAGCCACTTTTCTATGGAATTTGATCTATGCCTGTTGTTACACATCACAGAACTTATTCTACGCTTGTGCTTAATTGGAGCAAAATGCCTCCTTAGTGGTTCTCCTACAAAGTTACCCACCTCCTCCTAACTAATAACTAACACCATGCTACCTGTTGACCACAGGTATTGCTTTAGCTGAGTAGGAACCTCCAGGATCACAGAAGTTTCCTCAATTACAGGGGCATCAGATATAATTTGCTTCTCTGCATATATTTTTTCCCTTTACACTCAAGTTTCCTGAGTACATCCTTAAGTCAAGCATTTCTTCCTTGTGAGACAGAACATGGTGGAGATTTGGGTGAAACAATATGGCTGAAACCAGAGGAGCAGAGCACTGGTGCCAGCGGCCCATTCTCCTTGGTTTCCAAGGTAAGGCTGGTGTCATCTATGAAAGCATTCTGGTCCCATGGCAGTGCCCAAGCACCACTTCACAGAGCTCAGAGCCTAAGTTTCCCTAAGGCAACAGAGGTGAAGAACTGATTTTTGTTTCACATCTTCTCCATTCATTTAGCTTAAAGTATGTTTGTTGTTACAAAAATTGCTGTCTGAAGCCTGAGTGAGCTGCTCGCTTTGCACTCCTGAATGGTCAAGAACAAAGCTCTGTCTGTCCTTTTACTACTGACAGCTTTAAAAAAAAAATCTTCTTCTACTTGTCCCCTTTCCCAGAGGGATGAGAAGTATCTTTTAGATCTTTTTTTTTTTTTTGCAGTGATTCCTCAGCATTTTCAATCATTTAACCGTTCTTCTCTGAACCCTCTCATTCCCAGATATCCAAACAGGTGACAACAGCTGTAAATCAAGGTAATAACTAGCTTTTGTGTACAAACACTTCTTCATAATGAGAAAATACTTATTTATGGACTTAACATTATAGAGTGTTTTACTGTCTCTGCTGAAATAAATTCTTATTACTTTTTATTCTGCCACTGGAGTGCCTTCTAAAATGATAAGTCATGTGAGTTCTGAAACAATAGCTTTGCTACTTAACTCCTGCAGAGTTCACTGCCTGCTAAATGCCATCTGGTCTGGAGTTCTCAGTGCCCAAAAATAAACTGCAGCATCCGCCTTTGCTGTTTAAAAATTGCTTTTCCAGCAGTCACACTTGCTACTGAAACAGAAGGGAGCCCTGGGGGCTGTAAAGAACTCATCAGCCTTCCAGGGAGGCAGCAGCACTGCTAGGAGAACACTATCTCATCTCACATCCTGCATCTTCCTAGGAGCTGCCTGCTCCACCATGTGACCCTGGGACAGAGCTGAGCTCCTTCCTGGCCCCCTATTTGTGCTGCAAACCTGTATTACTTCCAGGTTTTCTCCAGGCAGCTTTCCACCAGGTGGTTGATTCTGAGGTACTTCTGCCCAGCATCACTGTAACACAGCCCTGACCTCCTCTTTTCAGATGTTCCACCATCCCATCTGAACTGCAACACAGCTGGCTCTCCTCTGACATGCCCAGGATCGATCCTCTCAGAGGAACCTGTCTCGAGAAGAAACAGCCTTAAAACTTCCCAGGCATTTACTTGTACTCAAAGAAAAGAGACTCAGGGAGTTCTTAAGCACATGGTCAAGAGACCCCGAAGAGTGAGGACTACTGAATCTGTAAAAGCAGGAACCAACAAGATGCTCACTGCAACTCGGCTCGCTCTGAGGGGAGTTGAAGTGGATGTGGCAGCTCAAGAGATGGCTTCTGCCAGAAATGTGGCAAAACACTGGCATACAAGAAGAGAAGACGACACATTTCAGAGCTACTCAGTGTTATTTTAGACAGTGCGCTTTCCATAATACAATGGCAGAGCAACAACCAAAAAAAGAAGGCAAATCACACACAAACTCACACAAAAGGCCATTACAAGACAAGCAAAGAACATCCTCATCTCTGCTGAACTTCACTCAGGAACACAATTTGTTCAGAGATGCAGGAGTCCCTGGAGGACCATCAATGTTTTGGGCATAGATACTTTAAAGGGGAAATGTGAGCCAGTCCGGACTAGAAAGAGTCTTTCCTTCCCTCCACCAGCCCCATAGGTTTGATCTGCAAGGGAAAAAAATAATCAGAGAAAGAAAAGACCTGCTGAATGCTCCTATTTGCACACCTAAGGATTTTGCATGCTTGGTGCTAGCAGATAATGTGACCCACAGCTCTGGACTTCACCAGAAACCACCTGGGAGAAAGAGGCACTGGTTTCCCTTCTTCGTGATCTGGTTTCCCTCCCACCCCCTCGGTCTCCTGCATTTTCGTTAAATGCACAAGCCAAGAGAACAGTTCTCCAAGCAAGGCAAAGCTTTATTAAAAATGACTTCTTATTAAAAAGGAGTTTTAAATCCTTTTGTAATGATGACTGGATTATCCGCATCACGCTGCATTATGCAACAGGGGATAAAGCAGCACAGAGCAAGTGGCAAAAATGCTGTCTCCAGCAGACCCACAACTTTGTGGGCAGCTGCCAGTCCCAACACTTCACCTGCAAGGCTCAGATGGGGATAAGCACACAGAATCACAGAATAACCAGGTTGGAAGAGACCCACCAGATCGTCGAGTCCAACCATTCCCACCAATCCCTAAATCACGCCCCTAAGTACCTCATCCACCCTCACCTTAAACACCTCCAGGGACGGTGACTCAACAACCTCCCTGGGCAGACTGTTCCAATGCCTAACCACCCTCTCTGTGAAGAATTTTTTCCTAATCTCAAGCCTAAATCTCCCCTGGCGGAGCTTGAGGCCATTCCCTCTCGTCCTGTCCCCTGTCACTTGGGAGAAGAGGCCAGCTCCCTCCTCTCCACAACCTCCCTTCAGGTAGTTGTAGAGAGTAATAAGGTCTCCCCTCAGCCTCCTCTTCCCCAGGCTGAACAACCCCAGCTGTCTCAGTCTCTCCTCATAAGATTTGTTCTCCAGCCCTTTCACCAGCTTTGTTGCTGCTCTTTGGACTCGCTCCAGAGCCACAACATCCCTCTTGTGGTGAGAGGCCCAGAACTGAACACAGTACTCGAGGTGCGGTCTCACTAGTGCTGAGTACAGAGGGAGAATAACCTCCCTGGACCTGCTGGTCATGCCGTTTCTAATACAGGCCAAGATGCCATTGGCCTTCTTGGCCACCTGGGCACACTGCTGGCTCACGTTCAGTCGGCTGTCAACCAACACCCCCAGGCCCTTCTCCTCCTGGCAGCTTTCCAGCCAGGCTTCTCCTAGTCTGTAGCTCTGCTTAGGGTTGTTGTACTTGGTACATTCCAGAAAAGCAGAATCATGCACAAGACATATGACACAGCAGATGTAGAGCAGAGGTTGTTTTGAGACATGGCTTTCAACCAGAGGTGCTGTTTCAGCAAAACACAGCATGGAAGAGTGACAAACCTCAGATGTGGAGCCTAGCCATGAGTCTGCCATAAAACATGACAGCTCATCATGCCATAAGGGCAGTGAACTAGAGGTCAGGCAAGAACTGCATTCAAGCTCCCCAGCCTTCCTACAAAGGCTACCCTGACAGCATCCACCCCGCTACCCAGGGCCCAGAGCAGCCATGCAGTAAGTGAGCAGCTATGCTGCTCAGCTTCCCCTGTTTGAAGACACCCAGACACACTTGTAGTTGCCAGCTTTTAACAGAAAGCGCATTTTTAGCACCTACAAAATGCTGTGCCAGAAATCCAAGTCATAGATTCAGAGCCAGCCTGCTGCACTCCCCAAACCAAACCATCAATCACCTCCACTCATCACTGCCTCTTCAACACAACAGTTTGGTAGTTTTATTATTTACTTTTAAAAAAAAAACAAACAAAAAATAAAATCAGATCCCTCTGTGAATCAGTAACCTGAGCATGGTGTTGTCTTGTTTGGCAACATTTTCTTAACATTGTGTTTGGCTTCACTGCAGGCACTCAAAAAGGTGCATGTGTATATATATATAACATGCTAAGCTTTCTTTCAGCATAGAGGACAGATATGATTTATTTCAATGAAGGACAAGGAAAAAGTTAAAAAAAATAACAGGCAGCATTGAAAGCTTCATGGTAACTTTCCATAAAAAAGAAGACACAGAAGATACTATCTTTCTGATCCCAAAGGAAGGATCCTAAACTTGTCCTTCATTCAAAGAAGTCTTTACTTTAGCCGACCCTTTGAGGCACAAATACACTGCTTGGTAAAAGACACATGCAAGCCTCAAGTATTAATTATTTATTTCAGCAACATATCCCAGGAAGGCTTCAAGCTGACTACAGCAGCCACTTGCTGAGCTGAATTATTTGACCACGCAAGCATCGGTTAAGGTCTTGCCAAAATCCAGTAATCATCACCACCAAGTCTGTAGGGGCTCCCTCTGGGTACACGCATGTTCCTCTGAGAAATTACAAACTTCTCATTTATTAAAGCTGGTGTGAAAATGACAGCGATCCTAGATCACAGACTTCTCCTTCACAAGCATCAGTGAGACCCTCCTACCCAAACCCACAGGTATTACAGCTTCAGGTACAGATTTGACCAGACCTGTCAGCAAGGAAAAGCGGATGGGAGCTTCATTCCCCACAGAGCCCTCCAGCACTGTCACAGCGCTGGGCTTAGGTATCTGGAGAAAACTGAAGTTCCAGAACAAGGCTCACATCACCTCCACTTTCATCCACTGAATTTCTGCACAACTGTTCCCCAGAAAGAAAAAAAGTAAGAAATAAATTCTTGCTCAGTAGATCCCTGGGACACTGCAGCCAGCAAGCAATGGCATCTCTTTGCAATATTCCAGTTGTCTGCCTTCACTCCCATTGTCAAAGCAGGCATAGGATGTTTGAAGAGGAGGCTGAGGGGAGACCTTATTACTCTCTACAACTACCTGAAGGGAGGTTGTGGAGAGGAGGGAGCTGGCCTCTTCTCCCAAGTGACAGGGGACAGGACGAGAGGGAATGGCCTCAAGCTTAGGCTTGAGATTAGGAAAAAGTTCTTCACGGAGAGGGTGGTTAGGCATTGGAACAGTCTGCCCAGGGAGGTGGTTGAGTCACCGTCCCTGGAGGTGTTTAAGGTTAGGGTAGATGAGGTGCTTAGGAGCATGATTTAGGGATTGGTGGGAATGGTTGGACTCGATGATCCAGTGGGTCTCTTCCAACCTGGTTATTCTGTGTGATTCTGTGATACAAATCAGAAGGCAGCTGAAGCAGAGCAGTCAGCTATATTAAAATATGAGTTCAAAGCTCCAGAAAAGCAGCTTTAACAAAGGAGCTGGCTTAAAAAACAACAAATCAACCAACTCTCCCCAAAAAACAGTAAAATGAAAGCTTTAATTTTATGTTCTTGACACCAAGATCTCAAGCGTGAGGACAGTGAAACTCTATCTTCCTTGTCCTGTCCTCCTAGAATACAGATGATGGAGAGTAAGTGTATGCAGGTGTTAGAAATCCATCACTGTTGCCACTCACTACATCTCTGAGATGCTGAAGAAGTTAATTGCTATCAGAGAGAGGGGCTTATTGCTACCTTTCTAAAAGGATGCTGAGTCCCAGAACAAGACAGGGAGGCCCAGTGACCCTCGGCTGAGCAGACAGGGCTGGAGAGAGTTAAGCAGGGCTGCCACAGGGTCCCAAAGCAGCACTGGCACAAGCACAATATAAGCAGACTACCCTAAGAGCCCTGAAGCCACAGCACGGCTGCTTTACTTCACAGAAATAAATGTCTTCTTTCACATTGTAGATATCATTTAGTGCCCAAACAAAACAGATATAAGCTGTTCCATAGTAAAAATAACAGCAACCAAGAAATGCCATGTCAGATCACAAGAAGAGGAAGTTCTTTTTTGATGGATTTCATACATTTAGCTATTTTGATAAGCCAGAGTCATTTGGACATGAGAATTTTCTATTTCCAGTGCATGCATCATCATCTGACATAAAAGCATCAAAATCTCACTCAGACAAAGAAAGAGCCTGTTCAAAAGGAAGATTTAGAGAAATGCACAGGGAGCTGAAAACTCATCTGCTTATGCAACGCATGTAAGTAGGCCTGGTGTTTGCTGCCGACTCCCTGGTTTGAAAACCTGCCACCAAACACCCTTTGCTTCAGCACATTCAACGCCATCCAGCAGTGCTGCCTGTAAAACACAGCCATGCACAGCAAAGCGGTAAGTACCACTATGCAGACCAAAAGAAGAAAGCAGACACAAACCTCTCCATATTCTCCTTTCCTCACAGCAGAACAGGCTTATCAACAGGATATATGTCCGTGCCTCTGTCTCTGCCTGGGATGTCCTAGCAATGTGGAGAGAGGTTACTCCACTTGCTCCTCTCTGGACACAGCATGCTGTCTGTCTGAAAATACAGGCCAGAGGAGGCTTCCCCAGGAAACCTGACCCATCCAATGGGCCACTTGGGGATTACTTTGAGTAAGCACTGATCATTTCAGCTCTCACTACTTGCTCCTGCTCAGGCTGCCCAGTCATGCGGTGGGGCAAAATGGAATCACCCCAATGGGGTATCGGTAGAACAAGAGGCTGGCTGGCTCCAAGCCCACATTAAGGCACCAGAAATCATATCTCAATCCACGATGCTCTTTAAAACCAGTTTGGGACCAGGAATAGCTCCCCATTGAGTGAATGTTTGGCACAACACAGTTGTTGCTACGTCTGACACCAGTTTATCTGGATTTCCAATTCCTTGTGCCCTTAGGCAACTCCTGGGTTCCTGAGTCTGCAATTTGCACAACACCTTCCATGCTCCCAATCAAATCTCCCAGTGTGGTCTGAGCAGCCCAGCTGCTTCCTTACCATTGCTCCCATAGGTCCCAACATGACTAAATCCCCGTGATATGGAAAGTCATTCCTCCCGCGAGCCACTCCCCACTTCACATTACAAAAGAAAGGGGACATCTAATATTTGTAGCTGGCCCAAGTCCCCTTTGCTCCGATATAGGCAAGGCCTGCTGCTCAGCCCTTTTTAATTAAAAAAAATTAATTGGGCATAAATACCTTGAAACATCCCTATCACACACTGCAAAAAATACAGCCAGATCTCACTATCTGTTGAGGATGTAATCCTGCAGAGTATAATGCTTACCAATTTGACAGACAGCTATGCTATTTTCCCCCATAACATAGTAAAGGAGAACATGTGTTCAGAACTAGCAAGTTATACAACATAAATAGAGGGGGAGGGCAGAAAGATACAAATGCAAATATTAGGATGGTCAATATGAGATGACTGCTTTTCAGAATGGATTACTATTATAGAATCACAAAGTGGTTTGGGTTGGAAGGGACCCTAAAGATCATCCGGTTCCAATCCCCCTGCCATGGGCAGGGACACTTCCCACTAGATCAGGCCACCCAAGGTCCCATCCAACCTGGCCTTGAACACCTCCAGATAGGGAACATCTATGACTTCCCTGGGCAACCTGTGCCAGCGCCTCACCACTCTCATAGTGAAGAATTTCTTCCTAATGTCTAATCTAAATCATACCACTTCCAATTTAAAGCCATTCCCCCTTGTCCTACTGCTCCATGCCCCTATAAAAAGTCCCTCCCCGGCTTTCTTGTAGCCCCTTCAGGTACTGGAAGGTCACTATAAGGTCTCCCTGGAGCCTTCTCTTCGCCAGGTTGAACAAGCCCAACTCTCCCAGCCAGTCCTCATAGCAGAGGTGCTCCAGCCCTCGGATCATCCTTGTGGTCCTCCTTTGGACCCATTCCAACAGTTCCAGATCATTCTTATGTTGGGAATTCCAGAACTGAATACAATACTCCATGTGAGGTCTCATGAGAGTAGAGAAGAGAGGGAGAATCACCATGCTTCTCTTGATGCCCAGCCACTACTCCATTTTGGGGTCCTTCATTCTTGATTGATCTCAATTTATCTTAGAATTTTAATGAGAGCAGAGAAAATGCAACTGTTCAGACACAGGCAATGGAAACACTTAGAATAAAAAACTAATGTCAGACAGACAGAAGGTGGTCTGTGGCTTTCCATCCTTCACATCATACATTCCCATACCCGTACATTTCGGCTCAGTGCATTGCTAAGTCCTTGCTTTCTAACACTATCTGTTTAGAGAAAAACTGCTTGCTGTCCACACCTGGCTGCTTCATCTAGGGAAGAAGCCATAGTGGGTGAAGAAAGGTATTAAGGAGTCAGCAACAGAGCCCCACAACTGCTAGAGATGCAACTGAGTGCTGTCGCACCATGCAGCGCTCACGGTCTGTACGGCAGCCCAATTTTGCAGTTCTGCTGTGTGCACCATAGTGGTCCAGGGGTCACACAATAGATATACATGTTTTTTCTGCCGCAGGAAGTTCACCCTCCACTTGTTGACTATGCAGCAAACGCTAGGTATGAGGATACTTGTTTTGGGACAAATCAGCTTGATGCAAAGGCACCAAATGTATTGCATATGTCTCTGAAATTCAAGCCAGACCCAACCACTGTTTTCACCTTCAATATTTTTCCACTGTGTTGTTTCATGCAGCAGAAACAGCAGCTAGACACACAAAAAGCAAATTAAGTCAAGTACCTCCATCTCAAGCTAAACCCTGCAGATTTTGGTGCTGTGGAAACCATGGCAAATTCATTTTTTAGGAAGCCTATCAACTACTCTACCTTGCTACAGGGCAGCATCTGTCCCTTATCACATGCCACTGCTCAGTCTGTATTGCTGGAGAGGAAAATACCTGCTAAAAATGCAAAGAACATACTCCAAAAGGAATTAATCACACAGAAACTGTAAAGATGTACAGATCATTCCAGAGACCAGTGTTGAACAAAGCGTGCCAAGACCTTGCATGCTGCTAGGACAAAAACCCTACATTAATTTTAACATCAATCACAGCATGAGGTGCACAAATCCCTCTCCCACCATTGTTGCTCCTTTGTTTCCTTCCTTCCTGTTAGGCTGTATCAGGGAGAGCCTGAAAACTGCACAGAAAGTGATGGGCACCAGGCAAAGTAGGAGGGATGCTTCCCAGAACGGTCTGGGAAGTCTGGGTTCTCTCTTATGTAACACAAATAAAAATGCCTATCTAAACTGGATGCTTGGCAAGCACCTCCCTGAAACCGGATGAAGGTGAAGATATCCTGGTATCACTTTCATGAAGGGTCTTCCTGAGATGCACTCAGACAAGCTTGTGAAATCCCACTAATAAAAGCCTAGCATAAATTTCCCATCATCTCATCAGCACAATTCAGTATAACCTAGCTCAACAACAACACAGCTCCTTCCTGGACTATTTGAGCATTACCTCAGAGCCAGCTTGTGGCAAAACTGGGCAGGTCTGAACAGGATTTGAGATGTGACTTTGTTTTTCTGTGCAGTTTACTTACCTCCACAGTCCAGTTTAGCCTGACCCTCACAAAGTCCTAAGCCTAATGGACTTTCCACCAAAGCACCTAGCTCACCTCAAAGTTGTCACCTGCTTCATGCAGAGCTTGCCATGCTGACTGTCAAATCAAAACTAATACAACTTTGTGAAGTCTGTAGGTCTTAAAGCCATTTTCACATGCATTCTCAGGAGTCCAACCTAGCCATAGCTAAAACTAGTAAGGCGTACTCAGCATAGCTTTGGGAGAAGCACAGAGCTCCTGAGAATGACCACTGGGAAAAAAACAAATTGGAAATTAAAGTTCTGCTTTAAACCACAACCAAATCAAGCAGACAAGCACTCCAGCAGTCACAGCTCAGTCCGAGCACAGCTGCAATCCACTGGCCACAGGGAAGTCACACCTAACCACAGAGCCTACGCATCAGTCCTAAACCACACTGCCACTGACCATGCTGGCAACCTGATCAGCACATGTAGGACCAAGCATTAGCCAGGAAAACACCACAAGTACACATGTCTGCAGCCTCCAGCAGCCTGCTGGGACAGAACCTTAAGTTAGGACCCTCAGCAACGGTCCAGCTGAACACCCCAAATGACATTCCTCCCAAAGCCAGCCAACCAGTTGTTTCACAGGTCTTGAATCCCCCAACCCCACCTCTTATACCTGGTTCCCAACAAATAAACTGTTAAAGGAGAAGTCTCTCCAGCTGCTCAGCTGCAAGAAACTCTGCATTCACAGAGGTGGATCTTCCAATTACAGGCAATAAACTACATCCAATCAACAGCTTCTAAAAATGCCAAGGCGTCCTCACCTCCTGTATCAAACAGTTCCTTCACACTGTGGTCACCAGAATTCCTGGGGGTCACCAGTCCCTTGCCTGCCTGCTGTAGGCAAAGAGGAGTCCTTTGCCTGCCTTCTGACACTGGATAGCAGACCAAGTACAAGTACCACCAGCAAAGAGAGGGTAATAAAAGGAAATAACTGATTATCTTGCATTCAATCCTCAGACCACAGTTTTCCTTACTGATCTGCAGAGGTTATTCTTCCTTTACTCAAGACAGAAGAAAGAAAAAATAAAATTAAAAAACTCATGTACTCTGACAACTTCAAAGAATTCAAACCAGAATAAGAACTTATTGAATATATTTTCTCCTTTTCCCCTGGCAAATTGTTTTCAAGAGCCAAACAAGTAGCTTGCACTATTATTAGGAAACCACTAACCGGAAAGCATACTAGGCTACCACAGTTACCTGCTTAACACTGCAAATGCAACAAGATGCCACAGCATACAGAATTCCCTACCAGATGCACTCAGTTTGCTTTTAAAGTGATGCTTGTTTTTTCAGAGCTCTATCCCAATGTCAGCTAACACATTCAAAACATCACCAAAAGGCAACAAAGATTCTGTGCTGTGGGTAATTACCCACCATCATTTCCTGAGATACAAAAGGAGTAGAAACTTATATTCTGTCTGCACGTGGATCATGCACACTGTGCATCTCTACCAAACTTACATGGGAAAACTTTTCCTACTTCGGTGTTTTTAGAAAAAGGCACCACACTACCAGAAGTGCATGCAGACAGCAGGGAGCAAAGCTCACTTTATGACATCTGGGTCCAGAAAGTGCTGAAACAAAGCACAAATCAGTTCTCATGTAATCAGTTGACTCTGGAGAGGGGAAAATCTTTATCAACATTTTATCTCACCCCCCTGGTCAGCAGCTTTAAAGAGTTCTCATGCAATGAAACAAAGAATCATTAGGTACTGAGCATCTCTTTTACAGGTCATTTCCTGCAAAGACAAAATTCAGTGATTGGAAAAATAAATAACACGAACAAGTAAACAGTAAAGTAATGCATTAAAGGCCAAGAACTCCACTTTGCTTCACTAACGAAACCAAAAAGACCCACTTCAACCAAATCTAGAGTTTCCCTTGTTCAGTAATGGCAACTCAAAGTCCAGATGCCCAAAGTGCAGAACAACTCCCATTGGGGAAAGAGCCAGGGCAAGACAAGCTGTTGAGGAACAAACCAGAAGAGTTTTCTTGCACCAAGCTGACACATGAGGAAACCTTTCCTTTAGCAGAAATTCCTTCCTAGTGTAGGAACTTATTGCATAAGGAAAAGGACTCCTTCAAACAGTGTTAAATATGCACACTGCCATCCTAATTTCAAGTAATTTTAGCCATTTCCATATTACGAGCCTTTAAAAAAAAAAAAGGCCCCAGACACACACAGAGCACGAGGTAACCAGCAGGACAAATTTAAGAAGGTAATTCAAAGCCTTGGTCTCTCTTCTAACATCCACAGTTGAGTTTGTTACTCCCATTCCTTTTTCATCCCAAGCCAGACTGTGAGGCACAAGCCTAGATTTGTGCTGGCTACCCTAGTTCTCCCCAATGACTTGTTCCCACACCTATTCCCCACCAGGCATGGCCCCATAGCAGCCATCTGTGCTGCACACCACGCTCCTCCTTTGGCAATTTCTCTGGATCACAAAACATTTGTTGTCTCATTCTTGAATGTGTAGTTAAAATTAGAGGATACCCCACCACTGCCACCAAGCAAGTGAACCTCAATCCTCACCATGCAACACAACTTAACATGAAGAAAATCTCTAAAAATCCCTGGTGGCAATTAGACTGTGTTTCTACACCATTACACACAGCAAGTCACACCAGTCAAGGCTGTCACTTCAGCAGCACAGAAATCAGCTAAATAATGAGAGCTAGAGGTTCTACCAAGTTCAGCAACTGATCTGTTCTCTTTCCCTCTTAAGTCAGGGGGCCTCATTCAGATTTTTCCTGCCACACAGATCACCCATGTCCATTGTTCCCACTGTGCTCAAGTCTTGCCCTGCTGTCTCTGATTACACCACCATCAGTAAGTACTCTGCTGAAGCCACAACTTTTAAGCAGCATGACAACAGCCCCAAAACAGCTGCAGCATCTCCTTTGAAAGCCAGGCAAAAAGTACTCCACCCTCAAATGGAGAAAATTAAAAGGCTGCCAAAGCTAGCATCAGGCCCTGTAACAAGCAGGTACTGCTCTATCGCAATTGCCTGTGAATAAAAACCCAGCTGCTTACAATTTAGTTATAAAGAACAATTAGATACCTGACATCAGCCTTTCATTGAGAGGCAGTTCAGATTTTGGAGCAACTTCTGAGCTCTTCTGACAAAACCAGTCCCACCTGCTCTCTTCTTGCCCGGGACTTGACAGCATGACACATCCATCATGAGATCTTCTAACTCTCCAACTCCAGACTCCATCCCAGCCACCAAGGGAGGTCAGGCTTGCTTTTGATTCCCACATAGGGATGGTAAGCATGGTTTATTTTGAGTCACATGAACAGGGTAGCTTCGATTTAGCCCTGCTCTGACCATGACAGTCTCACATGGGAACTATGCTATGATACCTTTTGGAGAGGGGCTGCTGGGCTCGCACACAACATCCTTGCCTGTGGCTTTCTGCTTGTTGCCACATTTTTGACCTGTGAAAACACAGATCATCTTGTTTTGCTTGTGACCACATTTTGGCCATTATCTACAATCTTCAAAGCCCCTGACTTTCTTATGTCCTTAGTCATACAGGTTAAGTCCACAAGCAGGAATAAAGCAAAACTACCAGTCAAACACAATCGCCTCCACTCCAAACACTAAAAGGATCACACATCAGACATCAGGATACCTTGTGCAGACCACAGCCTGGAAGAGTCTCAGAGTGGCCAAGCAGAGAGCAAGAGGAGTCAGGAACAGAGCAGTTAGCAGGTGCACGTGAAGGCAAGCTTGGAAAAACACGTGTCTACTGTCAGAGAGACTGCAAACCGCCTCCTCCTCCTTAATACCAAGTCACTTAGAAGGTTATGGAATTTGAACAACCTAAAAGCCCTTCAGTCCAGGGTCTAAAAGAACATCACATACAAAATCACAGCATTTTACAATGCCTGCGACAACCCACTTGAGGTTTCATTATCTTGGGATGGTGAACTATTCTTGTTGGTCACTCCATGAAGGGATATGCCTTTCTTAGCCTGAAAGAGATACTTTTATTTATATATTGTGCAAATGTAAAAGAAAAAAGAAAAATAAAATTCAACACACCACATATCTGCCAAGGGGATGACTGCAGCGTAAAAGCACACTGAGATTCCAGCTCATATGCCAATTCAGTTACTATTTCACCCAGCTACAAAACTGCTTCAGACATGAAAATATCCTTAAAAGGGCCCTATCAAGGCATTTTTATATCACTGTTTTTCACTGTTTGTCTGCAATAAACCTTCAGAAGAGTGGATTCAGAAACTCAATTTGTAATGACCATTTCTAGTCACACCAGCTTGATCTTAGAGAATTTGTGTGCATTATCAATGGAAGTTAAAGCCTTTAAGTGCACAGGACCTAGAGGGAAACATAGGAGAGGAAAAGCAAGGATTAATCCTCAACTGATGAGCAACCAAGTTCTGTCTTTGAAGGAGATTCCAATGAAAATTTTGCATTACCAAAGAATGCGCCATCGGTTTCATGAACAGCGCCACAGATTGCACAACCAGACACACAGCCAGACTGCACTTCCATTTTTGAGCACAAATTTGGCAGTGTCTCCAGAGAAATATTTCCCTTATTAAGGTCAGCAAGCTGCATAGCAGTTCTTCAGTGCAGTCCTAAAAAGACCACAGCTCTATTTAAGAATTAGAAGCATTGTAGTTGCCAGCAATTTCTGCTGGAAGAGCTTGGAAAGAAGCAGACATCTCGCTTGCTACACATTTTTGTAACATTAGACCCATCTCTTTCCTACACCCTGTTACAAATGATGCCAACCATGATCCACTTGCACAAGAATAACCTTGGCAGCACAACTTTAAACATGCATACCTCCTAATCAACAAAATCAGGAGGAAAAAAAAGGCTTCGGCTTCATGATTGCCATTTAGGGGTTCCTAAACAGTCTTTTATTCATAGAGCAGATACACAGCAAAGAATAGTTTAGATTGAATGCAAACATACAGGTCTCCCCAAGCCAAATGATGGTTCACATTTTTCAGACAAGCCAGGTCATAGCTGGGCTAGATTTAAGCATCACCCAATAAGACAAGCAGGTTTCTCGATTAATTGCAGCCTTTAATCACTTCAGCACTTCCACATACCAGACGTGCCTTTGAAACACATTTGTCTTCTCAACATGCTCTTCCTCTAGCTAGACTCGCACGGTATTCATGTTAAGACAGTCACCCCTCGTCCCAAGGGCCATTTGGGATGCTAAGTCCTGTGCTTCTGGCAGCATGGCCCAGCTTCTCCTGTGGAGAGCTTTGGAAATGCTACAACCCCCTTTCCACAGGCAGCATCACACCAGGTGGTGTTCAGAAGCCTAGCACACAAGCCCCTGCTCTTCCAATGTCTAATGATGTACTGCTTACCTGTGCCTCACCTTCCCAGCACACCCATCCTGGCTCCCAGCTGAGGGCTAGCCTTTCCTACCTCTAAGGAAACAAACAGTACAGCCAAATCCAAAGAAAAAGGCCCTTCAATTTTAAGGCCCCCTTTATGCTTCCAGACCTGCTCTGACTGCCACTGGTCAGCAAAGATGCCAATTGTCTGCAGACAGTCCAGCCCCTCTTCACATTTTGCAACCAGGGGAAAAAAATGATCAGCCACAAAACATTCACCAAAGGGAAAAGCAAACAAACAAACAAACAAGATATGCAGCTGCAGGTCTGAATTATTCACAACGTAAACCATCAACAGCCACCCATTATACCTGCACATATAGTTTGCTGTCTTGGCTGATGTCGGTAGAATCACAGAATCACTAGGTTGAAAAAGACCCACTGGATCATCGAGTCCAACCATTCCTATCAATCACTAAACCATGGCTCTCAGCACCTCGTCCACCCGTCCCTTAAACACACTTCAGGGAAGGTGACTCAACCATCTCCCTGGGCAGCCTCTGCCAGTGCACAATGACCCTTTCTGTGAAAATTTTTTTGCTAACATCCAGCCTAAACCTGCCCTGGCAGAGCTTGAGGCCATTCCCTCTTGTCCTGTCCCCTGTCACTTGGGAGAAGAGGCCAGCTCCCTCCTCCCTACAACCTCCTTTCAGGTAGTTGTAGAGAGCAATAAGGTCTCCCCTCAGACTCCTCTTCTCCAGGCTGAACAACCCCAGCTCTCTCAGCTGTTCCTCATAAGGCCTGTTCTCCAGCCCCTTCACCAGCTTCATTGCTCTTCTCTGGACTTGCTCCAGAGCCTCAACATCCTTATTGTGGTGAGGGGCCACTTTCTTGTGGTAGGGTTCTTTTTAGCTGAATGGAGGGTTTTGGTTTGGTTTTTTGGGAGAATGTTTCTGGGGTTTGGCTGGCTTTTATTTGTCGGTTTTTTGGTGTTTTTTAGCTGGTTAGTTCTTTTTTTCACAGGTCTGTATTCTTCTAGCCTTTGGGATTTCAGGAAAATCACATAGCCCCAAGCACCATGTCAGCATCAAGACCCTGCATGCAGATCCCACTCAGCAACTTACACAGCACAGGTTCACCTCTCTCAAACCAGTGGTTCTTACGTAAGCTAGCACAGTCAGAGGGAGATGCAACCAATGGAGCCAGGACATGGGCTAAAGAACAACATCTCCTTATTTTCAAGGTCCAGAAGGAAAAAAAAAAAACAAAAAAACAAACCCTCACAACCTAAAATACACCTTATTATTCACATAGACCTGCGAACTAATTCATCACCCCTACCTACATGCTTTAATTCAAATAATACTCCAGATCCTTCACAAATTCATTCTGCCTGTAAACAAAGAATGCTCCAACATACTTCAGACATGGGTGTATATACATGTGTGTGTGCACGTGTCTGTAAAAAAAGCATATTTCTAGAGCACTGCTTACAGTTCAGAGTGCATTTTGATTTCATGCAGATTTACACACCAAAGCATCTTTCGAACAGCTCCCGCAAGTCCCAGAGCAAGGAAGACACAGGTTAGGAGGCAGTACCTGCATATATACAAGTAAAACAGATGCTACGGGAGAACACCACCAATAAAACCATGACTCCAGAGGCAAAAGCTTCAAAAAGCACCACAACCAGTCATATTCCAGAAGAGGGAGATTATGCTTTTTTTTATTAGATGAAGATGGAGAGAGGAAGGAAAATAACAATAGCTCAAAAACATGCAGTCTAGGAATCACTTCCAGGTGAGACACTTAAAGAAGATGGAGTATTCCTCTTTCTTCACAGAGGAATGCTTCCTGCTTTAACATACAAGACAGGGCTCTTGTATGTTAAAGCACTTTTCATATAGGGCTACGGAGAGCAACTAACCCACTGTCTACCAGCAGGAGCTTTCCTGCATTCAGATGCTGCAGCACAGGCCAGGTTTTGGGGGTGGAGGGTGGAATGGAGCAGGATGAGACACCTGCAAATCTTTCAGGCATCCCTATCTGCATTTAAAAAGAGCCGCAAGGAAGGGGTTGCTGCAGGATAAAGGGAATTTGGAAAAAAAAACGAAACAAACAAAAAAAATCCCAAACCACAGTGCCACTCAACAGAATCAAAACACGAAGAAGGACAGGTCAGTGCCTTTTCAACAATAGCATCACCAATGCTCAGGCCAAGCCCCAAAACACAGAGAGAAAAGGCACAGGCAAAGGAGGAATGTAACCCTCCCCTCATCTCAGAAGAGGGTTATTTTAAGCCTGTCTCCTTGGAGCTACCCTAATATTTTCTCTCATGACTCAAGTCAGAAGGGAAGGCAATTAGAGCAGATGACAAAAAAAAGGGGGGAAAAAAAAAAAGAGAGAGAGACAGAGCTAAGACTAATACCTTGTATCTCCCTTCTAGAAGGTGCAAAGCCCTAGAAGTGATGAAAGGCAAGCTGAGCTGTGCCTTACCTGGAAAAGTGTGTGGGTTGGGTGACCCTCTTTTAAGGCACTTTGAACAGAGGACATGCACAGTGTAGTACAGGCCCGGCCACTCCTGGAGCAGGACATTCAGTTCTTCTACTAAAGGGGTAATAGCTTGCCAAGCTGTCCATATATTTGGTAGGGATGCATGACTAGCAATAGACAGAGTAGCTGGCTGCAGAGCTCCCCTGGCAGGCCGGTAACTCACCACCACGGGCACCTTTCCCCGGTAGGCGTAGATCTGGTATTTGCCATCTGATCGCTGCACCACATGGCTGTTAATCTGGACGCTGTAGCGTGCAAACAAGCCGGGTGGGAAAATGAATGGAAAGCTATATTCAATCTGCAGTTGCTCAACCACGAAGGACTGTCCGCTAAGATTGGCGCTGTTGATCCACACCTCTGCATGGGGAACCTCATTTTTCACATAGCAGGGAAACTTGTACCAAGCAGCCGCCCCATTTAGGGGCTTGCATTTGGGTTTGTTGACACAGTAACAGAGTCCCATCTTCTCCAGCAGCTCCAGGATGAGCTGGAGATCCTCCCGGCTCTGGATGTGGGGCTTAAGGAGGAGACGGATAACGTGAGCAGGGAGAAGGCCGTGCAGCAGGAAGCCCTCCACGTAATGATGGAGCTGAGTGGCCCTCAGTTCATCAATGCAGGTGTCACTGAGCAGCTTCTGGAGCAACACAGTGGCATCCCGCTGGCAGAAGACATTGAGGATGTCAATGAGCCTTGGCAGGTTGTGGAACACATACTCCCGCAAGGTGAGGTGCTCCTCAAAGTAGAGAAGCTTCCCACTCTCGTGCAGGTAGGACAGGGCGCTCTGGAGACGATCCTCCGTCAGGCCTGCCTGCAAGCCCAACCGGGCAGAGTCCCACCAGCTAAGCCACAACTGCTGAGCTTGCGGCTGGAAGTGCAGCTCCTCCAGCACTTGCCAGGATTTGGGCAACACCCGGTGCAGGTTCGGGAATATATCCCGGTGCTCAGCCACCGAGAGGAGCTTGTCTCGCAGGCGATGCACCTGGCAGCGGTCCCGGCAGCTGAAAGGCAGCACTGGAGAGAGGATTTGTGGGCGGTGGTTGAGAAGGTACTGAAATTGGGCTTTCTTTCGCCGCAAGTTCTTGTCTGAGACCCCATAGAAGGCTGTGTGTGGGCTAGAGCAGCGCTGGTCAAAGTCCTGTCCCAGAGCCTCATCCACCTGCTGGACCAAGCTCTGGAGGCCCTCAGCATCCCTCTTCTCCTGCTGAGCGATCTGATGATGGATGTCCAGGCACTTCTCTTCCAACTCCCGCTCCGCACAGAGGTCAGTGTGGGTTCCCACCATGCACACCACAGCATGGGGCACCTTGGAACCAAGCCAGTGCAAGAAATAGCCCACAGAGGGGTAGAAATGCTGGGGGACATAGGCACTCAAATTCACCACCAGCACATACAGGGCTCCAGGAGAGAGGAAGAAAGACTGGATCACATCATAGCTTGGGTCCCCAGCCAGCTCGTACACGATGAACGTCAGGCCTCTCTCCGCATCTGCAGTCCAGTCCATCACCTCAATGCCCTTGCTGCCTACTGACAGTCCCACTCCCGATGGTACTTGGGATGCATTTAATGGCGGTGACGGTGCACGGCGCGGCGTCTCCCCTTTCACTCGGTGAGAAGGGACATCCTGATGCTCAATGGGGATATGGTCTATCTGCTGGGTGGCAGGTACTCGTGCCGAGGAAGCGTTCGGAGGCTCTGGGAAGGGGAAACAGCCAGCTGGTGCTCTCCTACTAATGTTCTGCTGCTTCCCAGAGCACCCTCTGGGTTGGGTGCCCCCTGCCTCCACATCCTCCCTCTGCCCATCCTCCTCCATCAGGCATCGTCTCAGCAGGGTCTTCCCTGCATCCTTTAGCCCCATGAGGACCAGCTTAAGTCGGGGTTTGAGGGCGGGCTGGGAGTGAGCCAGCTCCTGCTGGTAGGCAGCAATATAAGGGATGCCCTTCATGCACACCTCGTAGGGGGGCTGGATGAGGGGGTTGTCTTTGATCTTCCACAGGGTGACCCGGGAGAGCTGCCCGAAGCCCTCGGGCAGGATGGCGATCTGGTTGCCTTGCAGGACCAGCTCCTCCAGGCTGTGGAGGAGCACGATGGAGTCGGGAAGGTAGCGAATGCGGTTGTTGTCCAGCCAGAGGGTGCGGAGCTGGCGGAGCTGGCAGAGGCGAGCAGGCAGCAGGGTGAGCCGGTTGCGGCTCAGGT
The DNA here is from genome assembly GCA_033459285.1 of Clamator glandarius. Taxonomy (NCBI): domain Eukaryota; kingdom Metazoa; phylum Chordata; class Aves; order Cuculiformes; family Cuculidae; genus Clamator; species Clamator glandarius. The sequence goes on from JAUNZM010000020.1 coordinate 2,596,694, forward strand.
AGAGCTCCTCCAGGCCGGACAGCGCCAGCACGGCGGCGGGGAACTCCCCCAGCAGATTGGACGAGAGGTTCAGCATCTTGAGCCGCTGCAGGCTGCCGAAGCCGGCGGGCAGCGCCCGCAGCCGGTTGCCGTCCAGCATGAGGCTCTCGAGGGCGCCGAGCTGGCAGAGCCCCTCGGGCAGCGCCGCCAGCCCAGTGCCGCTCAGCCAGAGGATTTTGAGGCGGCGGAGGGCGGCGATGCCCTCGGGCAGGGCCCCCAGCTCGCGGTTGCCCGAGCAGTCGAGCTCCTCCAGGGCGGGCAGCTCCAGCAGGGCGGCGGGGAAGCAGGGCAGTAGGTTGTGGTCCACGTCGAGGGCGCGGAGGTGGCGCAGGCGGCTCAGCCCCTCGGGCAGGCGCCGCAGCCGGTTGAAGCTGAGGTCGAGCTCCTCCAGGCGGGGCAGCTCGCCCAGGCTCGGGGGCGGCGGCCCGGGCCCCTCGGCGCCGAGCTCGTTGTGGCTGAGGCTGAGCTTGCGCAGCCCCCGCAGCGCCGCCAGCGCCGCGCTGTCCCCGAGTCCCCGCAGCCGGTTGTGGCTCAGGTCGAGCTCGGCCAGGCGGCCCAGGTGCCGCAGGGCGGCGGCAGGCAGGCGGCTCAGCCGGTTGCGCCGCAGGCTTAGCACCCGCAGCCCACTCATCGCCGCGCCCGCCTCCTCGGGCAGCGCCTCCAAACCGCGCCCGCTCAGGTTCAGCGCCTCCAGCTCGCCGGGCGGCGGCGGCGGCGGCGGCGGCGGCGGGGCGGGGGGGGGGGGACGGCGGGGAAGGGGGCCCCCCCGGCGGACCCGCCTCCGCGCCGCGGCCGACCCGCGCCTTCCGCGCGCGGAGGGCGGCATCGCGCCACGGCCGCGGTGCCTCCGCGGGCTCGGGCTGCGCCATGCCCGGGGCGTCCGGCCCCGCGCTACCTGCCGCCGCCACCCGCCATCGGCGCGGGGTGCAGCCACCGCAACGGCACACGCAGAACCAGCCGCCCACCGCGCCCCACCCCGCGCGCAGCCACCGCCCCGCCGGGGGAGGGACGCGGCCGCGCCCCGCCCCGCCGGGGACCGCCCCGCCGCACCGGGCCAGCCCGCCCCTTCAGACCGGCATCGCCTCCTGCAGCGGCGCTGCGCGTCTCGTACCGGGGCCAGCCCATCCTGCACTGGGGACAGCCTGTGCCTCCATCCCGCACCGGGAGAGCCCATCCTGTACCAGGACAGCCCATCCCGCACCGAGGACAGCCTGTCCCTCCATCCCCCCCCCGGCGGGGGGAGCGCAGCTCGCCCCTCGGAGCAGCAGCCCGAGCTGCCCTGTTGCCGGTCTCTGCCTCGTTCCTGCACGAGGCGAAAGCTGGTTTGTTTTGGGTTGGTTTTTTTTCAAATATACAGCCCTGCAAGAAACTGGGATCAACCTTCCATCCCGGTCAATGAGCGCGTTTCCTTGCTAGGGGATGCAAAAGCCCGTGACTCTCCGGTTAGCCGGCGACTGTGCCACCTTCCTGCCGTGCTTTGTTTCCGTGGCTGCGAACATCGGGGTGCATCCTGAACACCGCCTTCCTCGGGATCTCCCGACGAACCCTCACAAACGCCGGTAACGCACTGTGCCCAAAGGCTCAGAGGTTTTGAAATGTCACTGTCCTTGTACAGCACTAAATATTCCAGCACGCTTTGGGGACGTGAGAATAGTCAGTTCCTTAGAGCCTTTCCAGTACCTGGAGGGGCTACAGGAAAGCTGGAGAGGGATTGTTTACAAAGGCTAGTCGTGACAGGACAAGGGGCAATGGGTATAAACTGGAGAAGGGCAGATTTAGACTAGACATAAGGAAGAATTTCTTCACCATGAGGGTGGTGAGGCACTGGCACAGGTTTCCCAGGGAAGCTGTGGCTGCCCCATCCCTGGAGGTGTTCACGACCAGGTTGGATGGGGCCTTGGGCAGCCTGATCTAGAGAGACGTGTCCCTGCCCAGGGCAGGGGGGTTGTATCTAGATGATCTTCACAGTCCCTTCCAACCCAAACTATTCTATGGTTCTATGATTACTCTCATCTTGTCACATAATAGAAAAGTGGCCCATGTTGCAACCAGTTTCACAATCCTTATTCTCTTCTTTAGTGTGGAGAACCCTCGCAAGAACAATACCTTCTCTTTTGGATGGCCTTGCATATTTAACTGTGCTCCCATGTGAAGAAAAGGAGAGAGCTGAACTGACCTGGGGCAGAGTCATAGTAACTGCACTAAATTACTAAATTTAACTAATTACTAAAACTACAGATTTGCAAGCCTTTGCAAGGCTCCGTTTCAGTTGCTCCCTTTCCCATCAGTAACAGACAAGCAGGGGAAAAACCATTTTTTCAGGCCCTTGTGTCCTAACAAGCCTTCACTGGGTTTCTGTTAAATGCCTTCCTGAGCACGAGGTCACTCCAGGTAAGGAAAAAATTGCAGTGTTGGCTGGTAAAGCCAAAACAAGGATGCGGGGGACAGGGAGGAAAGCCCATGGGCCTGGGAGAAAGTGTGAAGGCAAGACCCAGCTCTGAGCAGAGCTCAGGAGCTCCTCAAAGCCAGCAGAGGCAGTCCTGGGGTCTGTGCCCATGGTTTGGCTCAGGAACACCACTTGGACTCAAGGGGAAAAGGTATGCAGCAATACTGACAATCTGTGAGACTCTTACTGAGGGGGACTAAACCAGAGGGCAAAACTCTTCCCATCCTCCCTGCTTTGGTGGTGTCAGATCCTGACCCTGGGAAACAGAGATATTCCGTGGCCTCTTGCTAAATTGTGCCTATTTAGAGCTAGTTCCTGGGCTTCCACTCATTTATTTTCAAAGCATCCTCATACTGGGTCAGTACATCTTTTATTTGGACCAATCCAGTTTCTGTGTCTTTGCTTTTCCCGAAGATCGCTTGGGAAGTAGCCCTTCTCCGTGTGCCATAAAAAAGCACTCTCCTTTCTCAGTTCAAAAGTAGCATATTCGGTTCCTCCTCAGGAAAGAGTAATTCTCTTTTCTCACCCTCTTGCCCAACTGCTTCAGTGATACCAGGTCAATGGTTTGTTTCATTTTCAAATTTCTACACACAAAGCCACTCACCCTGTCACTGTCAAAAACAGGTTCTTAAATTATGATGATATATCTAGAAAGAAAAGATCTCTGCAGGGAAAAATGGACTCCAGCACCGAATTTGCACCTGATTTTCTTCCTTGTGCAGGTAAAGACAGAGAAAAAGCAGCATCATTTTGCGGGGCCACCCACCCCACAATGCCCGTGGGCATTCTGAAGCCATGGCAGGCTCCTAGTTGCCCTACAACCTACAACAAGTGTAACTCAAAAGGCTTCTACGCTGCACTATTGTCTTGCTTCCCATGGAAAAACTGGACAAACCCCTCCACCAAGGATGCTTCGAGCAGCTGCTTGACTCAGGCAGCTGAAAAATACCGGAGAGTGAGGCACTTATCTCTGTTTTTCTGCTACTAGAGGTCATGGCCTGTATTAAACACATCTTTCTCACAGCTTGCAAGGATACCTAGGGAGCAGCTGGCCTAAGCAGCGGAAGTTTTTACACCCTATCAGAAACTAAGCAAGGCAGCAGGAGCTGAATGCCTCCTTAAGGCAATGAAGGGAGGGGGAAAAGTCATGCAGCCCTAGTCAGACTTTGGTGAGCTCCCCTGTGTGATGAACAAAGCTAAGCCAGAAAAAACATGATGAACAGCAGGCTGACACAAGACATCCCCCCGTGCCGCTCAGAGGTTGTCCAAGGAAGAAAGCTCTGGTGCTTTCCCAAGACCCTTATTTTTTATCCTACTATACCTCCACCGGTGTGCAAATCTGTAACTTCAAATAGCCGGGGGTGGTGTCTCTTGTTTTCTTCAACACATTCACCATGGTTAAAGCTGTCAGTTGTGATTGAGATGCTTTCTGGGGAAAGGAAAGATTTTGTTCCTCAGAAAATGTAGCTTTTGCTACAGATTTAGATGAATCCTTGTCTTCCCATCTGCTTAGGCAGAGGAGATGTGTTTCTCCAAAGGGTACTTCTTCACTTCCTCTTGATTTACTTGTCAGAATACAAGTCCATTAAAACATGAACACTAGCACTCTGGATGGTAGGTTTGGAACCATTTCCTATTTGTTGGAGCTTAAAAATATTCTGAAACCACCCCAAACCACTCTCCTAGCTGCCTTCAGCTGAGGCTGAGAGGCAAGTGGCTGTAAAATTGCCAGCAATGCTATGAAGCATTTTGTTTAGAAAAAAAATTATAAAAATTAATCCCATTGCAGTGGATTCCATTACAGACTAGAACTGCATTTGGAGTTATTAATTTTAAATAGTGGCCCTGGAAAGTCTTTTTGATGGGATTTAATTATTCAGCTGGAGTCTGAGTTGCCTCCACTTTACTGAGCCCTGCAGCTGCATCATTAATAAGGTTTCTATCTAAAGAACCTCCCTGCTGGGTCCAGTAAAAGACACGGAATTACCAACAGTATTTTACAGCCTAACTGTGGGCTTTGAGGGGCAAGAGGTGTGAATGTATTCAGCCACTTGTGACAGGACATGAACCTAAATCAATTCAACAGAAGCATCAAGCCACTGTGGCAAGCGGATGCAGGGAGCACTGTGGGCCACTGCAAAGCTTGTGGACTCTGGCACCAGCACCAAGTGAGGCTGATGTCCCCTCATGGAGTGACAAGGCCTGATCCACAGGCCTAGAATTGGTGAGCCATGGATGATGAACTAGATGATCTTTAAGGTCCCTTCCAACCCAAACTATTCTATGATCCTATGTTCCTATGATTCACGTTGCGTTGCTATGTGTACTGTTCAGTCTGCAACTTTCCACATTGCTATTATCAGTAGAATCATAGAATCACTAGGTTGGAAAGGACCCACTGGATCATTGAGTCCAACCATTCCCATCAATCACTAAACTATGCCCCTCAGCACCTCATCCACCCATCCTTTAAACACCTCCAGGGAAGGTGACTCAACCACCTCCCTGGGCAGCCTGTTCCAGTGCCCAGTGACCCTTTCTGTGAAATATTTTTTCCTGATGTCAAACCTGAACCTCCCCTGGAGGAGCTTGAGAATCGTGCTGTGCTATTCTTCATACATAATAGAGTAAGAAAGTGTTTCATTATCAGTAGAATTGTGCTGTGTGACAAAGTGTTTCGTGGCTGGCATTATCAGCAGAATTGGGCTGTTCCACCTTAACTGTAGCTTCTCCAGTGTACAAGATGAAAAAAAGAAAACTATCAACTTCCTGGCTGACCTATCAGCACAAGCATGGATGCTATGTGAAAAAGAGAAGAGCTGTGCAACATTCCTTTTTGCACCTCTACAGCCCATTAGTTTAAAGATAAGAGATACCCAGCTGCTTCCTCCTCTCCTTGGATCTTGGCTATATTCCAGGAGGGAGGAGGGGTGGAGTAAGCAGCTGGGGCCAGACTCTGCTTTTTGGGGTGATGTAACTTGTTTGTTCAGTGGTGTAAAAGCTAAGCCCCTCTCAGCAATGGTCGGAGACCTCACCCGCAAGAGGACACACTGTGTGGGAACCCCAGTTGCTGGGACAGCCTCTCCAGACTCTCACTGTGAAAAAAAAAGGGGCTCCCTGGATCTGGATGATGATGACAAAGCCATTGGTGATGTATCTTTCTTAATCACTACAGTTACTCCCTTGTAGTAATTAGATGCATTGCCTTTATAAGCTGTTACTGTTAACTTGTTGTTGATCATTACTAATCATTTGTTACCTTTCTTGCTGTACTGAGTAAAACTTGATTTCACAGCGTATTTGAGAATTTGGGCTTTTATGCTGATCGTGCTTTGTGCTAAAGGCTTTGTGGTAAAACACCTCCGAAGAGTGCTTGCCCTCCACAGATCCAGACACACAGCCCTGATGGTAAAATCCCAGGTTCCCACATAGGCAGCAATTTAATGAAGGCAAGGAAGAGAGAAGCTTTTGGGAGTACAGCACTGCTGCTTGCTTCATCTTTCTGGAGGGGAGCAATACTGCTGTACACGTCGGGCAGGAAGGTGGAGGCTTGAGAAAATGGGGTGCTGCAATGGGATAGGGATCGCCACCCAAAGGTGGGGATCTGAAGAGGAGGTGCATCCCCAAAACTGCTTGGAATCACACCCTGTGAAACCCAGGGTCAGACCCCACTTCCCTGTGAATCCTGATGCCTTTCCTTGTTCCTTCCCAGGTGTAGCTTTCCTAGAATCACAGAAAGGTTTGGGTTGGAGGGGACTTTTAAAGATCATCCAGTCCCACCCCCTGCCTTCTTAAAGCAGATCAAGTTGCTCAAACTCTCACCCTCCAGGGATAAGGCATCCACAGCCTCTCTGGACAACCTGTGCCAGTGTCTCTCCACCCTCATTGTAAAATATTTCTTCCTTATGTCCAGCCTGAACCCACTGTCTTTCAGTTTAAAATTGTTGTCCCTTGTCCTCTCACCACAGGCCCTGGTGAAAAATTTGTCTCCAACTTTCTTATAAGCCCCTCTTGAGTATTAAAAGGCTGTAATAAGGTCTCCCCAGAGTCTTCTCTTCTCCAGGCTTGTTCCATCTCTCTGACCACTTCTGGGGCCCTCCTCTGGATCTGCTCTTAAAGGCCCATGTCTTTCCCAATCAGAGGGTTCCAGAGCTGGATGCAGTGCTCCAGGAAGGGTTCTACAGCAGAACAGATTAGAGCAGCAGAATTACCTCCCTCACCCTACTGGCCACGCTTATTTTGATGCAGCCTAGGATAGAGTTGGCTTCCTGAGCTGCGACCACACATTACCAGCTCGTGTCCAGCGTCCCATCCACCAGTACCCCCAAGTACTTCTCTGCAGGGCTTTCAGGAAAGGCTGACCCAGAGCATAGCATTTCCTACTCAAACCTACAACCGACAATAAATCTTTAAAGCCACTAAGAATTCCAAATATTAAAAAATACTACTTGTATATCTTAAAATCTTTCAGGAAGTAGAACAAAGGTTTGCATGCAGATACATTTAATAAAAATTATGCTGTCTGTTACCTTGGTTTATGGGAAATACAGAGGCGTAAAGAAATGTGATTTGTTGGCCACCAGTGCCACAAAAGCAACTGGATGGTGAAATACAGACTGCAGGAAGCCAGCAGTGAGCTGAACAAGTGCTTACAGATGCTCTGGCCTCTTAAATGTCTTGCAAAGCTTTGGCCCAATAAAGGCGATGTAATTAGCTTGCAAAGTTCTTTGGGGAGTTTGAATTGAAAGAAGGCTGCCAAGAAGCAGCTATTGAGACTTGGGTGTTTGGGAAGTCTTGCTGAGCTCTCAGTGCCTGGTCAAGGCCTGTGGCTTCAAAGTCACAGCACAAACAAGGACCAAGCTGGGCACACTGATACAGAACTTCAGGTACTGCACTACCAGTCAGAGGACTGATTTCATACCTACCTCCCCATTACTAGCAGAAAGGTACACAGTAGCACCGGCCCAGGTCCAAATTTCTTCTGGATTCTGATTCTCTATGCCCCCAGTGTTAGACCTGGTCAGCGCTTCTTCAGCACATCACATGGTGCTACAGAGACACTTCCCGAAGCCCTTTCCCAACCAAACAACCAAAGCAGATTTGTGTGCTGGGCTGTCTTTCACAGGCTGAGGCTATCTGGTATCAGCCATATTCATTCCCTTCAACCTGCCTTCCCAATCCCTCTCCCCATTCTTTGGCCAGTGGCTGCTGCCCCACCAGTGCCAGTAGCCCCAGTGCCTCGAATTGTTGCTGTTGATGCTGGTCCTGTCAATGGGATCTCTCTTCACAGGATCACAGAATTACAAAATGTCCTGAGTTGGAAAGGACCCACAAGGATCATTGAGTCCAACTCATGTCCCCGCATAGGACGATGCCAACATTCACACCATCTGTCTGAGGGTGTTGTCCAAATGCTTCTGGAATATTGTCAGGCTTGGTGCTGTGACTGCTTCTGTAGGGAGTCTCTTCCTGTGCTCCACTGGCCTCTGAGTGAAGAATCTTTTCCTAATATCCAACCTAACTCTTCCCTGGCATATCTTCCTGCCACTGCCTTAAGCCCTATCATTGGTAACCAGAGGGAAGAGATTAGCCCCTGCTCCTCCTCCGTCCCTTGTGAGGAAACATTAAACTGCTGTGAGGTCCCCCACAGTCTTCTCTTCTCCAGGCTGAACAGACCAAATAATTTCAGCTGATCCTCATACTGCTCCTGCTCTGAACCTCTGCCAACTTTATGGCCCCATCTGGACACTGTCCAGTAGTTTGAGCTCATAGATTAAAGTTAAGTGAACCGGAGATCTCCTGGTGACAGCTATTGGGGCTTTCTGACTTCAGCAGTTTATCTGTAAGAGGGGCTGAGCTTTTACACCATCAAAAAAACAAGTTACATCACCCCAAAAAGCAGAGTCTGGCCCCAGCTACTTAACCCACCCCTCCTCCCTCCTGGAATGTAACCAAGATCCCAGTAAAGGAGAGGAGGAAGCAGCTGGGTACCTCTTATTTTTAAACTAAGGGGCTGTAGAGATGCAAGGAGGAATGTTGCACAGCTCCTCTCTGGATCCCAGAATCATATAATCATAGAACAGTTAGGGTTGGAAGGGACCTTAAAGATCACCTAGTTCCAATCCCCCTGCCATGAGCAGGGACACTTTTCACCAGACCAGGCTGTTCAGGGCCCCATCCAACTTGGCCTTGAACATCTGCAGGGAAACCTGTGCCAGTGCCTTACCTCTCTCATGGTGAAGAAATTCTTCCTTATGTCTAGTCCAAATCTGCCCCTCTGCAGTTTATAGCCATTGACTCTAGTCTGATCACTCCATGCCCTTGTAAAAAGTCCCTCCTCATCTCCCTTGTATCCCTTTTCAGGTACTGGAAGGACACTGTAAGATCTCATTGGAGCCTTCTCTTCTCCAGGCTGAACAAACCCAACTCTCTCAGCCTGTCCTCATATGGGAGGTGTTCCAGGCCCCTGATCATCTTTGTATTCTCCTCTGGACCCGCCCCAACAGCCCCATATCCTTCTTATGATGAGGATTCCAGATCTGGACACAATACTCCATATGAGGTCTAACAGGAGAGGAATAGAAAGGCCGAATCACCTTCTTCACCCTGCTGGCCATGCTTCTTTTGATACAGCCCAGGATACAGTTGGCCTTCTGGGCTGCGAATGCACACTGATGGCTCATGTCGAGCTTCTCATCAACCAGCATCCACAAGTCCTTCTTTGCAGGGCAGCTCTCAATCACATCATATCGAAACTGGGGATTGCCCTGACCTAGGCAGAATCATAGAATTACCAGGCTGGAAAAGACCTCTTGGATCATCAACTCCAAACATTCCTATCTGCCACTAAATCGTGTCCCTGAGCACCTCCAGGGAAGGTGACTCAACAACCTATCTGGGCAGCCTATTCTACTGCCCTATAACCCTCTTTGTGAAATTTTTTTCCTGATGGCCAGCCTGAACCTCCCCTGGTGGAGCTTGAGGCCATTCCCTTTTGTCATGTCCCCTGTCACTCGGGAGAAGAGGCCAGCTCCCTCTTTTCTACAACCTCCTTTCAGGTAGTTGTAGAGAGCAATAAGGTCTCCCCTCAGCCTCCTCTTCTCCAGGCTAAACAACCCCAGCTCTCTCAGCCACTCCTCATAAGGCCTGTTCCCCAGCCCCTTCACCAGCTTCGTTGCTCTTCTCTGGACTCGCTCCAGAGCCTCAACATCCTTCTTGTGGTGAGGGTCCCAGAACTGAACACAGCATTTAAGGTGCGATCTCACCAGTGCCGAGTAAAGAGGGAGAATAACCTCCCTGGACCTGCTGGTCACGCCATTTCTGATACAAGCCAAGATGCCCTTGGCCTTCTTGGCCACCTGGGCAGACTGCTGGCTCGTGTTCACTGCTCAGGGACCTGAACAGGCTGGACCGCTGGGCTGAGACCGATGGCAGGAGGTTTAACGCGGCCAAATGCCGGGTCCCGCACTTGGGGCACAACAACCCTGTGCAATGCTACAGATTAGGAGAAGTCTGGCTGAAGAACTGCCCGGAGCATAAGGACCTGCGGGTGTTGACTGGCAGCCGGCTGAACAGGTGTAAGGCCTCGCATCTGCTGACCCCCAAGAGGTTCTCTTTGCACCACCCCCCCGCGCCGTTTTCCTTCTCTCGCGCACCCTTCCCGCAGCGCTCTGCCCGTTCCCATGATGGCCGCCAGGGGGCAACGCGCGCGTCGCTGCCCCGCGCGGGGCGGGACCCGTAAGGCCGCGCACCCCCAGACCCTTCTACTACCACGTGAGCCCCACTGCGATTGGCCGGAGGTGGAAGCGGAAGCGGGGGGGCGGGATTTGCTGCCGTTGCTGCAGCGACGGTGAGTCGGGGCGGGTGAAGATGGCGGTGCCTCCGCCGCGACGCTCCCAGCACCACCACCATCACCCCCATCACCCGCCCCCCGGCCTGGCCTCGCCGCCCGCCGCCGCTGCCTCGCCGCCGCGCAGCCCCAGCCTGGCCTCCCCCGAGCTCGGCCTCGCCGCGCAGCGCCGCAGCCTGGCCGGCCCCGAGGGCGAGGCGCCTCCCGACGCAGAGCGGCCGCCGGGCCCAGAGTGCTCGGAGGGCGGCGCCGCCGCTGCCTTGGGGCCGCCGCCAGGCTCGGGCAGCAGCTCGAGCAGCTCCTCCTCGTCCTCCTCCGCGTCCTCGTCGGTCACATCGAGCCCGGCGGCGGAGAGTCCCGAGGCGGCGGGCCCGGGTGCGGCGAGCGGGGCGTTCCGGGAGCTGCTGGAGGCCTGCCGCAATGGGGACGTGACGCGCGTCAAACGCCTGGTGGACACCGGCAACGTCAACGCCAAGGACATGGCCGGCCGCAAGTCCACGCCGCTCCATTTCGCCGCCGGTGGGTGCCGCGGCTGGGGCCGGTCCTGTTCCCTGCGGGGGTAATGTGACAGCGGGGCGGAGGGCGCATTTCCCGGCCTTGCCCCATGGGAGCGGCTCCCCCCTGTGTCAGGAGAACTCGAGCTGGAGCTGGGAGGAGGAGTGCGTGCACCCTTCCCCAGCAGCGCTTTGCCGCAGGTGGCAGGGAGACATGTGCTAGACTTATATTTTTTCCCCCTCTTCAAATGGAAGAAGATCCTTCATTTGGGTGAAACAAGTGGGAGAGGAGATTCTGGAGGTGTAAGGGAGACTTTACAGTCTAAAAGTACAGACATTTTTCTCTGTATGTGACACACAGAGTGCAGAGTGCGCTATGGAAGTGGGAAATGGGTGCAGGACAGAGTTGGCTTGAAGTCAAGTTGACTCCTGAAAGTCAGGAGCCCTTGTGATGTATGTAGACTTGATAGGAACAAAGCCGATGCCTTGTATTTTGTAACTTTTTTTTTTTCTTTTATTTGGATGTATCTGCTGGTTGATCTGTGCATTTCTAGTGGTCGGAGTGGCCTGGGGAAATAGGTGAAATGGAGTAACAGAACTTGATAGAAGTTACACACGTATCCAGGAGAGACTATGACTCTTATTACACAAAAGAGATGATATTGTGGTCAGAAATAATGTCATAAGAACACTTAATATTGAGGTCCAAAAGCTTACATTAAGTGGAAGTTAATGTTACCTTCTAACAAGTGTCATTGTTACAGGTTAGTGTAGTCCTTAAGGAGAAAGTTTTGTATAGGGCATGGTCTTTACTGGTGGTACAGGGCATGTGAAACTCATGATAAAAGTAAAGTGAAGAAGGTGTTTTAAATTATCAGCCCTAACTCAGAACTTATACAGCTGCGAGGTCTGTGTTCAGGCTGAGGGCTGTCTGAGTTCTGGCACAGTGTTACACAACTGGACCTTGCCTAGTAAGGAGCAGAGATTTTGCTTGAGCTTTAAGTGATGTATTAGTGGACATCAGTTAAGAGACTTAATGAGACTGCATTGAGTGGTCGATGTTTAAATACTGGCCTATGGCTTTAAAGCACTGTGTTGAAATTGATAATAAAAGTGAACACTTTATTGCACACTGTTGCCTGGTATAGTGGTGTCCAGTCAGGTATCATTCCAAGATTGAATGAGTTTGTTTTCATTTTCAAAGCACAAGTGGCATTTTGTGATGCCCCTAAGGGAACTTTTGAGCTGTTTCCTTTTCATTCTTATGTGATCCGTGGGGTCTACCAGGAAAGCATGACTTTGTGCAAGTGGGGCTTAAAACACAGTGAACTTTTAGGGTACAGAGATGGAGTTAATTTTAATGAAACCTGGAACATAATGCTGGTACAAATACATATGTGAGCATTAAGTTCTTAATGTTTTGAAAAGCTTCCCTTGAGTCTGTTCTGCTTGTTTGGAGTTCAGACTGAAAATTGGACCTTGTTACTTTTCCTTAAACTCTGAGATTTCAAGTTGTTACTGCAGTGCTATTAAAACTCTAGTGTTGAAGCTGCAGTGGTAACTTCTACTTTGATTAAGAAAGAAAGGGGCAAAAGTTACTTAAGGGCTTTGAAAGTTGATAGCGTTGATATTACTGTAATAGCGATGGAAGGATGTTGCTTGTATTATGAGGAAAATAACAGGTGATTTTACCTAATGAGTTCCTGTATCTATATTTCTAGATTCAAAGACTTTCCTTAGTGACCATACATATTTTTATCGCACATCACTGCAGTATGTTTGGTGCAAATGGATGTGCCATGTAATAGCAGTTAAGCAGATATTACAGAGATCTTGGGGTCCTGCATTTCAGAAAGGCCTGTAAGCATGTTGTTTGAATGTAGCTGATCTTAGGCAGTATCTCTCTAGCCAGTGTCGCAATGTGTTGATTTGGTCTCCTTCCCTTTTGTGGTCAAAAAGAGAAATAAAACTTGTTTGCTTATGAGCATAGGAGTCTGCGGTGTAATTTCTTCTTCATTTCCCAACTTTGGGGGTAGCTGGATTCTCCCTTCCCACATCCCCTCCCTAGCCCCAAGTACTTGACTTCTCCCCAGCTCAGTGTGATTTTCTCTGATGTCCTTTTTGGCAGCAGTGCCAGGCAGTTAAGTTGCTTTTATTCTAATAGGGAAGGCAAACTTCCCTAGTTGTAGTTTCTCATAAAAAGCACTAAGTTCAAGTTTCCTTAAGCTTTGTGAGGTTTCTAGTTTCAAATTCACCTTAATGTCCTTAATCACAGCAGACTGGGATGAAAGTGTGGCAACTTCTGAGGGCATTCACAGTCCTTAATACATACATAAACTGGGGATAAAGTGAGAACTGAAATAAATTATTTAAAAAGCTGGGGATGGATCTAAATATCTTTCTAGAAATTGGAGTCATCTGTCCATTATCAGCTTCCAGCTGAAGTGTGCACAGCCACATCAAGTTAAAACGACAGTGTTGTCCAGGTTTCCTTTAACTGGGATATCTGAATTGTTGATTGTTCTGAATGAAAGGGAATAGTTCTTCAACTCTGTGTTGAAATGTCATCTAGTGTGCTGAATAAATCTGACTTGCTTTCATTAACTTTTAATATGGCAGAGATCAATACTGAGGCCATATCAGGGTGACTGAGATCTCCCTCCTCAAGTAGGAAGAGGTTGAATAAAGGATTGTTTTCCTTTCATCCTCCAAATGGACTGTTACTCTGGCACAGCCTCTCTTGAAATCTGAATGTCTATCAGGGTGTGTGGTGTTCAGCTTTTCCTTTGCAAGTGATTTGAGTGGGTCTTCTATGGAGCAAAAGCTTGGAAAGAGGAAAACTCAGTAGTGTCTCAGCTGTTGTGTGGATTGCGGGATATTGGGTGTCTGGTAGCAGTACAGGCCTTGGGTGTTGTGCACCAGCACCTGAGGATCAGAGTAAGAATCAGATTGTGAAGACTTGAAAGTGATTGAGGGAATTTAAAATATAAAAAAGAAATTAAGTGGAGGTGTTAATGTATTCATAGGGTTTGCTTTTTTTTAATAAAAAGTGGCTTGCTTATAACTAAAAAAAAAAAAAAAAGCAACTGTGAACGAAGGTATTTTTGTCTCAAGGTTTCATCCATACTGGTGACTAAAAGCAGTGTACAGGGAAGAGTTGTATACTTGCTTTCTTCATATGTGATACCTCTGTGTACTTTTCCTGCAGTTTGTAGCTCAGCAACTATTTGAGCAAGACTCGGGTTTTGCATGTTAGTAGGGGCTCATCCTGTGGTAAGGGGTTCTACTGAACAATTGAAGTGTTAACTGGTATTAAAAGTAACTTGTTTCCTCTTCTGTTTTCCATCCTGTGTTCTGCTTAATGGTTCACTTCTTCAAACTGCATTGAATTACCTTTCCATTGCACTCCTCCTTTGGTCTAAAGATGTGTTCTCTCAAGATTTTTCTTGAGAAAGATCTGATTTCACCAGATTATAAACATCTTCACTCTGTTAAATGCCCCTCACGAGTTGAAAAATTCCATTATGCCTCTGCTGTTGGTTCTTATGAACTGGTTTGATAATATCCCCCTTTTTTTTTGGTGTCAATAGTTGTCAAAATACCTTTTTAACCAGCTTAACCAAATGAATTGGCTGTTCTGCATGTATGTGACAGGTAGATTTTTTTTTTCCCTTTGAGGAGTGCTGTTGAAGGTGTTATTTTTACTAGTTGCATAATTTCAGTCTGTGTCATAATGTGCCACATTTTAGGTGTACTTTGTGTGGGATAGAGTGGGACTCAGCCTGTGTATTTTCTGTGAATCATTATGGGGTTTGTTGTGGTGGGGGTGGTGATGCCTGTATTGGTCCATTGTGTTTGAAGCAGGTTGGCTGCGATTCATTCGGGGCTCTTTTTTTGTGTGTGTGTCGTCCTCCATTTGTAGCACTCGCATACCATGACTGGCCTTCTGAGACTTTTCTGCCTTTAATATGCCTAGATGGGTAGGAGTCCTGTGTCCTTATGTCTGAAATCCTAGCTTTTTCTCAGAGCCAGCAAGAATTTGTAGGAGCTAGTTTGGAAACGGTGTTGTTTCTTCCCTTCTGAAACAGGATTTAGACTTGTTAAAAGTTATACATGTATTTGCTGCCAATGCCTTGATTGTTATGGTTAGACCGAGGCCTTGCTGGCAAGTCACTAGTAATAGCATCTGTTTCAGAAGTGATTGGGTGGGTGGACCCGATAGAAATAAGCTGAGTCCTAGCTAATATCTTCAAATAGCTGCAGTCATAAAGTGGTCCACTTCCACACCCACTTAAAGAAAGTTTAACTTTTTATTATTTTGATTATAAAGTTAGCCCCTGAAATTCTTAGGCAATACATTCTTCTAGCTTTACAGTTGTTCTCTTTCTGGTGTTTAACCCAAGCACTAATACTAATCACTGATCCGGATCTTAATGCCCACTTCTGTAATGAGGAAGTGGTGGAGGTGTTTCCAGAGTGACTTTTGCAAGGTATAGAGTTGAGATCACAGGGTGAAGTGCTTTTGGTGGTATCAATGCGAACTTGAGTTTGGATGGAGAGGCCTAATTTCAGGTGACTTGTTTAGAACATCAGTAATATTCCTCAATTTCTTTCTGCTTGGATCTATAGTAATGGCAAAACTCTGTTTGGGGAAGGTAGTTTTCTGTAAGCATGCTTTTGTTATCACTAGTAATAACTGTTGGAAGTAAGATCTTTTGATGAAGGCTAACATATATATATAACTATTATTTAGAAAATTTCTGGTGTACGTGACTTCAATCCTGAAAGCAAAAGGTTGTCACTTGTGCTGGCAAGTAGTCAGTGGTCAGAGTTTAAGGGCAGAACCGGTCAAGGGGATTCGTCAACTAGCAAACTGTTGATCTTAGAAATGCAAGCTGTTTCAGCATATGTGAGATAAGTAACAGAAATGTGTTCTCTTACAGGTTTTGGAAGGAAGGATGTTGTAGAGCACTTGCTACAGACAGGAGCCAACGTTCATGCTCGTGATGATGGAGGCCTGATACCTCTTCACAACGCCTGCTCTTTTGGTCATGCTGAAGTGGTTAGTCTGTTGCTGTGTCAAGGAGCAGACCCAAATGCTAGAGACAATTGGAACTACACTCCTTTGCATGAAGCTGCTATCAAGGGGAAGATAGATGTGTGTATCGGTAAGTGTCTGTCTCTTCTTGCACTGAAACTTTACCAGATAGATGTTTTATGCAGTTGTAATTATGTGCTGGACTTGAAATGAAGGATATCGGTTGTTTGTACAAATTAACTTCTTTTAAACTAACAGGTAGGTATAGTGATTTGAGACTGACTTTTTATGGATATAATACAGTCTTTGTTGATGTGCATGTGAAAAGCAAACCTGGGGAGATAGAGTGAAGTTTCCTTATCTGTTAAATTACATTCATCAAAATCTGAATATGGAAGTTTGTCCTTTTTGATTGCTGTTGGGACAACTAGCTTTACTAGATGAAGTCCTTGCTTTTTGGGCTGCTCTAGATGTTGTCATAGTGGTTAGGAAGATGGTTAACCTTTCATTCTACATAGTACAGGGAAATCTCTCATCAGTCCTTTGGAGCTTTCAGTTAGAAGTTATAGGACGCCATTGTTGGCAGCAGTTATTTATCTTCAGTGTGTGTGTGCTGTAGCCTGGAGCCAAAGCAATTTCAAGTAAAATTGAACACTTCAATCATTTTAAATGTATCTAGAACATATAAAGAGCTTTACAGTCAGCATGTCTTTAACTTTTATGAATTTTATCGGTGTAGTTAGTATCACTTTTTTCTAAACAGGAACTTATAGTTTTATTTTTATTTTTTACACTTCAATCAGTTCCTTGAACTTATTTATCAGTTCTGGTTCTCCTCACATCTACTGACTTGAATAAAGTGACCTGCTCAACATTGTGGTTTTTAACCAGTCATGGAAAGGAAGACTTGGAATTTAGGTACTGTGATTCAGATTACGAACATAAGGTTTGTTCTACGTATTATCCAGATAATGACATAATTTTCAGAAGTTTGTTTGCTTGGATACTTATTACGTAACGTTCTTGCAGAGAAAGCTGCAAAACTTAAAGGACTAGACCTTGCATTAGCTTTATTGGAATATTTGTGTCATTACTTAAAAAAACCCCACCACAAATTGAGGGAAAGAAATTTGGGGAAACACCAAAATACAATTTCTTTTAGTCTATTTCTTCTTTTTAGAAGGGACGTGTTAGACTTACTTTTATCTCTGTGGAGTTAAAACATGGAGAATATTCTACGGAGGCTAGTGAACGCAGTTGATTGTGCAGCAATACTGTGGGAAGAGATACATTTATATAGTTGATCCCAGTAACCGTGTTTTATGATGATGGTGAATGGGAAAGTAAGCTTAATTCCGGTCAGTAACTGGAGTATTGTATGTTACTTGAAAGAAAGTTATTGCTTCTTGCTGGAGTCTGTCTGGCTTTGGGAACTGCTGACTAAACATGCCAATTAAATGGGAGAAGGTTGATAGCAAGAGGCTCTTCTACACCTCAGGAGGAGGACCGGGTCTGTTTGCTTTGGAAAAGATTTGTCTTAATCTTTAAAAACTGTGTTATAAAGCAGGAGAGGGTGCAGCAGCACACCTTTCCGTTTGTAGGTGATAGGATGTAAGACGGTTACAACAGAAGATTTTAGGATTTGGGAGGGCAGAATAGGTAGTACAACTTCGGATGGTTTGTCTAAAGACTCTGTTGTTCATCAGAGGAGATTGGGCAGGTCAGAGTGAGGTGGCAGGTGTACATCAAGTTTGATGTACAATACTGGCGGTGATTTGAGATTATTTAGATCTAACTTCTGTAACTGATGATAGCTTTAAAGCTGTGCTCTAATTCAACAAGAAGTTTTGGGCTTGGTGAAAAGAAGTACAGAATCAGATTTATGACTTGTGTTACACAGAACTTTATTCTGTGTTCCATGCACAGATTAGATCTGTGACTCTGAAAGTTAGATGGTATACTTGGATCATCTCCTTAGTCTATGAAGTATTAAGCACGTGGTACTGGTCAAATTCAGAAGCTCTTCTGCTGTCTGCTGCAGTTATAGGTTTCTTCGGAAGCACTGAGCAGGACTGCAGGACTAGATGCAGTTCACCTTAGAAAGCTGCTTGCAGGCAGATTGGAGGATGGTGATTTTTTTAAATTTTGTTTTCAACAAGCAACTGTGATGCAGTTGTGCTCAGTTTAGTTATGAACTTGATGCAGTTATTTGATGTGTCAGCATGAGAGTTATTACTGAAGGCAGCATCACCAGTCACTAGATTTAATATATACTGTTGTATGATGTTTCTCTGACATTAAGTTGATTCCATAAAACTGCTAAGACATGAGCACAGAAAGAAGTCTAGTCTTGTTTGTTTTGAGTTTGTTTGCATTTTATGTCTAGTGGGCAAGCATATTTGCTGTCTTTGGCAAGTTCTTGTTTCTTTTAAATCATTTTATATAAAATTGTTACATTAAGGTCTTCAGCCTTTATCTGAAAGTCTTTAGAAGGAACACATTATACACCTGGATAATGGAATGGTGATTGCTTAGGGCACGAATTCTGACTAGGAATACTTCAATACTTTCTGGAATATATTGCACAGTAGTGCTGTTTACACCTTAAGCATAGACAGCTACAGCAGATATAATGGAAGAAATTGGCCTGTAAAAAAAAAAAATCCCATCCTTAGCATACCTTTTTAAACAAGCATGGCATGCTTTTTAAAAAGCATTAGTTGAGTAACAGTCTCTGGAAATAACCTAGAATTTATTGCTGAACTTAAGTATTTGTCTGAAAAGCAATAGACTGTAGGAATTAGTCATCTAGCATTGTTTTTTGCTACCTATTCTTGGCATCTTCTTCCAAATGATGTAATGGGAGAGAATTTTTCATTTTATCTTCTCTGCTTCCATTTTACTTTGCCACCCGAATCTGCCTCTTTTCTTTATCATATCTAGCACAGAACACTCTTCTTTTGGCTGCTTTACAGGTGAAAAAGGGACAAAGTGGTAATTGAACAGAGTGCAGAGATGCAGCACATTCATGAATAATTTTTCGGAGGAAAACACAAAGCATTGAAGCAGAGTGGGAAGACCAGCAAAAGCTAGGTGGTGATTGCACTGCAGCTGTAGAATACTTGTATATAACACCAGCCTTGGAACAGAGTGTGCATATTTACGCTAGAAGTACCATGAATGCTCGACTGTACAAACCCTGCCACTGGAGGCTTATGTGAAAATAGGATGTGTACAAGAATTGATGAAAGCTCGCCAGACTATGCACAAAAAATTCCAGGAAGCTGAAAAACAGCACATGACTGATATGATTTCTTGTGCTTCTGTGTTACTGATGGCATATTAGTCATAGGACAGTGTAGCAACTTAAAGAGGAAACAATGCAAACGTGCTGAGTTGGGAAGGATTGCCAACTGTGGCTCTTTTAGATGGCACTTACTTCGGTGTCCTGGGTCTGGAAGTGCAGGAGATTGTGCAGGATGATAAACAATCCGTGACTGGTTTGCTGACCCTTTCTTACAATATATTTAGTCACTTCAGATTTGTTTAGTTGCTAAGTAATTGAATCCGTCTGAAAGTGTTGTTTGCTATAAGCATCCAATCAATATTTGAACTAAATTTATTGATGCATTAAAACCAATTGTTAGATAGGGTTTTCCGGTATTTATGGGTTCTAGGATTACTTTATCTGTCAAGAAGATGCATTTTCAAAATCTATGGATTTCTTATAGAGATAATGAAAAGTATTTGTTCCCCAGTATTGCATTTGCTTAAGGAATAATGAATGAATTAATAGTGAACTCTGCAAAGCGTGTTTGGAAGGATACTGAGAAGTCGGGATAGCAAGTGTTCAGCACTTCAGGCTGGAGAGAAGGGATGATGTGTTTCTTCATCTGAAAGTCTACACTACTGTCAGACCAGAGGTCCATGTAGCTCTTTTCTCTAGCAATGGTATGTAGCAGATCCTCAGAGACTATGAATGGCTTGAGCCTATCCTCCTTTTCCATGGCAATCAGCAGTATAGGAATTTGATAAAGTAGGGCTACATCTGGACTATGTTGCATAGCCATTAGGATACAGAAATCTTGAAAGATAGAGATAATCACGTAAATGCTGCCATGCTCTTGGGTTTGTTCAGTGGCAAGAGAATTTTATAATTTAATAGCCTTGCAGGAAGAAGACAACCCTTCCTTTTCTTTAAAATGTTATTCTTGATTACTTTCATTGCAAGCCATTCAAAACTTTGGTGAAAAATAATGAGCAGTAATTTTTATTTGTATTTTGCATATCTAGGTGTTTATATTTTCTTCCCTCAAATGTGTCTCTTCCAAGCTGAAAACCTTAGTCTTCCATCATGTTATCCCATTGGATATTCCAGTATTTTTGTGTCCAATCCCCTCTGTCCCTCCCCCCATTTTTTTTTGAGGATGAGAGGTTGATGTGGGGTTTCAGACATCAAGACTGGGTGCAGTAGATTTATTAATGCTTGTTTCTGTTTTGATTTCCTGGTTGCTGATCATGGAAAGGGAATAGCTCCGATGTATTCACTTAGTGGTAACAGCTCCTTTAAAAGTGTGTTTTTGTGCACACATAGGGTTTTTTTCCTTAAGAAAACTAGACTAAAATAACATTATGGAAGATGTACTTGTGTGGTCTGTCTTGACTGGCTTTGCCCTCTACTGTGCTTCTGCAGAGGCTGTAGTTGTTCCTGCAGAGACTTGGTTTTTTTCCAGGTGGATCTTCAGGTAAGTGTTGTGAGAGCTATAGGACACCTAGCCTTAAAACTGATTTCACACATCGTACACCCCCCTAGTTCTTAAGGGTGTTCTTGACAAATGTGCAGGCCATAAGCATATTCTGTGGTCATGCCATGATTTATGGATCTGAACATAAAGGGAAGTAAAAAATTCTGGCTACTGAAAAGCTCCCTTCATCACTGTACAAAACTGTAAAGGTTTTTAAAAATTACTTATAGTACATGCAGTGCTAAGGATCCATCAGGAGTTACTTAATATGATGCTAGACTGCTGTTTTCACTGGCTTCCTCTGTGCTACTTATAAATTTTCTTGCAAAGAACCTGTGGCATGATGAATTCACTGTCCCAGTGCTATGAAGCAGTCTCTAATGGTAGCATCAAGGTGCATTTGTGTCCTCTTTTGACCAGAGGACTTCTGTAGAAGTTTATTTTTTCCGTTACCCTTTTTGCACTTGAAAGAACTAAAACTTTAAGGTAGTAGGTTTTCCAACCTACAGGTCCTGCTCTTAGTATAGGGATCACTGTTCATAGAACCATGGGATGAATCATATAATGCTTTGGGTTGGAAGGGATCTTTACAGGTCATCTAGTCCATCCCACTGCAGGAGCAGGTTGATATTTAACTAGATCAGGTTATTTAGATATCTTTGTTAACATGTCAAAACATTCTTTACCCTGCTGTGCTTCCTCAGGACTGGAGAAGGAGAGGAATTAATTAGCTATTACCTTCAGCCTAAGGATATGTATTGTCAGAAATACTGTGGAGGGAGTAAGATGTGATCCCTTCCTGCAGAGAAAATAAATCTATCGGGAGTAAAAAAAAAAAATCTACACAAGGTAGTTTATGGGTAGAATTAGGGCAGAGTAAACGTTACAGAAATTGTAGAAATGATAATTTGTCCAATCATTGAACTGCTTGTCATTTGAACATGCGGAGAAGTCATGTACAACAAGCAGTAAAGTTACTACAATTTATGATATTTTTGTCCCTTGAGATTTTTCAGTGCTCAAAGCATTTTGCCTTCCAAGCAAAGGAAGTTAGAGCTATGTCTGATTTTACTCCCTGGAAAATCTAAAAAAAAAGTAAAAATCATCATAGGAAGTGCTATCAAAGAGCAGAATTGTGCAGTAGCCCCAGTTCTTTTTGAGAGTGGGATAGGCCAAGGTGAGGGGGAGAAGCTTTAGCATCTTAACTGAAAAATGATTACAGTGACTGTAGATTTATCCGCTAGATTGACAGAAGCCTGTAAGAAGACTTGTAACTTCTTATTAAATATTAGGGGGGGATCTTGGTAATAGAGGTCCATTGGGAGCTGGTTATGCACACGTTTTGTTGGAGAGGTGTACTAAATTCCCAATCTCTTGGAGAGCAGGTGTTCTACAAGGAAGCTTAGATTCAAAGAGGCATCCCAGGAATCTGATATTGTAAAAGAATTGGAAAATGCTCTCAAGGGAGTACTTTGTGTAAACTGTGTAAGTATTGCTGTTGTTTGGTATAAGCAAGAAGATTCTTGAATATTGCTTTGACTTTTGAACTCCAGAGTTGGAGCTCTACTGTTACTGACTACTTATAGCATCCAACGAGAAGACAGTGACTTGTATTTAAACTTTTTTAAGCTGCAGAACTGTCTGAAGAAGTTAAGGCTGTTCTCGTGTACCAGAAACATGAGTTTTGTTCTATCGGAAGGACATGAATTAATCCCTACTGTGGGAGAGCCATTCTGTCTGTTCCTTACTGTTTGCATTGACACACAGAGCAAAGGTGTCTTGTGATTTGCTGTCCTTAAGGCCAAGCACCCCTGGTTAACAGCATCTACCTATTATCTGTCAAGGTATGCAAGATACAAACACTCCCTATTCTTAATAGTATTTATTACTCAGATACTTATCAAAGTCAAATCTGTTGTTGTGAAAGCAGACTCAAGAGACTATTCTGAATATGAATAAATATGAGTATTATGAATTCTTTTGATCTGCTTCAGCTCTGTGAGTGATAGCACGTGTGTGGAACCCTACTTTTTTGAGTAGTAAATGGTTTTAAATCTTTGCATACACAGTGGCTCAAAGACCTAATACACTTATGTCTACTTATACTGTTTCTTCATAGGGTCTTTCTCAAATGGAGCTTGCAGGATAGCAATCATAGGATAAAAATTCCCATGTTTTAGATTAGGAATGCTTTTACTTTCACATTGGAGTTCTTGTTCATGATTTGAAACAGTTTCGTGTCCCCTTACGACTTCATTAAGCTATGTCTACTTCTAAACGTTAATATTCATCACAGATATGAGAGCTTTTTGGGCTGAATCTTGGTACAATTCCCACTGTGTAGTTCAGTCTGTAGTTCAGGCTTCCCGTATTGAAAAGGACCTAAGAATAAGGCCTCCTTCTTTGTGAGCTGTTGGGGGTGGAGGAGCTAACGACTGAAATGATATATTGGTAATTTGAAGGCATTGTAATGCTGTTGTTATAGTAACAATGGACTGCAGTGTAAGGCCTTTGTCAAAAGTGCCTGCAGAAAACTGTTTGGGAAGCTCTGTCGTGGCATATCCAACTACAGTGCTCCCTGGTGGACTTTGGTAGCAGGACAGGAGGGAAGTAGGTTATCAGCTCCTGTACGTGAAGGATACCTCCTCAGGATGTGACATCTGTGTGCAGATGGGTCTGTTAATGTAGTGCAGTCTACAGGATTTACTGTTACAGGAAAGGCTGTCAAAATGAGATGATGTTGTTTGCTGTAAAGGCTACAGAGAGTCCTTTGTGCTAGCCCTTTGCATCTGTGCATGTGTAGCTGTGATAAATGCTTTATGAAGAAAACCTTTGAGCAGTCGCAGTCACCCATCTGTGCCTGACAAAGCTCTTGGAGTGCCATGAACCTTGAAATGAGTGGATTGTTGATGCAGGGTTGAAGTGCCCTACCACAACATTTTCATGAGGGGACCAAGCAATGAGCTTGATTAGTCCTGAGGTTAAATCCTCTTCAGAAACAGAATCAGTAATAAGCTTGATAGCAGAGAAGATGATGCTATGTACAAATCAGGCAGAAAGGAGCCTTATTACAAGTGAGGGAGACCAGTCTGCAGGGTTATGCCAATAAAATGACTTCTTGTTTTCATACCTGGAACTATTGGTGCTGAAGGCTTGTAAAACTGTGGCACTTACAGTCCTTAAGGCTATCATTTTTGTTATAGTATTTGTATTTCTAAAAGTTAATTCAAATTCAACTTGGTGAAAATAGCTTGAGAAGGATTGCCTTACCTGGGGTTTCCCATGCTGTGTATGTTTTGGAAGCTGTCTGGTTTTTTGTTGGGTTTGAACGGTATTGACAGTACATCACAACTTATCTGTGAGTTTTGGAGTTTTCTCCAGTTCTATTTCTTTTTTATACATGGATTTTAGGAAAGAAAACTAGTCTTTTTGCCCTGTTTGGCTGCTTGGCATAGGAGGATCTGTGGGGGACAAGAACAGTGCCATTTATTTTATGATGTTTCTTTTCAAGTGTAGATTAAATCAAAATCTGGTTATTTGCAGCAAAGGAAATGGTCTGATGACATGTAAAACACTATTGGAACGCTTGCTGTTGGGCATTCATGGGAAGTAAGACCTTCAGAAGTACTGATGTTAACTATTAGTAAATCAGGAGGGAGAGAAGGAAGAAGTTCTGTATTATCCAGAACAGAGTAATGGAACACATGCTGCTCTTGCAGACACTGAAGCTAGTTTCAGGTGCCTGGTACCAGTTTACAGTGACTTTCTAAATACTTTCTAAATATCTTGCAAAAATACTTGATGTTATGGGACTATGCTTTTGGTTGCTGTAACAACATCTGCTTATAGCTTCTCAGAGGAGCCATGTGGTCTTAATGCAGTGCATATATGACCAAAAAACAATCTGGAGATAGGTTTGTAGCTCTGTGTTAAGGAGTGGTTAAGCAGGGCCAGTTCTAGCAGAGTTCCTGAATGTTTTCTTAGACTAATGGAAAACACTGATTCAGCTATTACTGTAGGATATAGATGTCTTGCTTGTACAAAATGTGCAGACAATTAAATATTTGTCATAGTGAACTAAGTAAAATGTCTCTTTTATGATATGGTCTTTCTGCAACATAAAGCAAATGTACAAAATGAACTGTGTGATTGCAGCCTACTGAAAATACTGAGCGCTTGCTTCTTGTTTGCATGATCTTCACTTCAGTCTTTCATCCACTCATGATGAAAGTGGACTCTCATGCTCCAGTAATTCATTGGTTTTATCAAGGTTTTATCAAGCATATGCCATGCTTCTTGGACAAAGCTATTCCTTTCCAGGAAAGGCTGAAGGGTTTGGCGTGAATCCCGCTGTTCATCTTGATGTGTTGCCATCGTGTTATGCTAATGGTTTGTCCAAGCAAGCAGTACTGAGATATTTCTTGGTTAGCGACTGTGCTCTTGACCTGGCTATGGTTTTGGATACTCGACTTATATGATGAGGGAGCCCAGAGGAACTGAATGCAGCAACTTCTTTTTATTTTTCTTGTTTGTGATACAAGGCTGGTGCAGATGTGACCTTGGAGAGCAACCCACTCAGACTGATCTAACGTGTGTCCCTCCCTAGCATGAGGCCCACAATAGCAATGATACCTCACCTGAAAGGTGGTGTGATTTTTGTGGTGGAGAATATTTTCTTGTCAAGGACCTAACGCTAAATAGGATAAGACTTGCAGTGTTCTATGTCAACAAGGTATGCTGGTGAGCAGTTCTAGGACTGGAGGACAAATGGATATAGCTCTGTCCTTTAAGAATAGAGAGCAATGTGACGGGTTTATTTGACAGTGTCAATGTGACTGATTTATTTGACAGTGTCATCTAAGATAGTGGCTGGGTTGAGTTTCTGGATTGATACATGTAGTACTACTAGATAGTCAGTTGTTAGTAGAGTCTTATAGCTGCTTGAACCTTAATATGTTCTTAGCTTCCTGAGGTTTACTTCAGAAACAGAATTTTTGAGTAAACTACTGTCTTCCAGCTAACCTGTAGCTTTGGCCACTATTTCACAGGCTGCTAGGCTTGGTATCCCTAAGATTTCAGGTACTTCTCTATTTCTTAAATATTTGGTAACTATGCTGTAGTCTACTGAGTTTACAAAATTGGCACAAGGTTCAAGTTATGTGTGAGATAGGCAATAGTTTTTTGGCATGTTGGGGCTTCTTTAATCTTAAGAGTTTCAGCTTTTAACCATATCAAATATGTCTAAGATACCATCCCCAAGTTGCATACTGTTGAAAGCTGGTAGGCACTGAAGTTCACCTCTGGAAAAGCTTTGAAAAAGCTATGCTCTTGAATTGTGCAGTTTTGTTTGGTGTTTTGGTAATTTTTTTTTTCTTTTTTTCCCTTTTTCTTGTGCTCGCCTCACTGAATGGTAGGTTGAAAGGTTTGCTGCTGTGGTTTAAATCTCTTCAATACATATTTGTTCTGGTACTAAAAAGAGAAAATGGTTTTGGTTCTGCATGTACCCTGTTTCAGAAAAATGGTAGGTCCAGGACAGGTTCTTACAAACTTTTAAGACTCCTTAGTTTATGTTCCTTCCAGAGTGTTAGTTTAGTGCACTGGTGAATAATGTGTTCTGATAGCCACATAGCTATTCTACATGTGATGTGTCACTTTACTTCCACCAAGATTTTTGCTCCCCAGACTTCATCTGGAAGAAACCGTTAGCATGTGCAGAAGGAAATTGAAATGGGTCTTTGGTTTCTCTCAGCTCTCCTCAGTTCTTTTTACTCTTGAGATGCAACTTGTTGACCTGATTTGCCTTGGTGGCTGCATTTGCTTTTCAAGGACACTGAATGTATGGCTTTTAACCTGCCAAATGGGATATTAGGATCACAGCTGACACTTATTTGAATAAAACTTGAAGAGGAAAGGTGAATTAGTTCAGAGAAAAGTGAAATTGAGACCACACAATGAAGGCTAGTCCTATATCTCAAGTTTAAAGCTGCTTTAAGGTAAAAACATAAATTGCCTAAGCAGTAGGGCAGCAGTTAAGATCTCTGTCTGTTAAACAGTATACTGAAACAAATGCTTAGAGACTAAGCAGATTCAGAATTGTTGCTTGCAAGGAAAAGGAGTGTGATTTAGTTTTGGTGTAATGAGGCCTCAGACTGTACCATCTACAAATGGACTAAATGATTTGGTTCTTTTAAAGCTCTTTTGGTTAAAGGGTCTTCTATTCCATTTTGCACACCACAACATATGTGTTCCAGTTGAGTACCTGAACACAGGCGTGATACGCAAGTCCCTGTTCACACTAGGGGCACAAACTGTTAGGTGGGAGTTTTCTCTCTGAACATCAGGACACATTTTATTGGTGTCAGTGACCAATCTCAAGCACAGGTTGCTGTTCATGTAGAGACTGAGCAATCTACCAGCTCTGGCTGTTTCTCTGAGGACAGAAGGGTATTATCAGCCTGCTGTGCTACCTGTAGCCTCTGGAACTTTCTGCGTGTTCTCTGCATATCTAAGCACTGGTGGGCAGAACTGGCGTACTAGGAAGCAATTTTGTAGTGCTTCCTATGTGTAGAAAACTAATCATAGTTAAGAGGCACCTGCTTATAAGGAAATGATAGTGAGCAGTCACTGAGGGAGGAGGGAGCCTTTCCAGAAGGTATCTTGTCCTGCTGGAAAAGCTCCGACTGTTGCAATGAAGCTCGTGGTTTTGGTTGGCTGTTTCAGGTCCTCTACCCATACCTTAATTTGATTAGAAAAAAACTATCTGTGGAATTTAATTCTAGAATACATTGAAATATTTTGTAGTGCTTTGGAAAGTGAGATTTATGATGTGTATGTATAGACCAGGAGTCAGGCTATCTTGCTGAAGGTTAAAACTTCAGTGAACAATGTCTAGAACTACTTCTGGGGTAAACACTAAGAAGACTGAGACAAAATAATCTTTCTGGAAAATTAGAGTTTGCATGAAAATAGGAGAAGCTCCTTCTAACGTGATACATTGTAGTATTCTTTATGTCTAGATCTTTGCCCCCTCAAATCAAACAAACAAAACGTTGGTATTGGAAGACCTTGTTCGTGCCACTTCTTTGATTTCTTATTGCTGTCTTGAAGTCTGTTTTTGTGAGGTCTTCATATAACTTGAAGGAAAGTCTGACTTCTAAGCTTGTTTCCATTTCATGTTTCACCGGGCCTCTGTTCCATTTAGTAGTTACTGTTACTATTACTGTAGGAACTGATAAGGTTTTCTGCAGAGTATAGGAGTGTGAGAGCCTGCATTTCAAAGGCAAATCTGTGTCAAGAAAGGGATGTTTGATAAGGCTGTCCTTTCTCCGTGATGGGTCAAGTGGTCATTTCGGTTGTAAAGCAAGAAATGCTTCAGCTAGGAGCCATAGTCCAAGCTGTCTGCATGTTTAGTTTCCTGGCATACACTGATGCCTGCAGCAGTTGCTGTTATTGCTTATCTAATGACAAAGTAATAGAAACTTGCAAGCAAGTGCTGTAATTTTATCTAGATTATGTAACGTTTGGCCGAAGTACTATTTCTGTGCTAGAGGTAACTTTATTTTACCATGTGTCCATGTAAATTTTAAACCTGTGTGTCTTTAAGAACTGGTCTGAAGGATTACAATCATAGGATGGTTTGAGTTGGAAGGAACATTTAAAGACCATGTAGTCCAACTCCCCTGCCATAGGCAAGAATAGCTTTCACTAGATCAGGTTGCTCAAAGCCCTGTGCAACCTGACCTTGAATATTTCCAATGATGAGGCATCTGCAACTTCTGTGGGCAACTGGTTCCAGCCTCACAGAAGTTCAGGTGGATGACATTGGTAGCTTTTCCTTTGTCAACTGATATAATCACTCCATCATAGAGTGCTACCAGATTAGACAGACATGATCTGCCCTTGGTGTCTCTAGTTGGCTCCCTGCCTTTCACGTGTTTTGATGTCTTACGGGAGGATCTAATGAATGATCTTACTGGGCATAGAGATGAGGCTGACTGGCTGATAGTTCCTAGGGTCCTACTTTTTAAAAATGGCCATGATGTTTCCCTTTTTCCAGTCACTGGGGCTTGCCCAACTGCAGTGACTTTGACTTGGCAACTAGAGGCAATTCCCTCAATACCCTGGGATACGTCTCACTGGGTGTCATGGGCTTTTGTGTGTTCAAGTTCCTCAGGTGGTCTTGAACCTGTTCTTCACTTACAATGGGAGGGACTTCATTCTGCAGTCACTGCCTTGAGGTTCAGGGGTTTGAGAGATGTGGGAAGGGAGATGACCACTGAAAATGGAGGCCACATAATTTGACTATCTCAGCCTTCTCTATATCAGTTGTCACTAGTTCTCATATTTATCAAGGTGGGTATGTTTTCCTTAACCTTCCTTTTCTAGCCAAGGTTCCTGTAGAAGCCCTTATTATTTGTGTTCTGTGCCAAATTCAGCTCCAGTTGTGCATTAGCTCTCCAGATGTCATCCCTACACATCCGGGCAGCATCCCTATGTTCTTTCCAGGATACATGTCCCTGTTTTCACTGTCTGTGCATTTCCTTCTTGACCTTTAGTTTGACCAGGAGCTCCTTAATTAGTCATGTTTCTCTCTCCTGCTTCCTTGCCTGATTTTCTTATACATGGGACTCAAAATCTCTTGTGTTCTAAGTAAAATGTACTTAAAAGCTGCTAGGTCTGTTGAGCTGCTTTGTCGCTGAGGACATCCATTAATTCTTTAAATAACAATGTTTGCTCTCCTGAAGTCACCCAGTGGTATTGGAGGCTGTGAATGTGATGTCTCCCCTGGAGTAAGAACCCTTCTTTAATAAGCTCCCCTTGGTTAGGCAGACTGTAGTAAACACCAACCAAGATATTTCCTTTGTTGACAGCTCTCAAACTGTTCATCTCTATTTTTCAAAGGCAGCTCCATGGAGTTCTTTTTTTTTGCTCTATGCATTTCTTTTTTTTTTTTTTTTTTTTTTTTTTACATAAAGAGCAAGCACCTGTTTTTCTTTCTTGCCTGTCCCCTCTACCCCTCTAACCAGTTTCCAGCTATTGGCTGCAGCACTGCAATTGTGTGATCTTTCCCACCATGATTCAGTGGTAGTAATTAGATCATTGTTTTCTAGCTGCACAGTGACTTCCTCCTGTTTGCTACCCATGCAGCTTGCATTGGTATATAGGCACTTTAAGTGGGTCATGGACTGTGTCACCTTTTTAGAGAAACATGCCCCAATTCCTTTGAGGCATTTCACAGATGTTTCCTTCTTGGTTCCTAATACATCAGCAGTCCCTGACTTTTCTCTGTTGCTCAAAACTCCATCACTTTCCCCTGCTGCTTCCTGCTGCTGTCAAAACTCCTCTTTCTGCCTATGCTACTGGAAAGCATTGTTCTAATTCCCTTTTCATTTTTTTGTTTCAGATGAATGGGGCCTATTTTTGCTTTTGTAAGCTTCTGTTCATCTACTTCATACTCCTGTGGTTGGCATATTTGTCTCTTGCTCTGTCTGGCCCCAACAAAGAATAAAACCAACACCCTAATTCATTGGGAATGAAAACGTTGTCGGTGGTAATGGGAGACTGGGAATGCCCTGAACAAGGAGAGTAAGGAAGGCAAAATGGGAGTACCTGTAACTGACATTGGCCTGCCAGGACTTTGGCTAGTAATGTTAGATCTGCTCTTAATTAGAAAACCAAAAAGATCCATTTCAGGTCATGTTGCTGGCACATATCTCTGTAGTCTCTTTTCTTGTGCCAACTAGAGCACATAATATCATTGCATGAGGAACTGGATTGGGCATCTGCCTTGTTGCCTGATCAAATGTTTGCAGCCACCCAGAGCAAGGTAGGCAGCATAGGGCTGGTGATCCTGGCAGCCCGGTCCAGGTAAGACTGTAGCCCGTGTTGTCGAGCTCTTTTGCAGCAGGGCAGCTTTGCAATTCTTTGCAGTTCTTCAATGATTTTACCATTTTGTTTTGTTAATTGGGAGGTGGGATAGATGCTGCATGGTCATCTGTGCTCTGTCTGGAAGCTTGTCTGTTCTCATTGTACTAGAGATGCTCTATATTCCCCTGGACATTCATGTTGGAATCACAGAATCACTAGGTTGGAAAAGACCCCCAGGATAATTGAGTCCAACCATTCCTATCAACTGTTAAACCATGCCCCTCAGCACCTCATCCACTCGTCTTTTAAATAAATCCAGGTATGGTGACTCAACCACCTCTCTGGGCAGCCTCTGCCAGTGCCCAGTGACCCTTTCTGTGAATTTTTTTTTTTCTGATGTCCAGCCTGCACCTCCCCTGGTGGAGCTTGAGGCCGTTCCCTCTTGTCCTGTCCCTGAGGAGGGAGCTGGCCTCTTCTCCCAAGTGACAGGGGACAGGACGAGAGGGAATGGCCTCAAGCTCCGCCAGGGGAGATTTAGGCTTGAGATTAGGAAAAAGTTCTTCACGGAGAGGGTGGTTAGGTATTGGAATGGTCTGCCAAGGGAGGTGGTTGAGTCACCGTCTCTGGAGGTGTTTAAGGTTAGGGTAGATGAGGTGCTTAGGAGCATGATTTAGGGATTGGTGGGAATGGTTGGACTCGACGATCCAGTGGGTCTCTTCCAACCTGGTTATTCTGTGATTCTGTTCACTTGGGAGAAGAAGCCAGCTCCCTCCTCTCCATGACCTCCCCTCAGGTAGTTGTAGAGAGCAATAAGGTCTCCTCTCAGCCTCCTCTTCTCCAGGCTAAACAACCCCAGCTCTCTCAGCCACTCCTCATAAGGCCTGTTCTCCAGCCCTTTCACCAGCTTTGTTGCTGCTCTTTGGACTCACTCCAGAGCCTCAACATCCTTCTTGTAGCGAAGGGCCCAGAACTGAACACAGTCTTCAAGGTGTGGTCTCACCAGTGCCAAGTACAGAGCGAGAATAACCTCCTTGAACCTGCTTGTCACACCGTTTCAGATACAAGCCAAGGTGCCCTTGGCCTTCTTGGCCACCTGGGCACACTGCTGGCTCATGTTCAGTTGCTGCCAGTCAACACCCCCAAGTCCTTCTCCTCTGGGCAGCTTTCCAGCCAGGTGTCTCCTAATTTGTACCTCTGCTTAGGGTTGTTGTGCCCCAAGTGCAGGACCTGGCATTTGGCCTTGTTAAACATCATGCCATTGGTCACTGCCCAGGGGTCCAGCCTGTTCAGATCTGTTTGCAGAGCCTCCCTGCCCTCCAGCAGATTGACATTCCACCCAGCTTAGTGTCATCCGCAAACGTGCTAAGGGTGCACTCGATGCCTTCATACAGGTCATTGATAAAGACATTGAACAGGGCTGGACTGAGCACTGAGCCCTGGGGAACTCCACCTGTGACTGGCCTCCAGCTGGAATTAACTCCATGTACCACCACTCTCTGGTGGAAGTTTCAAGCTAATCACTGTTCATGGCCCCTTTGTCCCACAGGTGTTGAGACTGATAATTTATCTGCTTGGTGAGGTCCTTAGCCTTTGCCTCAGAAAATGCAGCTCTCCTCCTGGAAGAATCTTCTCCAGTCTGTCATCTCAGCAATAAGACCCTACAAAGCAGGGGCAGTAGGGCAGGTCTTAGAAGTCTTCAGCAGTTAACTGTTTGCAGATGCCTTTGTTGCTGGAGGTCCAGTCTTCTGCAACTTTGCCTTACTTGTCCTGTCTGCACCTGTGGAGACTTCTATGTATTTCTCCCTGAATTCCCGTAGGGATTTAATTGTACACCTTACCTTTGTTCTTCTTGTTTCTTCTGCATGTTCTTTCATGTTTCTCTCTCTCTCTCTCTCTCTCTCTCTCTCTCTCTCTCTCTCTCTCTCTCTTTCTCTGTCTTCTACCAAATACCTTCCTAGCCTTCTGTCACTGAACTGCAGCCTGGTTGTGACCTCTTCTTACCAGTAAGTCACTTGCAATATTCCCAGATATGCCTAGTTATCACCTTTACCCTATCCTGACTCTGAACTATAAATCCTTCATTGTGCTTAGCCTCTCTGCTCCATAGTCCTCTCTTGGTTGAGCTTTGACTTTCGCTATGGAGGGGCAGTCAAGAGCATTGGACCTGCTCCACTCCTCTTCTCCAACTTGTCTTAGCTGAGCTGGCAGTTGTGTTTGAGGCCGTGGATGTCATGACGTCAAGTAGCGATACTCAGACCTTTAGAGTTGTGTGCAGCCTCTGTAGTGACGCTGCCTTTTGTGTTTTCACCTTGTAATTCCAGTGGTTGATGAATACGGCCTTTTTCTTAATCATTCAGCCAAGACTGAGATTGCTCACAGAGGTGGAAGTTGACAAATGTGTCACTGATTAATGTTATTAGCTCTATCTCATATATTCAACTTTATGAATCTAAGTGTAGGGTGCTACAACTTTTGTTATGTGGGGTCATTTAGCAAAAAGGCTTGTGTATGATAGCGTATCAAAATGGGAATGTTAAATCTGAATCACGGAAGTGTAATTTCTAAGCAAGAAATTATTGTTCTTGTAGTATGTGAAAAGCTTCAAAACCTCAGAGGTTTGATTTACAGATAGAAGTAGTTGGGGAAGGAGATAAATTTAGCATTGGCTGAAAAAAAAATTAATAGTTTGGATTCTAGTGTGTTATCAAGATGTTTTCAGAATGCGGAGATAAATGAGGACATCGTGTTTCCTGTCAGATGTAACTTGGAAACATGTCCTGTACAGAACTAGTGCTGAGGTGTGTGTTCCTCAGGCCTAAGGTTAGTGAGAGACTGAACAGCTTTAAAGATACCCTTAAGAGAGGTGGAAGATAGTACATATATTGTGAGTCAAAAGGGGGGCGCTTTTTTTATGCTTCTTTTTCTGTGCCTTGATAGTTTGGGAATAAGTAAGATAAAGGTATAGTAATGTGGTTTGGAAAGGACCTTTGGGGATCATCTCTAGATGGGGAGGTTGAAAAGGGGGAATAAAGTGTTTACGAAAGCTAGGGTAGCTGGAGGAGGTCATGAGCACAAGGAAGTGGGGCAATGATCAAAATACTCATGAGAAGAGAGGAGACAACAGCAGAGCTGTAAGCAACTGAAAACTCTAGAAACGTAATTAAAAGCAGTAGGCAGCTTAAAGTGCAGATACTTCTGGAAGGTCTGCCTGTAGTTTTTGCTTTTTTCACTCAAGAGTTAAAGGTTTGAATGTGTCCTTTTTTGTACTTATGTGCATTTGATTCAAAACCAAACACGAGCTTTTCCATCAGCGTTTCTGTAAGTATACTCTGGAAGCTTGTGGATGTTGGGCCTAGACAAGCTGTTAGAGAAAGAGTCTGATCATGCCTAATAATGGAACAACCAAATTGATATTTCTTCCCAATCTATTTCCATTGTGTTTCTGTCTTTCAGTCAAAAATGTTTTCTGTTAGTGCACCTCTGAGGCAGTATGAGGGAGGAAGGACTAAGTACTTGGGTGGTGGTTTGCGCGTAGACAAACTCACTTTTTTCCTCCTAGTAAACCTTCTTCTCC
Source organism: Clamator glandarius (assembly GCA_033459285.1). NCBI lineage: Eukaryota > Metazoa > Chordata > Aves > Cuculiformes > Cuculidae > Clamator > Clamator glandarius. The sequence continues at coordinate 2,630,746 of JAUNZM010000020.1, forward strand.
ATTATAGCTATACAGCTACCAGTGAAGTTTTTACCATAGGTTGTTGGTGAAAATGTGAAGGATGAAACTGCGGGAAGTAAAAGTGTTTGTTCTTGATCATATCAAAATATGCTAATTAACAGTGTTCCAGGAGTGCATTTGTGTGCACATGATCCTTATGCTTGCCTATTAACAGCAGTCTCTTCATAGGAACTATTGCCATATTTCCTTTCCAGGCTACTCAGAAGCCATCCTCTGAAACCAGTACACAGTATTTGAAATCTGAAATAGCTACAGTTCACTAGAAGGGCTTGTTCTGTTGTGTTTCATTATAAAAGGAATGTTTTTCTCAAATGGGAGTTCTATCTTTACATTTTTACACATCACTGGTGCATTGAAAAGGAAATTTAGAGACACACTGTGTCTAGATCTCATATACCCCGTAGCTAGAAAAGACTTTGTGTTGGGCTAAAGTGTTCAAGGTTTTGAACAAGCAGGAGAACATTCAATTAGAAGCTACCTGTGGTTTGCCAGGTATAAAAGTAGAGCTGTATTACACCACTAAGCTAAACATCAAATGCTGGATTTCTTTTGTTAATTCATGCTGATGGCAACATTGCTTACTTGGATACCTTTTTGTGAGGTTACGGACTGAAGTATGGAAAGGATAGAATCAAATAGTCAGTAGTGGAAGTGTAAGATTGCCTTTGTGACTTGAATTTCCTTCCTTTACTCATCTGCCTTCTAATACAGTCCTTATAATTGATTTCTTCTCCTAAGATGCTGCTGTATTCATTTCACAGAGTAGATTGGTCTCTAGTATTAAATAAGGGAGCTGTCTGCAGGCAGAGGCTGGAAGGGTTGCAACGAGTGGGATAGGTGATCATAGAGACAAGAGGGATAAGTCTCATGGTTGCAGCAATTGAGTTCTCACAGGTTCTTTTTCTGAACTCAGTTTGACCACTTCAAGTGCATGTTCTACAGGTGGTCATTAATTCAAGGTTTTTACGGGGAACCAGCTTAAGCACTGTTAGTTATTTTTTAATGTATCTCCCTAGATTTTGAAAAAACTAATAACCTGACACAGATATTTTATGTTGTAAGCTGTGCTAAAAACCCTCATGGTTCATTAGCATGACTGAACAGGTTTGATGCACTGCATAATCCTTTGTTGCTTTAGTTGGGAAATGAGTTGAAAGCAGGACTGTGTTGTCATCTTCCATATGTGCCAGCAGAATTAGCAGAGGAGTGCTCTTGCTTGATTTGTACAAGGCTGAAGATTGAGACTTGAAGAATTTGTGCTTCTCTCTTAATGCTGGGCTCAGGCAGATGCAGATCCCTTTGACATTGCTGTACCAGTTACCTCTCATTTTTCAAAGTCACCGTTCTTGCACCCTAACCCGCCTCAGCTTTGTTTCACGTGGTAGTCCAAACCTCCAAGCTCTGGTCAAATCCCAGTTATTCCTCTTTCCTGGTCTTCCTGGAGTTTTTATCTGAGCTATTATGTCTTTTTCTTTCCCACATCATCATCTTCAGTTCCTTCTCTTAGCTCTTTGTCCCAGGCTTTTTGCCATGTGAATCTTTCACTGTCTTCTCATCCAGTCTGTGCTGTTTCATCCTTTTGTGCTGCCTGCTTTCTCTTGATAGACACTTAGTTGCTGGTTCCCTCTTTTAGGGTCCTGCTTTTATACTGATGCCTTTTGGAAAAAATGGCTTCTATCTCCTCTGGCATACAGATTTACTGACAAGGTCCAAGAGTATAGAAACAGGAGGCATTGAATGTATCTCTCCATACTTACTTTTAAAAATCTGCCTACAGAGTTAAAAAAATCTGCAAAAAGCCCTTTTCCCCACCACCTGCTGGAGTGTGCTTGACTGGCTCAGAGTCATACCTGTCCGTGAGTAAGATCTCTCAGGGGGTGGTAGCATGTATGACACAGATGATATCTTCCGAAATGTAGGTGCCAGATCTTAGCAAGCTTTTGTGAGCATGTGCAAGCTACTTTTTTTCTTTTCTGTTTTGGTGTCTTTGTCTTGATATAGGGAAAAGAGAACCACCACCAAACAAAAAAACTCCCAGGAAAAGCCCGGTCTACCTAGTTGAATCTTCTGTCAAAAATGTTGGACAATTGCACCTTCTTTGCAAAGTATAAAATAAGTCAATTTACTTAATTTAAACACAAAACTTATGCAAAAAATCAGCTTAGGGCCAGCATGTAAGCTTAATAGCATCTTGTAAGCTGAAATATATGAAATTTGGCAGTGTTGAAAAGCATTTAAGGTCAGAATTGTGTAGGAAGAGGGGCTTGAGTAAAAACAATACTACCGGTTAAAATCTTAATTTGGTAAAGTTTTTTTTCTGAAAAGACTTTTGCTGATTTAAATGCTATATAATCTAGGTAATACAATATAGGTAATTACTTTTGTTATGGATTGGGTTAATGTTTTTCTTCTGGGCAGTCCTGCCTATGAAGTGGTATTGCACCTGTGGTTATAAAAAGCGTTGCAAGTATTTCTTTGTCTTGACTCCTTTAGTCCAGTTATAACAGACGTGGTTACGTGGAAACCATACATTTCTGCTGTATTTTACTCTTTGTATCCTTAACATTGAGTCTCTGTGCTTCTGTGCACTGTCCTGTTGTTTGCGCTTGTGCAAAGTCAGCGTGCAGTTGTTACTCTGAATTTGTAATGTGTTGTGCTTTTTTGCACAACATCTGGGGAAACAAAATTAGGGCCCTTTTTGTCAGACATTGCTGTAGACTTTATTTTCCAGTTTAGTGCAAAAGGTCTTGATCTTACAGAGGGAGTTATCTGAATTTCATTGTTATTATGTTGTTTCTGATCAAAAGAGTTTACGAGTGAGATTGTGTTATCCTTTTTTTTTTGATAAGCCTTTCTAGATGGTAGTTTATTGTCTCAATGCCTTCCTAGCCATATGGTTGCAGATTGCATTCTGATTTTTATGTATTTGAATGTTTGTGTTCTAATAAGTTTAGTAGGAAAAAGAAATATCAGTGAAAATAATAGCCTGTGAACGTCCAGACTGCAGGATACCAGGTTACACATCTTTCCCTATTTGTTACCAGCTTGCTGTCAAGAAGTGTAAGCTGGCCTTAAGGTTTTGTGCACAAGTGAGGGGCTGCTGAAAGGCTGGAGTCTTAGTGATGTACAGAGGCAGGGTGACTTGGGGTATTCGTCAGGAAAAGGAACAGGAGTGGTAACAAGCAGCAGTAGAGGTGGTAAAGGCAGGAGCAGGTTCCACAGTTAGATTTCCCAGCGTGAGTCAGTGAATGCAGAGATTCTCAGCAAGCTGCCAGGAGGAACCTAAAACCGAGTATTTCAAGAGATTCAGGGTTCATGTTTATCATGTGAAGTCATGTGATCTTACTATATCTTAACTTGCCAATTTAGCCTTACTCTGGAGAGAGATAGAGAGAGGGAGGGGAAAAAAAAGCCCAAGGAAAAACAAAAAAAAGATTGTGCAATGTGTGTTTATGCCTACATCATGCCAAGGAGACACTTAACAGTAAATAATCTGTGTAACCCTGAGGTAAGAAACTGTTTCTGCTTTCCCTGCACAGTGCTGCTGCAGCACGGAGCTGATCCAAACATTCGGAACACGGATGGGAAGTCTGCACTGGATCTGGCAGACCCTTCAGCAAAAGCTGTACTCACGGGTAAGATGCATACATCTCTTGGCAGTGTTACCTGTAGTTCATTTTGTGTGTATAAGTTTAACATCATAAGAGCCTTCTGCTTTTTTGATTTTCTGTTGTGTAAGAGCATTTTAAAACTGTCTTTTACGAGATTTCATATCGGTGTAACTGTCGTTAATCTGCTGTGCTGCTGTAGGTTTGCTTATTCCACTTAATGCTGTAATTTTCTGTTGTATCATTATTCATTATTTACTATGTTTCTGTGTTTTGTTTTGTTTTTTATTTTTAACTGCTACCCAGTATATGGATGAAGTATAAGTCCCTAACCCCTGCAAAAAAAGAAGAAAAAAACCATGTCAATTGTTTTAAGACCTTCACTGTTGAGCAAGCAAGGACATTTGTGTAACTATAAAAGTACCTGTGATCTGAAAGACAACCTGCTATTGATTGCAGAGATGAACAGTTATATTATATTTTGCTGCAGATTCATATGCTACTCTGCCCTTCCTCTTCCTCAGTAGTCATTTCAGATAGAACTTTTTCTCACCCGTTTTTTTTTTACTTTTTTGGGGCTATTAACTGACAACAACATGTTTAATGAAAATATTCTAAAGATACAACTTTGGTTCTAAAAAAGCTTTTTTTTTGTAAATTAACTGTTGTAGCTTACCAGTGAGCATTAAAAGTATAATGTAGTAGCCTGTCAAATATTTTACAAGAAATACATGATCCTCTGTGCTGATTTTGACATCTAGGAAATAATGTTTAGAGCAAAGTAATCTTGAATTTTAAAACATATACAATTGGTTTATAGAAAGGGATTTGGCAACTGAGCTTCATTTGAAGAAACAGCTATTTTTCTTCTTTCACCTTTATTTCCCCTATTCTCTCTCTTTTTATTGACAGCTTAATTTTTAGGTTTTGTGCTATGCAACACCTGTATTCTTTCTTCAGATTATGTTCAGAGCACACTAGCTCCCTTCAATTTGTCAGGAACGTTTCCTCATCTTCTTTTTCCAGTGCACTGACTGCTGTACATAATTATCTACAGCTCTGCAGTGATTTGAGAGTACCTTTGTAACAATGCACTTTAAATACATATGATTTAGTTTAATTACTCAATGTCAAATTTAAACATGTTCCTATGGTGTTAACAACTAATATTAGCTCTGCTAAGCAGGTTAATCTGACTTTTGGTTGTTAATGGGTACAATTGTACAGATACTGAGGATGTAAAGGACACCAGGGAGTCAAGGTACCTCAGAGGTGTTAATGAATATTTGGCATTTACTAGTGGGGAGCTTGGGGGTTGCAGGATCCCAGCTGCTCTTCAGGCTATGCTCAAAAAACAATTTCAAAGGATAATGGAAGACTTGTGAAGTCATCCTCTCAGACCTTCACATCTGCTCCACTGAGTTCTCTGGGCACTAGATCATCAGCTTGTGCATTAGGCAATGGGAAGGGCAAATTATCATAGCAAACAAGTGGAGATATATTAGAAGCAGCCCTCCGAGAATGTTCTGTCGAGTGCAGCAAGCAGCCAGTATCCCTGGCCTCGCCCCTAATGCCTTGCATACAAGCATACAGAGACTGCTTCTGCAACCAATGGATGTTACTAGGTTGTGCAGATAAACACACATGCACAAAGCCACTTCTGCTGCTATTTAGGTGGTTTAGTGCTCATAAAAGAGGTGAGTTTTGTGTGTGTGTGTTCTTCCTAGCAAGAAAATCAGCTTTTGTTTCTTTTCAGCTTTGTCCTCAAGGTGGCTCTTGTTTTTCTCTGTGTTGTGCACCTGAGCTCCAAGCTCTGTAAACAGGGTTTGATTCAGGCTTTAGCTGCTGTATGAGTCACAATAACTAAAAAAGCTCACACTGGATGCCATTTGAATTGAAGCTTTTTCTACTAAGAGCTTTATTTTTTTGGGATGCTGCCCTGCTTTATAGTATCTCAGTTAGGCTGCTACTTTCTCGTACATTTTCCATATGTTGTTACCTTCAGGTCTTGCTTCATCCCTCTGGAAGAAGGAGGCTTAAGGGATTTCTTAGGATCTATCTGGTTTGGGATACTCTTTAGCTAGAGCAATGCTTTGCAGTTAGGTGCATCAGGATTTAAAGGTATTAGGGATTAAAGATGAGTAGGATATATTAAATTTCAGTATTTAATGTTGAATAGTGGGATTTTAGAAATGCTCGTATTGGGAACTTTTAAAACTGGTGTGATTCTGAAAGCACAATGTGTAATTATTGCATCCTTAAACATGCACGTCAAAGCTATTCTCATCATGTTATTTTGTGTTCCTTTTTAATCAGTGTCTGTAGCCATAATAGACTTTTCACATTGCTGCTGTATTGATTGTTGGAGAACAAGGTTCCTCTTACTTTTTTGACAAAGTAGTTGCATAAATGCATAAATTCATGCATTGATGTTAATTGCTTTGTGAATGAGCTGTGATTATAGGCTCTCCTTGACCTCCAACTTAGCAAAGTGAACAGAAAACTTGTTGGTAATTGAATAATTTTTTCATTTTGACGAGGATTCTGTAAAAGGGACATTCCTGTTGCATAAAAAACATTTCTAGTGTTCTGGCAGCAAATGCTGAATCCACAATGATTTGTTCTTTTCTGTCTCCCAGTCTAGAATAATATATAATATCTTTTTCTCCTGAATTACGGAAAGGATATATAATGTAGTAGTTTCTGGGATGATTTCCAGCCATTTTCTTGCAAAGTTCTCTTAAAATGTCTGTTTTATAAAGGATGCATAATGCAAACAAAAGGCTATTATTTTGATGGAGATGGACTTTGAAGATTTCCTTGTAGGTGAAGGTGAATCTTACAGAAATTAATTGCCCAGTTCCAGCTTCTTAAAAAAAAAAGTTTTATATAATTGGGAAACTGCTTAAACAGGAAAGCAGTCTTTTTTCCAGTTCTGCATTTGTGTGAGCCAAGTACTTAATGACTGAGGGGGTGAATATTTTTTATTTCTTTTTCCTTAGTGCCCAGTACTGCTCCTGAATCAGGCTGTCAGAAAAGGATCATAATCTTCTTTTTCTCTTGGCTGAAGTGGTTGTACAGACTCTAAACATATTGCATCTAAAAACCATAGCTGTTACACATATCAGATTAATATCCTAGTTAATTTTATTTAAGTTTAATTGCCATTGGGGTGTGTGATTTCTGAGATGGGGACTCACCTATGTTGTAGTACATAGCATTGTGGGACTCCTCACCAGAACAAGGCCTTTGGGAGCTTTTATACAAATCATGGAAGCTCCTGTGGGGGATTTAAAGGGCCCTTAGGGAGCACAGCGACCGGAGCACAGGCGAAGAGGAGCGGGGCAAAGAGGTGTGGGGCTCATTAAACAAGGCTCATTAAACAAGGCAGTTTGAGCAGCAGTTCGGGCGAGCAGGGAAGGGCTGGAGCACGGTCGGAAGGGATTGAGGAAAATGGTGGATACCCGACGAAAGACAAAGGCTGCACCAAGCGTGGTGGAGGCTGCCACCCAGACGGAGCCCCGGTGGGCACATGCAGCCACCCAGACCCTGGGGTGCAGTCAGTGCCCCCCTCCTGTAGTGGCTCATGCCTCTGGCACTGGCTCCTCCTGTGGAAGCTGTGCTTGGGTAGGGGAACTGCTTCATATGGTGGAAGAGCTGAGGAAGGAAGTGGCTAGGCTGAGGGCCATCAGGGAGTGTGAGAGGGAGATAGACGAGTGGAGCAGGACCCTCTCACAGGCTGCCGGAGCTAGTGAAGCTGAGCACCACCCACCGGTAAGTGGCAAGGACGGGAGAGGCAGAGAGGGGGAATGGCAGCAGGTTCCTGCCCAGAGAAGGAAACCTGCTCCCCCCACCCAGGCAATTAACCCCTAGATCTCTCTGGGGAACAAATATGAGGTGCTGAGGGTGCATCCTAGCCCTAAAGATGAAGAGGGCTGCACCCACAGCCTAGAAATGTTTCCAAAACCCCATCATCCTCCCACAGCCTTAAAAACATCCTCGGTTAAAAAGAAGAGTAGGGTGATTGTCTTGGGGGATTCCCTTCTCAAAGGACTGGAGGGTCCCATCTGTAGGCCGGACCCGCTCCATAGGGAGGTCTGCTGCTTGCTGGGAGCATCAGTGAAGGAAGTTACTAGAAAGCTCCCTTCCCTGGTCAAAGACACCGACTACTACCCGCTCTTAGTTTTTCAAATTGGTAATGAGGAAATAGAACATAGAAGGCCTAAAGCCATTAAAAGGGACTTCAAGGCACTTGGGAGAATGATCGAGGGCTCTGGGGCACAGGTAATATTCAACTCCATCCCAATACTAAGGAACCAGGAGCAGGAAATGAGGAATAAGAAACGGATTAATGAATGGCTTAGGGACTGGTGTGAGAAGAGAGGCTTTGGGTTCTTTAATCATGGGGAGGCCCACGCACCCCCAGGCTTTCTTACTAGGGATGGGACACGCCTGTCTGCAAGGGGGACAAAAGCCCTCACCAAAAACCTAGTTAAGCTCATAAATCGAGCTTTAAACTAGATGTGAGGGGGGAGGGGATGGAGGCCAGGCAGGATGGCAGTGAGTCTGGAGGTGAGACTTCAGAGGCAAAGGGGTGGTGTGCTGGCGATGCCTGCCGGTATATCACCACTAAGCAAGAAGGGGTGAGTGCAGCTGAGGATGGTAGGCAGCAAACTGGCACTGTGGCCTTAGTTAAGTCAAGGACTGCTCAGTTGGGGAGAAGTCCTATTACAAAGGCTGAAGCTACGCCTGCCCAGCTGAAGTGCATTTACACCAATGCACGCAGCATGGGAAATAAGAAGAAGGAGCTGGAAGTGTGGTAGGGCAAGGAGACTACGATGTCGTTGCCATTGTGGAGACGTGGGGGGATGACTCGTACAACTGGAGCGTACCCATGGTGGGGTATAAACTCTTTAGGAAGGACAGGAAGGGCAGAAGAGGAGGCGGGGTAGCCCTCTATGTTAGAGAGGGCATTGATACCCTCGAACTGGACTACGATCAGGATGGGACTGAGTGCCTGTGGGTGAAAATCAGAGGAGCCCATGGGCAGGAAGGGATTGTGGTGGGAGTCTGCTATAGACCACCCAGCCAAGAAGAAGCAGCTGATGAGCTCTTCTACAAACAACTGAGTGTAGTCTCAAAATCGCTACCTCTAGTCCTTGTGGGAGACTTCAATTTCCCAGATATAGGCTGGGAATATAATACAGCAGAAAGGAAGCAGTCCTGGAGGTTCCTGGAGTGTGTGGAAGACAACTTCCTCACACAGCTGGTGAGCGAACCGACAAGTGACGGTGCCCTCCTGGACCTGCTGTTGGTGAACAGAGAAGGACTGGTGGGGGATATGAAGGTTGGAGGACGCTTGGGGCAAAGCGATCATGAGATGATAGAGTTCTCAGTGCGGGGTAAAATGAAGAAGGAGGTTAGCAGAACAGTCGCCCTCAACTTTCAGAGAGCAGACTTTGGGCTGTTCAGAAGGCTGATCGGAAAAGTGCCGTGGGAGGTGCTCCTTGAAGGCAAAGGTGTCCATGAGGGCTGGGCGCTCTTCAAGAAGGAACTCCTAGCAGCTCAGGAGAAAGCCGTCCCCAAGTTCCGGAAAAGTAGCCGGCGGGGTAAGAAACCAGCGTGGTTGAGTAGGGAGGTCCTAAGAGACATCAATAGGAAGAGGAGGGTCTACGACCTCTGGAGGAAGGGGCAGGCATCCTGGGTGGACTATAGGGAGGAAGTGAGAACGTGCAGGGAAAAAGTCAGGAGGGCTAAGGCCCAACTAGAAATGCGATTGGCCAAGACTGTGAAAGACAACAAAAAGTCTTTCTACAAATTCATCAACAGCAAAAGGAGGGCTAGGGAGAATCTCCAGTCCCTAGTAGATGCAGAGGGAACTAGAGTAACAGGGGACGAAGACAAGGCTGAAGTGCTCAATGCCTACTTTGCCTCAGTCTTTAACAGTAAGGAAAATTGTTCCCTCTGTGCACAACCCCAGGGGTTGGATGAGAAGTATGAGATTCCCAAGGTCCAAGAGGAGGTGGTTAGAGACTTGCTTGCCCAGCTAGACGCCCACAAGTCTGTGGGGCCGGATGGAGTCCCCCCAAGAGTTTTGAGGGAACTGGCGGATGTGCTGGCCAAACCCCTTTCCATCATCTTCCAACCTCCCCAGTCCTGGATGACTGGGGAGGTTCCGCTGGACTGGAGGCTGGCTGATGTCGTGCCCATCTATAAGAAGGGGCGCAGGGAGGATCCGGGAAACTACAGGCCTGTCAGCCTGACCTCGGTACCGGGGAAAGTCATGGAGCGGGTGATCTTGAGTGCGATCATGAAGCACTTGCAAGAGAACCGGGTGATCAGGCCCAGTCAACACGGGTTCATGAAAGGCAGGTCTTGCCAGAGTAATCTGATCACCTTCTATGACCAAGTGACTAAACTCTTGGATGAGGGAAAGGCTGTGGATGTGGTCTTCCTGGACTTCAGTAAAGCCTTTGATACAGTTTCTCATAGCATTCTGCTTCGGACACTGTCGGCCTCTGGCCTGGACAGGCGCACACTCTCCTGGGTGAAAAACTGGTTGAATGACCGGGCCCAGAGGGTGGTGGTAAATGGAGTTAAATCCAGCTGGAGGCCAGTGACAAGTGGGGTTCCCCAGGGCTCAGTCCTGTTTAATGTCTTTATCAACGACCTGGATGAAGGCATTGAGTCCTCCCTTAGCAAGTTTGCAGATGACACCAAGCTGGGTGGAAGTGTCGATCTGCTGGAGGGTAGGGAGGCTCTGCAAAGGGACCTGAACGGGCTGGACTGCTGGGCTGAGACCAACGGCATGAGATTTAACAAGGCCAAATGCCGAGTCCTGCACTTGGGGCACAACAACCCTAAGCAGAGGTACAGACTAGGAGAAACCTGGCTGGAAAGCTGCCAGGAGGAGAAGGACCTGAGGGTGCTGGTCGACAACCGACTGAACATGAGCCAGCAGTGTGCCCAGGTGGCCAAGAAGGCCAATGGCATCTTGGCTTGTATCAGGAACAGCGTAACCAGCAGGTCCAGGGAGGTTATTCTCCCCCTGTACTCGGCACTGGTGAGACTGCACCTCGAGTACTGTGTTCAGTTCTGGGCCCCTCACCACAAGAGGGATGTTGTGGCTCTGGAGCGAGTCCAGAGAAGAGCAACAAAGCTGTTGAAGGGGCTGGAGAACAAATCTTATGAGGAGCGACTGAGAGAGCTGGTGTTGTTCAGCCTGGAGAAGAGGAGGCTGAGGGGAGACCTTATTTCTCTCTACAACTACCTGAAGGGAGGTTGTGGAGAGGAGGGAGCTGGCCTCTTCTCCCAAGTGACAGGGGACAGGACGAGAGGGAATGGCCTCAAGCTCCGCCAGGGGAGATTTAGGCTGAAGATTAGGAAAAAGTTCTTCACAGAGAGGGTGGTTAGGCATTGGAACAGTCTGCCCAGGGAGGTGGTTGTGTCACCGTCTCTGGAGGTGTTTAAGGTTAGGGTAGACGAGGTGCTTAGGAGCATGATTTAGGGATTGGTGGGAATGGTTGGACTCGACGATCCAGTGGGTCTCTTCCAACCTGGTTATTCTGTGATTCTGTGATGTTAAGTCTCCATTATTTTCCTACCCTGCTTGTTCCCTTTTTAAATGTTAATAGACCTTTTTATCTTTCCCGTACAATATAGGAAGAGCCAATAGTATTGTTAATGATTTATGAATGATTTATTTTGATTTTTCAGACAGTGATGCTTTTTTGCCACTATGCTATGTTATCTGCTGTTTGGAAGTGCTTTCTCTATGCAAATGGTTGTTCTTTGTGCTCGAGCAGTTTCATTAGCAGGAGCTGAAAGCATTTTGGGTAATATGTTCTTGACTGCCCCGTGCCACTGTTTTGCAAGGTTGGTTTTGGTTGGGTTAAGGATTACTCCCTTGAAACAGGTCAAAATGGATTAAATTTAGGAACTGCAGCATCTCCAGATTAAAGGAAGATGTTTGGGTACGAAATAATGCCTTGTTAATACCATCAATTTTCAAAGTTAAACAAGACTGATTTTCCTACTTGCTGTAGAAATAATGTCTTTTACAAAGTGGTCAAGTCCTCTTGGGTGTTTCTGACTTGTGCATATCGGATGCGAAGGACAGCTTGATGAGTGAAAGTACCACTGGGCTAAGGTTTTCAAAGTGTTACTGAGGATTCATGTTTTCATCTATTTGTCATGTTAACTTTTTAATTTAAGTGAGGAGGATTGTCCATTTATTGAAATGTATTTGCACAAATTTTTAAAGTGAACTGCAGTCTGCAGGATTTGCATGCAAGGAAGGGAAAAATCTGAAATCATAGTGTCATTTAGGTTGGAAAAGACTTAAGATCATTAAGTCCAATCATAAAATATTTCACTACAAAAATTTAACTGAACTTGAGAGAATGCAAAAGATCCCAGGTACAACTCATCCATTTTGATATTAGCAGGAAGAGAAGAAATGTTAGTTTGGGTTAATTTTGTTTTTACTGTGGCAGCTCTTTTACCTTAGCTTGACCTTCTAAAATCCTAAATTCTTCTGGGTTGGTGGTGTTTCCTTTCAGGCACTCCTAGGATTTTGAAGGCATTCTGGATAGACACTGGCGCTTCCTTTTGGAGGATGCCAGCCTCCTTTTCCCCCTTCCTTGTATTGATCTGATTCTTACATAATGTGCTCTGAAATCATTTGGACAAAGAGTAGCTTCTGTCTTTAAGAAACACTATAATAAACGTTAGTGTAAAAGCAGAAGTGTTTTAATGGTAAGGAGGGCAGGTGTTAGAATGGTTTGGGCCATCTGTTTATCTGGGTCCTTGTCCTTTCCGAGAGTGACATGGGAGTCTGCTGCCTTAGGTAAAAGCAGGAAACCAGTGGGTGAGGAATACCTGGGCCCTGCAAAAACTTCTGCCTTATTTCATATAGCCTGTTGGCATATGTCTTGAAGTGGGAGGTCTGAAAAGGCCTTTTCCAGCACTTGCTTTGTGCTTTGAATGTATGTTGCTGTGATTATTATTTGTTCAGCACTCGGGTCTACTCTCCTCATTTTTACCAAGGCCTTGAGAAGGAAACACTGGGATGGGTATCATGTGATGCTTAACATCTACTCTCTGGAGAATTATGAGAAATATCAGCTTTCCTTCGGGAATGTTGGGACATTGCACCTCTAGTCTTTGGAAAGATATGGGCAGAATGTGTTTGTGGCACAGACCTAACATCAAGTCTTACCATTTAGATGGCCCTCACTTAAAAGCTCCAACTATATAGATGTGTAAATCTTCTCTTTTTTAGAGAATATTATAATTATGACTATCTTGTTATAGTTTTAAGTATGTAATTTTAAAAAATGTCATTGAATGTGTGGTATAGTTCCCGCTTTCCTCTTTGAAGGAAATGCGTTGGTTACTTGGCAGGCCAGGAGCGAAGTGCCTTCCTTTCTCTGGCTTGGTCATGTTTCAGTTTCATTTCACATTTTCTTGCTCTCCTGTTGAGAGGAAACAGGATGAAACAGTCCTCCTTTGTTTTAGATGCCCTGACATGCTTTGAGTGCACTTCTGTTATATTTTCACTTAAAACCAGTCCTTGTTCTTTTATATTACCTGTGTGATTGCAGAAGAGCTAAATGTTTTATGGCAGCCTCTAAAGGATTTCTGAATTCTTAAATTTGCTGTTTGGATTCCAGTATAATTTCAAATGATTTATAGTATGCTTGCAGTGTTTATTGTTTTAATTTGTCAGTACTCCTTTTTTCTACCCATTTTGTTGCCTGTTCCCTCTGTTTGTCTTAAGTCTTTCTAATTTCTTCAGTTTTCTCTGGTAACTGAATAATTTAAATGTTTCCTTGAACGTGGTAGATTATTTAACACAAATTCCAGTGTATTTTATCATAAAGGAAACAAATTACTCCTCCTTTTAACTGTCTGATCTGTGAAAGTACTTTGATTCTATTCCATTTCTACATAATTTCTTCAGTCTTTTACTGAAGGACTTCTGCAAGGATTTATGTGAGCCAGCGTGTATGCTCTCCTGCTTAAGTTTTCCATTCCCATGCCTTGATATGCTTGGATTTCTTCCTAGTGAAACTTTAATTCTGGATACTTTTGTTTCATAGAGCTTAGCTTTAGCATAATGAGAACTTCTCCTCTCTTTCCCTCAGCTCCCTATTTTAGACAAGAGCTGTGATCCTCATCTTTTGTTTGAGCTTGGTTGTATGTCTTGAACTGTCTTCTTTGGAATGTAGCTGACTGGATCAAACAACTTTTCCTTTTTGTTTGTATCCTCTGCTTAGACAAGGAATTAAGTTTGTAGTCTGTCGTGTAGATGGTCAAATAACAAGGGTCGCTGTGGTTTTCAGGATTGGTGCATTTATGAAAAGCATGGTTTTGATTTATACCATTGCTTTTGCAAGGATTTTTCGCTCTTGCGTCTTTCCTTTTTACCATATCAGGTTAGGAATATTTAGTAAGAGGTCTTTGAATGGACTCAAACTCTTAACTTGTCAAAAGAACTAATTATCCTTTCAAAGCTTTCATGAAGCACCTAAGAGCAGTTTTTCAATTATCTGATTCTCAGCTCTGCTATTGTATAGAGTTTTGGATGCTTTGAAAGCTTTCAGAAACCTAATGTGCACAAGTTTGTTTAGCCTATACTCCACACTGAAATTTAACAACATCAGACTCAAAAGAAGCTTTTTTTCCTAAGATTTCTTGTTATTCAAATGGATGGAATAACAGATGAGTAACTTGTAATTCAAGAGCCCAAAATGTATTTTCCATGCCCTAGGAAAGATACTACAGAAATGCATAAGATCCATTTCTATTTCCATAGTGCATCAGAGAGCTTATCTTATTTTTGTTTCTTTGCCTTCAGCACTGGCTAGTCTTATACTTCAGTGAATTTTCTTCTTCTCCAAATGTTGGTTAGATGGTTTTATTTGTCATATTTAGAATTTATTTATTTGGGGTTTTTTTTGTGTAGTCTTTATTGTACACTTCTCGTTACTAACAGTAGCTTATGCCAGTCCTGAGACCAAGTACTACTTTGATCTCTACTACATTTTTCCATAGTTCATGGATAACTTTTCCAGAATATTGTACCTAGACAGTAATTTCACACTGTATACAGTGGGTGGTACTAAGCTGGGGGCAGTGGTAAGAAATAAGTGGATGGAGAATCTTACGTGATCTGAGTTCTCATTTGTTTGCATCTGTCTGTAAGTGGAATAGCCATGCTGTGGTTGTAACTGTTTTAATATAATTTTTGTGTATTATCTTTGATTCTAATCTGTAATCTAGTCTGTAGGCAAGTGTGGAACTTTCTTGGAAAAAAAATTAGCTAGCTGGATAATTCCTGCAAACAAAAGCTACCATTGGCTTTCTCTTGTACTGTGACTTCAAGAGCAGCCTTCCGTACTCTGACTCCTTTCTTCTGAAGGTGAGACCGTGTTTAAATTTTGAAGGCAATGAGCCACTCAACTGTGAAATTATTGTAGAGTATGGGAACGTATGGGCAAAACGTTTAAGATTTTTTTTTTCAGACTGAACAGATGAATCTGAAAGAATGTTAATGTTGCATAAGGAAAATATATTGACTAGGAAGTGGGAGAGGCAGACAATCTTAATTTTATTTTTTTAATGCATATATTAAGACAAACACTCTGCTTATGAGACTGCTTACTGTTCCCCACTGCTTCATTCAGCAGGTTGGATGGCTGTGTGCTGAGGAGGAATCAAGACTGCACAGTAAAGTACAATGTTGTCCATATGACTCCTGCTTCACTTGCTGCAAAAGGTGAAAGCAAGAGTGAGTGGTGTGAGGAGGTAGAGAGGTTGCATATGTGGTTGAGACAGCTAAGTATAGCCTTTGGAAGCAGGATGTTGTTCTTGATTCTGACCAGTAGTTTTGCATCGTCTGCAGTGTCATTCTAATGTGCTGAAGAAGAGTGGCTTTTTGCTGTTCTAGTTCATCTCTGTTAGCAACTGAGTAAAGATTTGTTGCATCCTGCTATAAAGCACATAGGTTTGAAGTGGCTTGTGTTAACTTTGCTGCCTCCTGGTCAAGGAAATGTTGTCATAAAAGGTAGCGTGTGGTAAAAATAGTAGTCCGTTTTCTCCATTCTTTCTAAACTTGGTGATACTGGCTCATGCAGCCAGTTCTTGCAGTAGTCTTATCTACTCTGTCCAATGCTATCCAACTGCTGGTCTGAGTTCCAGGACATGGTCTTGTCCTTAAGCTTGTTGACTTGGTCCCTTCTTCCTGCCAACATACTCGCATGTGTGCATACATGCATCCCATACTTGAGCTCTCCATCCTTCAGTCTGCTTCTTAGTAAGCCTGTAATTGGTGGTTTGGTTTTTTTTTTTTCCACCCTTCTGGCTTCTAATCCTGATTATCTTCTAAATTTTTCATCCAGAATCCATGATCTTTCCAAATCCATGATCTTTCCAGCTTCTGTGTCCAGCTAGCTTCCTGATCTTACATTCAGTTCTCATTTTCCTCCCTTGCCTGCATATTCCAGGACAGTTTCTGGTATGATTTTGATTCTCTTCTTCTTGAGCTAGTATGAAAATGAAAATGAAAAAGGGTAGAAGCAAGTCCTTACAAAAGCTCTTGGTTTGGTCACATTGCTACTGAGCACTGTGGCTGTTAGGCACTCTGTATGTACAGAACTACCGCACCAGTTTTGCCCTAGTGAGAGGTGGGGCTTGTTTTTGCCAGCTGTGAAGTGTTCCTGCCTTGCCTAGTGCCAGGCACAGGCTGCATCCCGAGTTTTCTATGGCACAGTGTAACTGGCTGGGTCAGAAGCTTTTTTTTCCCCCTTTAATTTTACTCCTGCAGATGCTAGATGTGCTTTAAGTTCAAGGATAAGATGTTAAAAAGTAGTTAATACTCCTGAGATTAAAGTGACTTGAGCTCCTGAGTTACATTTTGTTTATGTAAATCAAGTGTTTTTAGGGCAATATTTAGAAAGGAGAAATATAATTACTTTTTACTTCCATTGCTTCCTTATGAGGCATTAAATGTCTAGAAGTTTTGGTACTAATGTCTTCACCTATTACTAGTCTAACTTTTATTTCTTTGAAAACTGTTGTGATGGTTCTCAAGTCCCTGTGGCTTCATTAACCTAGCATTTAACATCGTGATTTCTCTCATTTAGCAGGAAATCAATTTTTAATAGTATGCCTGAAAATAGTTCCTTAGATCACACAACTTAGACGTATGGTTGTGACAGACTTCTGTGGGCCTATTTGCACTTTTTGAGACTTCTGTGCCCCAGGCTTTGTCTTGCCCTTTGCTGCTATTCTTGTAGCAGAATTTGAAGCACAGTTTGTGTGTTTGTCTCTGATATCCTGTTCCATCTTAGGGTGCTCGATCGTAAAACTGAACAGGGAGGCGCACTGGACTTTGCTCTGTTTGCTGCTTCTAACAGTCACTATGTATTTTCCCGTTTATCTAGTAAATAAAGCAGGTGTCCTGCAGTTAAGATTTAGTTTGTGCCATCCTTATTCATACACTGAATATTGGCCATTGTTTTGCAGAGAGTGAGTCATGGGTCCTGTGAGAGGGAAAGCGTGGTATGTTCATAGCAGGATACAGACAAGTTGAGTTTAGTGGCATGCAAAGTCAACCAGATATTGGAGGGGAATGTGTTTTTAACCACTGTAGCATCTTCTTTTTTGACTTTGCCCAGCATTCTTCTTTACTCTTGTCCATCATTTGCCTAGATGTTTTCTCACTTTTCTTGTGACCTGGTTAATCCAAGCTGCAGTATGTAGCAACCTATGGTTTGGACAGATGGGCCTGGATTTTTGAGTGGCTATAGTATGCATTTCTTCAAACATTGGATGGTGTTCTGATATATTTCAGGTCTCTGCTCTGAAATATCTAGTTCTTTAAATTTCTTCTCAAAGAAGTTAAGAGGTTCTATATTTTGTTCAAATGCAGTGTTAAATATGAGCTTTGTGGACAGCACAAACATTCTTTGTGGATGTGGTGCAATTCTGTTAGTATAATTTTAAAAATTAACTTGAGATAGGCAAGAGAATTTCAGCCTGTAGGATTCAAAGTTGGCAGAACTACAATGGAAACTACTCATTAAATCAAAATTAAGTAACCTTAAGTTTCCTAGCAGCTATCAGAATTGCTACCAGCTCTGTTTACAATGAGTATATTGAAGAGAGTCATATTTCTTGGATGAAGCTTGTTTTGCTTTAATATGTGTCTGAGCTTAGACCACCTACTGTGAAGTCTTTCAAAATGAATTTTAGGGCGTTGGGGATTTTTGTAATTGTAGAAATATGTAATGGAAATGGAATTGACCTGCCTTATTTGATGAGGCTGCCCAGGGAGGTGGTTAGTTCACCTTCCCTGGAGGTGTTTAACGCACGGGTGGACGAGGCGCTGAGGGGCATGGTTTAGCGTTTGATAGGAATGCTTGGACTCGATGATCCAGTGGGTCTCTTCCAACCTGGTTATTCTGTGATTCTGTGAGGTGATCTGATTCGTGGGTCCAGATGCAGTTCATTTTTCACGTGGCCACGGGTCAGTCCTCTGTTATGCTGTACAAAACTTCCCAAAGGCGAATAAGGAGATACAAGAAGCTTATACTTACTTATACATGTAACTTGTACCATTGCTTTGACTGGCCTGTATGGCCAGGTCAAGTGCCACAGGTCTGACGTGGCTCATCCTCCCTGCCTTGACATGAGCCCAGTGCCCAAACACTGAGGCCATCCACCTGAATTATTCTGTTGAAGGGGGGAGGAGGAAGGTAACCTACAGCAAATACTCGTAGCCTTCTTTACTGGACAGGTTGAGCTTGTGAGTGACTCGGTTTTCCTTCTAGAAATATTCCAGACGTCCCTCTACAGTTGACCACAGCACCATTTGGAGTATGAATGTGGGGGCTTGGTGCACATACTTAAGAGTACACTGCATATGAGATAGAAACAGAACTGCATTGCTTCTTTTATTTTACACATGATTTTTAATTCTGGAGAAAGTTTGCTTAATATTGGGGGTGTGGTGTGTGGGGAATATTTTTATTCTCATGCATGCACGCACATGCATGTCTATGCTTATTATCAGCCAAAAAGAGTCCCTTCATAGGTGTGAGGTAATGACAGTATCGTTTTTACATAGTTTACTGTCAGAAGTGTTTTACATTGGTGCATAAAGAAGTTTCTAGAATGGATGCTGCACACTAGATACTTTATTGTTGTTTTAATAAACTAGTAAGTTTATACTGAACTAAGTAGCCATTTCAATGATGCCTAACTAATTCAAGCTACCACAAATAATCTAAGTGTTGACTGCTAAGATTGACAAGTCCCAGTATTTGGAGTCTTATGAACTTGTTTTTGTTTAATTTTTCCTTTTCCCAGAGGTGGGAGGGACCAGTCTGGATGACTGTTTTTTAAAGAAACTATTAAGTTCTTGAATTATTTGTTAAAATTATTTGTCAAAAATAATCCTCAACTTCATTTAAAGCAGAACATAACTTAGATATGTTACAACTCAAACAAACCAAGCTGTATGGATACTCTCCTGGGAGGCTTAAGTAAGAAAGGAGGAAAACCTACTGAAAGACTTGGGAAGTTTTGTTTAAGTTGAAGAAAATCAGATTGAACTGTTTTTGAAAACTTTGAGTACTTTTGTTTATGGAAAATTTCAGGCTCAACGGAAGATTTATTAGCTTCATTTCATGGTCTCTAACTACTAGTTGTGATCATTAAATAACAATCAAGACTGTTTCTGTGTGAGAAGAGATCAGTTGTTATACTTCAGTTTTCACTGGGAAGAATAAGTATTAGCATTTAAATTGAAATTGCTAAGTTCTCCTTGCATATGTCCTTAGTGCTCAATCCTGCCAGATGCTGAGTGCTCCAGTTGTGATCCAGGAAAGATCTGGGGTTAAATTAGGGTTTATACAGACATTCAAGTGTTGTTTGCTGAAGCAATGCTGCAATATTCACTGTATCTGGAGTAAAGATGGAGGCCTTTCCAGTGAAGGTCTCGCTGAGTACTGCTCTGCTCTGAGGTGTGATGGGTGTGGTCTGCATCTTTTGAGTAGACAAAGACTTATTCCAGATTTTATAAAATAAAGCAAGTTACTTGTTTAAAGTATTTTTTTCTGCATGCTGTTATTTTAGGACAAGCATAATATGTGGATATAAAGGAATAATACAGGTCAAAGCAGTATTTGCTATCAGAGTAATAAGCAAGCAGGCCCATTATTTTGCATTTTCTATTTTTATTGTCTTCATGCACAAAGGAATACAGCTGGGATTTTTTCTCTTTAAAAATTTAAGTTAAATTTTTTGAGCTGTAGAAAGTATCTTTGTGATGGTTCAGGTTTTTGTAACTTTTTGAGCACCATTACTGATTGCTGTTTATGAAACTGTTGTGTTACAGGTATGAAGAGGCAGGACTTATCTTTCAAACATCTTGTGTCTGTTTGAGCCAGGCCTTTTTGTGTATCTGTCCAACGTACTTCGTGGCTACAAGACGTCTGTCTTGGTTTTCCATAGAAATGGGGCCTCACAGTTCAAATGCCTATAGTTCTGGGATTAACACAGGATCTCTTACGTCTTCAGCTTTCTCTCTCAGACTCCTGCATTACTGCAGTGCAGTCTTCCGCTATGGGAGCGTGGTTCTTGATGATGGCATTGGCAGGAACCTCTGATAATTCAAGGGCATGCAACAAGCCTTGGGAATCTTCCTTTGCTGATTTCTCTTTGCTGCACATAGCACAAGGAGGACACAGAACCATTTTGGTCTCCTTTGGTCCCCTTTTGCAAAAATGAGGGTGTTTTCTTCTCAGAATTCAACAGTTCTTCTTAGAGTTCAACTCTCTTCTTCTGATTTCATGACTAGAGTTGTCTTTATGTGGTGGGCTCTTTCTTCCTTTACTGTTCATACAAAGCCCACTTGGTAAAGCTCATTGCTGCTTGTTTGTTTATTTTTTGTTTTGTACTGCTTTTCTGAGGGTAGGGGAGGAAAAGGAGTGTACTTTGAACTTGTCACTTGTGCATAGTTCTTTATCTGACTGTCATGAAGGTTCAAAGTTTAATTTGTAACACACAAAAGTTAACTTTATATTAAGACTTATGCTAAACCTCTATGTATTCATTTTTGGGGTGATTTTATAAAGCATGACCTCGTTGGAAGGTAAGTCATGTATACCTTTGAAAATGTATCAGCTGTGGTCTGTCTTTATTATTATTTCTTCATACTTGATAAAGAAACTCTGGCAGCAAAGATTCAGCCTTCCATGTCTCACAAGCTGGTTGGTTCTAATATGCTTTAGACATTTCTCAAAATTATGTTTTTCTTTGTGATTTGGACCTAATTTAGTTGCATTTAATCATACATTTTATAACTTTCCCCTGTAGTGCAGTGGGACTCTTCTTATGCTTAAAAGAACTATATGATTAAATGCTTTACTTGGTTGGTGGCATTGAACAGTTTCTAATTTTGACAGAATAGTTAATCTGTTGTCGGTCTTGCACCAAGACACAATATTCTGAATTGGTACCACATTATTAATGGAAAATTTTCATGCATCTGGCAAGCTATAACATATATTAAGCAAAACTCTTTTGAAGCTTTGGAAATGCATTGATAAATCTTGCTCTATTATGTTGCAGCACTTAGAGAACCAGAATCAAATAACAGTAGACCATAAAGTATGAATGTATGTGTTTTATGCTATTGATTATCTTTCATAAATAGTTGATAAGTATCAGAGATTTTTGTTTTCCACAGTGCTTTTTCTATTCCTGTCCCAAAAAGGTAGTTAGATTTCTGTTCAGAATAGCACTTGGAGCACCTTCTGCCCCTCTTCATTCTCTGACCTGCAGGGCTGTTCGTTTTGCATATTTTCTCACTCTGCTTTCAGCTGCTGCTCAGCACTTTTCGTTCTTTCTTAACTATGTTATCACAGAGGTGCCACCAATGTTTCTGATGGGCTCTGCTTTGGCCAGCGGTGTATGTCTTGAAGGCAGCTGTAAGTGTCTGTGTCCAGCACAGGGCAACCCTTGGTTGGAGAGGCCACTTGGCAGCATCTCCTGCTACCAAAACCACGACACCTTCATACAGTACAGCTTGAGAGCTTGATAGCCAAAGTCTCCTTTTGGACATCTTGAGGGTTAAGTTTGTTAAAAGCAGTGTTAACTTCAGCTCACAAAATGAGTCTCTGCTGTAATGGCTGATGTGTTACAGATACAATACTAATTTGAAATAAAGCTGTCTAGAGTTTAACCTCCGTTATTTAACTTAACCCATACTAGAAAGCCTCTTGGGTCTATAGTGTGAATATCTGTCATTCTGCTTTTATCCAGCCTGTAATGTGTTTCTGCCATCTTTTCTTTAAAAAAGAAAAAAAAAGAGAGAAGAAAAGACAGAAAAGTTTAATCTCATTCTTAGTGTAAAACAGCCTGAATCTGCAAGTGGCTAGCTCTGTATTTCTTACATTTTTACACTGTTCTCGGATATGGTACATGCCTTATCTGGCACAAAGCTGTGGAACATACCTTTTCATATTTTACACATAATCGTTTGGAAATATTTTTAAAACAGGGATACTGGATTTTCTGTTTTACTTTGTTATCCATCCAGTAAAATATTTTGCCTCTGCAGAAGTTAGACATGACAGATGAGCTAAATACTTGTGATCTGAGCCCTCAAAAGAGTTATTCCTGAACGTGAGTAATGATAGTATTTTCTCAAGCCATGTTTGTCCTTGGAGGAAATATATACTACTCTGAAAAATGTACACATCTCATTTCTGCAGTAATTCATAAGATTTTCCTGAGAGTTCTAGCTGTAATTAAAGAGAGAGGCTGTGCCATTACAAGTAGCATGATCTTTCAGCTCCACAAAATGACATAAATGCATAAATGTAATAGTAATTTGTTAGTGTATACTAAGAGCAGCTGTCATCTTTGGTATAGTTGACTACTTTGAATTTTAGTAATTTCTGTTGCATTTTGCTTTTTAGTGCAAGCTACAAGTCAGGTAGGCATTTTAAAAATGCAGCAGCAGTGGTGGTTATTATTTAGATAAACAAAAATTTCTATAACTTTAACATTTTATGCTAATTAAGATAACGCTTTCTACTTTAAAGAAAGCTTCTACTCCTCCGTAGAGAGCAAATAAATAAAACTGAGGACATTAAGTATTGTGTTTAATGGGTAAGGAAATTCTCATGCTGTGCAACTACTTACCAGAAATTTTATTTCCTGGCATTCTTCCTGCCACAATAATGCTTTAACATTTTACACAGACTTCAGGGCTAGTACTTTAGCTAATAATTTTTGGATTTTGGCATCACAGCCAGAATAATGATTTAGAAGTTCACAGATATATTTCTAAAATGTCCCTCTACTCCCTCTTTCTCTGTGGGAGATCCCCAGGAAGCATGTAGTCTCCTACCTATTATTGTAACTTTTCCATGTCCATTCTGATCTTTAGGATTAGTAGGAGAGCAATCTTGATGCTCTTTAGAGCCATTCTTAATGTGTATATGCTGAAAAGCACAGAGGGCTGCTTGTGGCTTTTTCTGGTGCAGGAAGAGAATCCCATTGTGGCAGACAAGGCCCAGTGTATTTGCAGTGGCAGTGGGACCATTTAATATATATTTGCCAGGGTGCCAAAACCTATCCTGACTGGAGAAACAGGTTGTCCTCTGGTACCTCAGGTACCATCGAGACTAGTGAAAGAAAATTCTTTTCTGGGTCTAGCTCCCAGGGCTCAGGTTGGTGCTACTGCTTGCATTTTTCCTCTTTTGCCAGTGTATCTTGTGCCTCTTTCTGCAGTGGTGTACTTTAACAGGGGATCATTATTTCTTTCTGTGATTAATAGTATTCTGTGTGACATGCGTTCAGTCTAGTAAACGTAATTAAAAGATACTAAAAATGTTAAGTCTAGGAAGATTTGTATAGGGTAGACTTCCGCCCCTTTGGCGTACATATTTTAGCCTCGTTGCAGGCCACATTCACAAACTCATCAGTTTGAATATATGCTATAGACAATTGCAGTCAGTTTTTTCAGTAGGACTTAGTCCAGCTAACTCTGGCCCAAGGCAGTCCTTCTGAGAACATCATGGGCATGTAAAAGATGTTATTTGTCACGAGGCTGCTATATCATTCACACTGGTGTTCTGTGTAATCTACAAAGATGTATTTTTGAAAGGCTTCTGAAACATGTCTTCTCTGTTTGAGCCTGTCTCTTGTTGCTGCAGTGTTGTTATTGTGTTTTCTGATTGTTGGCCCCATAAATGCTTGTGCTGCTTTCGGGTATTTGACAGCTAAAGCAAGGATGTGTTTTATGTCAGGCTATGCTGTGTAAATCAGAATTTGCTATGGGTATGTTCAGACAAGTTTGCTTAAATAGAGGCACTGATATTACAGGTTAACAATTCTCCTTGATCTCATTTCTTCCTCCTTAGTCATTGCTTGCTTTTGGATTTAACAGAAAAATTAAACTGCCTGAGAACCAGAAATGTCTGAGCTTCTTTTACTGATGTTTGATTTAAGCCTTCCATCAAAGTTAATGGATTTATTTCTTTTTTACGCTTTACAGTATGGAGACGTGAGATATGGAAAATGGTGTGGTGTAACAGAATCACAGAAGCTCTCAGATTGGAAGGGACCTCTGGAAATAGTCTAGTCCAGCCCATCTGCTCAAAGCAGAGTCACCTGGTTCTCGGGGCCATATCTAGTCAGATTTTGAAAAGTTCCAAGGATAGAGACTCCACAGCCTCTCTGGGCAGCCCGATCTAGTGTTTGATCACACTTGCAGTTAAAAAAAAAAAAAAGCGGAAAGATTTAGTGACTACAAAGTAAGTACAAAAAGTAGTCATCTTAGTGTCTGAAACCACATATTTGAGTATGTGATAGCATCCCTCCCCTCTATGTACTGGTGAAACTTAGCTACTGCTTCCTCTCCTAATAAAGTGGCTATTCTGTACTTTCCGACTATATTACAGGTGAGGTCATATGGAAAAGCTCTTTCTCTCTTTTCTCGCTGATTTGCTTTAAAGTTTAAAATGACAGCTCTTTGTTTGTGTAGAAATGGTCGTTTTTCTCTTATTAACATGCCTGGAATTGATATCCAGCACCCACTAGCAACCAGGAAGTGCAGTAAGGATCAGGAGTGTGTCCTCTCTGGATTTTCTGAAAGACGACCATGTGCTGCATTCCTGGACCACTACAGTATCTGTACAAAACTGCAGTAAGTCAGGATGAAGATGATTACCTTGAAAGCCCTCCTTAGGTCTAGAATAAAATGCTTATGTAAATACTCCAGAGTTCAAAAGTATCAGAGGTATCTTTGTCAGCCCTTCTTGTTACAGCCCTCTGGTTAAACTCTTCGAGGTCATTGAGCTCACCCAGACTTTCACAGTAGTTTTGTGGATTGGCATTGCCTTTGTCAGAAATAAGAAGGGATGTTTCTTTGTGTGGCTAAAGTTACTTTCTTCTTCTAGGATTAGCTTTTTTCAATCACATTTTCATTCTGTTAATGTCTGATTTATTGTCCCTAATTATTTTTATCCTGCCATGCCATTTTTAATGCTATTCTATGTTACTGAAGTAAACAAAGCTGCTTTAACAAATTGAGGAGTGGCATCAGTATGAATTTACTGGCATTTGTGTATTGTATAAACACAGATGTGTGCTGCAGGTCGCAATACCACTATTGCTTTTATTTCTCTGGTCTCTGCAGGTGGTTGCTAAGTATGGATAAAGGTGCTGTGAATCTTGGTATAGTTTAGAGGGGTGAAGATTTTGAAGAATGTCACCAGATCCTGAATATGTTCACCTTCTGATATTGTTATTGCCAAGTGAGTGTATGCTTGTGTATTGTAGGTGTCAGATCAATAGAGTTTAAAAGTCCTTCTTCTCAGGTACTGTCTTGTGAGAGAAAGGCTGCCTTGAGCACAATATTACTATTGGTGAAGGGAGAGAGAAGAACTTTACCTCTAACAATGTACTTATTAGTGGCCAGTGTTTTATGAGCACAGTCAAGGGTATCTGAAGTGTTTGGAATGGATTTAGATACAAAATCACTATTTTTGATGTATTTTGTTCGTATATATTGCTGATGGTATTCACTAAGGTTTGCAGTGTATCAAAGAAATATGTGTACATCTTAATTCACCTGGAGGATTCTTAGTGTGTTTTTCAGTGTTAAAATAATTCCTCTGAAACCCTTTTTTATCTTGTCCTGTACCGGCTCTATCTTTGTCCTGTTTTGTTTCTTTTCCCCGCCTGTCATACTTTGTTCCAGAACAGCTTCTTTCTATGTTTCCGGGTAGCTGTGTGCTTTGAGGAAGTTGTGTCTGGAAGAAATCCTTATTTTTCCCTGTTTGCTTCCTTCTCCAGTGGTCTCCAGAGGGCTGAAGGTACACCTCTTCCTGCTTGGCAAACAAGGGGAGGTCAGAGAGGTTTGGAGTGTAACTGCTCCATAGAATTTAGTCCACATCACATGGAAGTTGAAAGGAGTGCTTGTTGTAGATTGTCTAATTTGAAGATCTGGCACTCCATGCAATGCAGAAAGAATCAGATTTTTGTAATTCAGAACCCAGTTGCTTGTTGTTCCTATAGAGTGCTGAGTGCTGTAGATAGACTGATAACTCTGTTAGTATCGTGCTGCCCTACCATTATACAGTACACATGTAAACCATTTCAGAAAGGAACATTGGCTGTGATAATGGCACCAGGTTGAGATATTGATTATGTGGATGCAGAGATGTCTTTTACATGGGGTTTGTGCTGCTGAGACGGCTTTACTGAGAAGACAAAATGACACAAATCGAACAAAAGATTAATGCATTAATACACAGACTTGGTTTCTGTGTTCTGAAAAAGGCGATAGTGTAATGCAAAAAGAGGTCTTACAGGCATTGCATGCAAGTAGTACTTTCTTCCTTAAAAACAATGATAATCTGACATATTAAAATAGGTGTATGTTTGTACTGGAGCATGGCAGCACTGTGCAGGGCAGCAGACCAAAACTCATTCCAGTGTAGGTTTGACCTGAAGAGCAAGGGATGATTCTTTTGCAATAAAGAAATATGATAGCCCTTCTTTGTAGCTGCACTTCAGCAAAGCACATTAGACGTGAGAATGTAAAGGTCAGTAGGGTGCTCACATGCGCACTTAAAGTTAAGCATACTTACTTTACTGTGTTGCAACTACACTATTTTGAGGGCATTTTATAAGCTACGGCTTCTCAGTAGTGGCAAAACATCAATAAAATTTGAAAACTTTGGAAGAAAAGGAAAAGAGCTGAATTAAGCCTGAAAAACTGAAGATAAAAGGTGTAAGTAAATACAGAGTGAATTGATTTTTCAATCATTTCTTTAAAGCTGTTTTGTGGCCTAAATGTCCATCAAATCTGACCTTCAGGATTCTTTTACACTGCCAGAGCACAGTATGTGAGTCTTTGTGTGTTTGAGGATCAGATTTATAAAAACTGGGAAATGGAGGACAGTTTTAAAAATTGAAGCAGATGAGGTTGAACCCCATGGAATTTTCTGCATCATCAATTCTAAGACCTGTGTTGTTATAAATGATCATTACATTTAGTTTCCTTAATAAATTGACTGTGTTTTAGCAGCAGCCTTCCAGTACTTAAAGGGGGGCCTAAGGGAATGCAGGGATAGGACAAGGAGTAATGGTTTTAATCTGAAAGTGGGGAGATTGAGATGAGATCTTGGGAAGAAATGTTTTACTATGAGGATGATGAGGCACAGGAACAGGTTGCCCAGAGAAGCTGTGGCTGCCCCATCCCTGGAGGTGTTCAAGGCCAAGTGGGATGAGGCTTTGAGCAACCTGATCCAGTGGAAGATGTCCCTGACCATGGCAGAGAGGGGAGGAAACTACGTGGCCTTTAAGGTTTCTTCCAACCCAAGCAATTCTATGATTCTGTGGACAAAACGTCTGCCAAGTCCCCAACTCAGAAATCATTCCTGTGTTAGCTAGGAACCTAATATTTTCCATTCTAAAGCTATTCATGTCCATTAGTTCCAGTGCCAGCAATGACACTTAGCATACAGAGATCTTCCAGTCCTCCCTCTCTCTCCACCAATTTAGAGGGAGGCTTAAATGTAGCTCTGAAGTAAAGACTGCAAGTAGCCTTGAGTCAAAGTAGGAGAGCATATAAAATTCCTCACCTCATGATCCGAGCTTGAAAGTTTAACAAAATTTGTAAAAGCATTATGAATGGTTCTTAGTTTGTTGTTTGTTTTTTTTTTTTAATATGTGTGAATAATAGTCACAGAGGTAATGGCACAGTGCTATTGCAGCAAATGGAGCAGTCAGTGATGAAAGTCCAGTAAGGAAAAAGATGATGACTCTTAAGTATAAGTATGAAAAAGATAGGAGGACTAATAGAATTGTGATATGTGAAAGGCTTCCTGGCACGTTGTACTTTTGGAGAAAAATGAATGTTACACTAGTGACCCCTGGTGTGGAATCCCTTGACGTCATCTGGCCTTGCTCAGTACCTCCCATGGGGACAGACAACATGAATGTTGATCATTCTGGATTACTTGTGTCTCTTTTTTTCATATCACAGTTCTCTGGGTCTGGTTAGGGTCTTAATGAGGTGATTTTTTTCACCTTGCTGTGGTAATTTAGTCTAATTCAGTCTAAATGGCAGTTCTGACGCTGCTGTGGCTAGCGTAGTGATCAGCCCTGCCAGACCACTGCATGAATTGAAGGCATTCCCACTGAATTGAAGGAATTGGGAAGAAATAAATCAAGCCACAAAGCATGCTGCCCCTCTATGTTGAGCCCAATGGTTTGCCTTTCAGGTATAACCTGATTCGTCTTCCCTTCAGGTGCTTGAATGTTCCTACAATACCTGTACTAATCCTTATCTGAACTAATAATTCCATGTCCATCTGCACGGGCAAGGTATCCTGTGTTTTCCTTTTAACCAACCATCTGCAATTTCAGCAAAATTTTGTTTGGGGTAATTTGCCTTTCTGATGCTGTCCCACATGGTGTTTGTCATCTTTCCTTGAGAATTGTTTTTGACCTATACTTGCTGTTGAAGTTACACAGGTGGATCTGAAGTTACTTGAATTGATCTCCCATTAAAAGAAGGCACTAAACTAGCAATGCCTCCCATCTTGGTAAATTTATGTGAGTTTCTTACCAGGTCTTAAGTAAAAATGTGCAGGTTCCTTCAGTGTTCTTAGCTGGTGCACAGACAGGAGCACATTCAACTGCTTTCCTTTTGTGATGTTGTGTAATTTCCATTTGTTTGTGTTTATTGCTGTTTTTCTTTTGTCTCCATGTTCTATATTGCCATCCTGATTAAAAACTGAGGTAAAGCTGGTGCAAAAAAACCAAATGTTGTCAAGTGGAAAAGAAGGATGTTCTGTCTTCAGCTAGCATACAAGACAAGAATGAGTAAAACATTAAAAGCACATTATTCCTTCATGAAGGAGCTTGTCTTTTTCATCCATAAATTGCAGCTGGTTGTCTGTAGCAATGAAATGTTTATAGTACTTCACACATGAAACATCTTTCAAGAGCGAAATTAAGGTGGCAAGGTACCAGTCTAGAGCTGGTGAATGAGCCAAGGGAAGCTGAAGAACTGACTGGTTGTTGATGGCTTCTTTGTTGGCAGAAGAGCAAAGTATTACATTCCAGGGAGAACAGCATCATTTTTTCCAGTGTTGGGGAAGGACAAGCATCAAATTTTACTCTGCAAAGAGTACAAGTAATGATTTGAGGCTTTTTGGAGGATGCAGGGAAGGTGGCAGGTAATATAAAAGTTTCAATACTTAAGGACCATTTCAAATAATTTACAAACAAAAAAAGTACTTGAAGACATTTCCAGGAGGCTATTATTCATGCAAACTATTCCTTTGTCAGCTCTCTGTTCTTTGAATAGAAGCTATACTACACGCTCCAGTACTGCACTGCATTGAGATAAGAGGACTGACGCAGTAGCATTTTTCAAGGATGTATTTTTAAATGTTCTGATTAGAACATATTTTGAAATAGTAGCTTTTTCTGCAGGGTGCAGATTTTTGAATGTCACATTTCTGTGGTCCTAAACTTTCTCTTTGTCACCTAGAAGTGAGCACTTCACTCTTTTGAGGGCATTCCCTTGTATTTTGAAATGAAACCTGTTTTCTACTGTTTCAGTAGCATTTTCAGCACATAACTTTTTTGATTAATTGTTGGCCATAGAATCATCATGGTCCACCTCCTTCTGTGCTCTGCAAATTTGTTTTTGCTTGTCTTGTAAGAATATAATGTTGTTCTTTTGTTTGATCTTTATTTTGTGTGATGGCAAGAATATTTCGGCATAGAGTCAGAATTCAGTTTCTTCTTTCAGTTTGCCCAGGGAAGTATGTTTATCCTTACACAAGTAGCAGTCTCACGGGGATGCAGCATTACTAGCAACTTTCATCTGACTGATATCTTCAACAAAATCATCGCCCCTTGCTGTGTTTGTGTCTGACCTAAGTCAAGCCAGATGACATAAGTGGCTGATGAGGCTGTTCTATGACTGTAGGTAGAGCAGTTTGTCAGTATGACTGTTGTGAAGATGGCACAAAAAGACCTATGATGCATATCAGTGATTTTTAAATACCTCTTGATCCTCACATCTACCACTGTCAGCCCTAAAGCAGCTGCTTCCAATGACAAATGACTGATCCTGTGCAGAATCCCCTAAATTTCTACTTTTGCTTGCTGGAAGGTAACATGGCAGGAGGCAGAAGGAAAAAATACCAAACATGGGATAGCATAAAATCCAGGCAGATTGGGCTATTAGTTTCTGAAAAGCTTTTGAATAGATTTGTGCAGAGAACTGGACTCAGTAAAAAATGCACTTTGCTTCAGGGGCTCTGTTCCTACCAGCAGTGGCGGAGGGGAAAGCAGACCCTCCCTTGCGAATAGCGGAGAACTGAATTTTTTTTTACTAATTTCCAGCCTTTACAATATTTTTCTGAAAGCCATTTCTTGATGGTCACATTACTCTTGCTCTACTTTATTGTAGTATAATAATAATTATAATAATTATTATAATAATAATAACTACTCTAATATACTCTGCTTAGAGGATTAAGCACCATCACTCCTGTAGCTAAATATTAACTTTCTTTTTGCAGTCAGTGACCTGCCAAAATGTAAGCAGGTTGGTGTGTATTCTGTTTCTTCCTGAACTCCTTCTGCCAACTTCACTGAAACAGTTGTCTCTAGTACTTTGTCCCAAGAGTGAGGCAGGGTGTGGGCTGCCTTGGCATGTTGATTTATCTCCACCATTCAACAGCCCTGTCGAGCAGTCTCGTGTCAACATGTGCTCAGTCTGAATAAGCCTTCTTCTGTGGCTGTGCTATTGCAGGAATGAATGCAGGGAGTCAAAATTTCAGCTGTCCTTTGCCTGCAGGGTAAATCTCATCTGTTAAAGGCAATTCTGTGCTGAAATTGAACAGATAATCTGGTGCTGAGAGACTGCTAGCAGTTAGAACCATCCAAAATACTTAGTGTCAATTTTGCAATGCTTGCAAAAATTTTTTTTTTCTTCTTACACATTCTAAAAATACGGGGCAAAGCAGACCTGAGTGAAGAGGTGTTATTTTTTCAGTGATGCACTATTTCATATGTGGTTTTACTGGTTGTTCTCTTGCCATCCATTGCCCTGGAAATGAAATATTTATTTTCTCTGGCAGAATACGGAAAAATAACCTTTCCTTTGCACATTCTATTCAATTTCTAGCAACTGTAGCAAAAAATCTTTTGTGAATGACTTTTCCAGTTTCTAGTAGATAAAAGGCAGTCATCTTTTTAATATGTAAAATAAAAGATAAAAATATGCTTGATGATAAAACTAGAGGGATCAAAAGAAAAAAGTAAGACATTATAAAAGATGAGCAGCATACTTACATGCTAAATCTGAGACTTGACTAAGAATGGAGAGAATAGCATTTCTGTATTTGCATTGTGACTCTTGTTGGTCTTCTCAGCAAATCTGAAAGATAGTTAGTTTAAATGATTTCCTTTTCAATGGATGCAGTGTCCTCAGCGTGTTGGATGAGGACTCTTAATAGTGTTCTAGAAATTGTATATCTTGCCTTTCGTGGAGCTTTTTTTTCCCTTGAAGATATGATGAGCTGTACAGGGAAACTTTTTCCTGACCACTGGCTGGGAAAATGTAGCTCCATCTCAAGAATCCACCCACTTTTGTCTCTCTACAGTACTGCAGAGTGATAGATGAGTGGTTTTTTCTCCTGGACACCTAGTAAGTCAGAGGGAAAGCAACTTGTGTGCATTTTGGCTCTTACCATATGTAGCTATACCTTCCCATGTAGGATATTCTCTTTTTGCTAAGGAGCAACATCTTGCTGAAAGTGACAAAAAGGGGGAAGGAAAGGAAGAGCGTGACTGTTTGAAACACTGCTTCATAGCTGCTGGCCAGGAATCCCTCTGTAAAAGCACCATACTTCCAAGTATGGCTCAAATTGCCAGAAGACCCTGCTGATTCTTAGAGGGAAATTTCTTGAAGCACTATCTGTATGCTCAAGTATAATGAGGGCTTCCATATCTAAGCGTAGCCTTCTGCTTGGGACAATATGGTAAACAGAAAAACTGCCTTGACAAATCCAAACGTAGACTGATGTCTTACGCTGTTTGATGGCTCCTAGATAGCCCCCAGCCAGGGGTCCAGGCTGCTGGTGTGACTGTTGAAGGGGAGAAAGGGAAACCAGAAACCTTTTACTCTGAGGTTCCTTGCCTGTTCCTTTTCAGCCTTGTGTCCTTCATCCAAATCCAAACCCATTTTTATGTAGTAAAGGATGTTACATTAGGTGTATATGCTAGAGCTGTTGTAATGGCACAGTGTGCCATTTCTTCTACAAACAACTGAGTGTAGTCTCAAAATCGCTACCTCTAGTCCTTGTGGGAGACTTCAATTTCCCAGATATAGGCTGGGAGTATAATACAGCAGA
Source organism: Clamator glandarius (assembly GCA_033459285.1). NCBI lineage: Eukaryota > Metazoa > Chordata > Aves > Cuculiformes > Cuculidae > Clamator > Clamator glandarius. The sequence continues at coordinate 2,663,342 of JAUNZM010000020.1, forward strand.
AAGGAAGCAGTCCTGGAGGTTCCTGGAGTGTGTGGAAGACAACTTCCTCACACAGCTGGTGAGCGAACCGACAAGTGACGGTGCCCTCCTGGACCTGCTGTTGGTGAACAGAGAAGGACTGGTGGGGGATATGAAGGTTGGAGGACGCTTGGGGCAAAGCGATCATGAGATGATAGAGTTCTCAGTGCGGGGTAAAATGAAGAAGGAGGTTAGCAGAACAGTCGCCCTCAACTTTCAGAGAGCAGACTTTGGGCTGTTCAGAAGGCTGATCGGAAAAGTGCCGTGGGAGGTGCTCCTTGAAGGCAAAGGTGTCCATGAGGGCTGGGCGCTCTTCAAGAAGGAACTCCTAGCAGCTCAGGAGAAAGCCGTCCCCAAGTTCCGGAAAAGTAGCCGGCGGGGTAAGAAACCAGCGTGGTTGAGTAGGGAGGTCCTAAGAGACATCAATAGGAAGAGGAGGGTCTACGACCTCTGGAGGAAGGGGCAGGCATCCTGGGTGGACTATAGGGAGGAAGTGAGAACGTCCAGGGAAAAAGTCAGGAGGGCTAAGGCCCGACTAGAAATGCGATTGGCCAAGACTGTGAAAGACAACAAAAAGTCTTTCTACAAATTCATCAACAGCAAAAGGAGGGCTAGGGAGAATCTCCAGTCCCTAGTAGATGCAGAGGGAACAAGAGTAACAGGGGACGAAGACAAGGCTGAAGTGCTCAATGCCTGCTTTGCCTCAGTCTTTAACAGTAAGGAAAATTGTTCCCTCTGTGCACAACCTCAGGGGTTGGATGAGAAGTATGAGATTCCCAAGGTCCAAGAGGAGGTGGTTAGAGACTTGCTTGCCCAGCTAGACGCCCACAAGTCTGTGGGGCCGGATGGAGTCCCCCCAAGAGTTTTGAGGGAACTGGTGGATGTGCTGGCCAAACCCCTTTCCGTCATCTTCCAGCAGTCCTGGATGACTGGGGAGGTTCCGCTGGACTGGAGGCTGGCTGATGTCGTGCCCATCTATAAGAAGGGGCGCAGGGAGGATCCGGGGAACTACAGGCCTGTCAGCCTGACCTCGGTACCGGGGAAAGTCATGGAGCGGGTGATCTTGAGTGCGATCATGAAGCACTTGCAAGAGAACCGGGTGATCAGGCCCAGTCAACACGGGTTCATGAAAGGCAGGTCTTGCCAGAGTAATCTGATCACCTTCTATGACCAAGTGACTAAACTCTTGGATGAGGGAAAGGCTGTGGATGTGGTCTTCCTGGACTTCAGTAAAGCCTTTGATACAGTTTCTCATAGCATTCTGCTTCAGAAACTGTCGGCCTCTGGCCTGGACAGGTGCACACTCTCCTGGGTGAAAAACTGGTTGAATGACCGGGCCCAGAGGGTGGTGGTAAATGGAGTTAAATCCAGCTGGAGGCCAGTGACAAGTGGGGTTCCCCAGGGCTCAGTCCTGGGTCCAGTCCTGTTTAATGTCTTTATCAACGACCTGGATGAAGGCATTGAGTCCTCCCTTAGCAAGTTTGCAGACGACACCAAGCTGGGTGGAAGTGTCGATCTGCTGGAGGGTCGGGAGGCTCTGCAAAGGGACCTGAACAGGCTGGACCGCTGGGCTGAGACCAACGGCATGAGGTTTAACAAGGCCAAATGCTGAGTCCTGCACTTGGGGCACAACAACCCTAAGCAGAGGTACAGACTAGGAGAAACCTGGCTGGAAAGCTGCCAGGAGGAGAAGGACCTGGGGGTGCTGGTCGACAACCGACTGAACATGAGCCAGCAGTGTGCCCAGGTGGCCAAGAAGGCCAATGGCATCTTGGCTTGTATCAGGAACGGTGTGACCAGCAGGTCCAGGGAGGTTATTCTCCCCCTGTACTCGGCACTGATGAGACCGCACCTCGAGTACTGTGTTCAGTTCTGGGCCCCTCACCACAAGATGGATGTTGTGGCTCTGGAGCGAGTCCAGAGAAGAGCACCGAAGCTGTTGAAGGGGCTGGAGAACAAATCTTATGAGGAGCGGCTGAGAGAGCTGGTGTTGTTCAGCCTGGAGAAGAGGAGGCTGAGGGGAGACCTTATTTCTCTCTACAACTACCTGAAGGGAGGTTGTGGAGAGGAGGGAGCTGGCCTCTTCTCCCAAGTGACAGGGGACAGGACGAGAGGGAATGGCCTCAAGCTCCGCGAGGGGAGATTTAGGCTTGAGATTAGGAAGAAATTCTTCACAGAGAGGGTGGTTAGGCATTGGAACGGTCTGCCCAGGGAGGTGGTTGAGTCACCGTCCCTGGAGGTGTTTAAGGTTAGGGTAGATGAGGTGCTTAGGAGCATGATTTAGGGAATGGTGGGAATGGTTGGACTCGACGATCCAGTGGGTCTCTTCCAACCTGGTCATTCTGTGATTCTGTGAAAAAGCATTACGGATAACTTTTTAAAAGAAAGCAGGCAAAGCAAAGGGAACTATCACTTTTACGTGTATATTCCCTATATGATAAGATCTAATAGAAGGGATAAGAGAGGGGAAGGATGTCTCCAGTCAGATACAGCTCTTCTTTATTCTGGGGTACTATCACCATTCTTTTGTATCAATCCACGTATCCTGTTTCCAGTCATGCTCCTATCTCTTCTCTCTCTCAAATTGTACCAGGCTTTTCCATGTTTTCCATCTGTCTTTTGACTCTTAATTGACAACTAGAAATCCACAGGGAGGGAAAATTTGCCTACAGGACTTTAATGTAAGTGGAAAAGCAGCTGAGTTATTTTGTCTAACTTCTTTTTGTGGTGGGGAAATGCATAGTGCAAAGTATTTAAAATGAACTGTTGAGAGATTAGTTTCCTGTTTGACATGACATAATTGTTCATTATAAAAAAGTCTATTACCTCTACTTTTGACGTTCTTCTGGTAATATTGCTTAAATATTGCTTAAAAATCAAGGTTTTTTTCCCCCTCCTTCAATGATATCTCTGCCCTTGATAGTAAAAATAATGTTGTGATGTTGTTTTCTTTAACTTTCAAAATACAGCCAGATGGTATCGTTTTGGTGTGTTTGACAGGTTTGCCCTGCATTTCATTCAATTACAAAGGAGTTCCTTCCTTCTGCTTGCTACTTTGTGGCCCACCAGGCTTAGGAGATGTTTTGGGTTCTTTTGTCTGGGAAGTAGAAAAATGATTTAAGTGGGTTTGAGTTCCTTCCAGGGTATTTGCTGCAGGGCAAGCATGGCAACACATGTGCATTTTTATGAGGTTGCAGCCTGTCTTCTGTCAAGCTTGTAGATTAATTTTAGATATGCGCGGCAGTTTCAGATGTACTGAAGGGGGTTGTACTGTTCAGTAAAAAGCTTCTAAAGTTGGGGAAAAAAGTTTGGCACATATATAACATTTTTTGTGTCATATTTTATTTCCTAGCAAACAAACAACCCAATCTTTAAATCTGTTCAGTTTGTTAGTACGAAATCCATTGTGTTTGCTGTATCTTAGGGTATAGATATTTGTTGAAAATAAATGCTTCTTTTTTGAATCCAGCTATGGATTTTTCAGACAGTGTACATAACTTGCTAGTGTGTTTTATCTACAATGGGAAGAACAGAGGGATTGCAAAACTGTTCATGTTCAATCTGGAGTTCTTTCCAGGGAAAATTTAGATGATGAAGAGAAATTTTTAGAGCTAGCTTTTATACAGTATGACTTTCCTAAGGGTTATATGTATATGCATTTTGCTTGCTTGTTTTCTTCCATGCTTTGTGTCATTTAGGAAAAGGTGTTTCTGTGGTTTATCTTCAGAAAATATTCTGGAGAATGAAATAATTTCCTTGTTTGAGGAGATTGTTCAGAAGGACAAGAGTGGGAGCTGACTTCTGAAAGTTGTATTCAGTTCTGGATCTACTGCTTGGCTATCTGTCTACCTCTATTGTACCTAAGTCTTTGACAAAATGAGTTTCTTAGTCATAGAATCATAGAATAACCAGGTTGGAAGAGACCCACCGGATCATTGAGTCCAACCATTCCTATAAAACACTAAAACATGCCCCTCAGCACCTCGTCCACCCGTGCCTTAAACACCTCCAGGGAAGGTGAATCAACTCCCTCCCTGGGTAGCCTGTTCCAGTGCCCAATGACCCTTCCTGTGAAAATTTTTTTCCTAATGTCCAGCCTAAATCTCCCCTGGCGGAGCTTGAGGCCATTCCCTCTTGGCCTGTCCCCTGTCACTTGGGAGAAGAGGCCAGCACCCTCCTCTCCACAACCTCCCCTCAGGTAGTTATAGAGAGCAATGAGGTCTCCTCTCAGCCTCCTCTTCTCCAGGCTAAACAACCCCAGCTCTCTCAGCCACTCCTCATAAAGCCTGTTCTCCAGCCCCTTCACCAGCTTCGTTGCTCTTCTCTGGACTCGCTCCAGAGCCTCAACATCCATCTTGTGGTGAGGGGCCCAGAACTGAACACAGTATGTGAGGTGTGGTCTCACCAGTGCCAAGTACAGAGGGAGAATAACCTCCCTGGACCTGCTGGTCACACCGTTTCTGGTACAAGCCAAGATGCCATTGGCCTTCTTGGCCACCTGGGCACACTGCTGGCTCATGTTCAGTCGGTTGTCGACCAGCACCCCCAGGTCCTTCTCCTCCTGGCAGCTTTCCAGCCAGGTTTCTCCTAGTCTGTACCTCTGCTTAGGGTTGTTGTGCCCCAAGTGCAGGACCTGGCACTTGGCTGTATTAAACCTCATGCCACTGGACTCTGCCCAGGGGTCCAGCCTGTTCAGGTCCCTTTGCAGAGCCTCCCGACCCTCCAGCAGATCGACACTTCCTCCCAGCTTAGTGTCGTCTGCAAACTTGCTAAGGGAGCACTCGATGCCTTCATCCAGGTCATTGATAAAGACATTGAACAGGGCTGGACCCAGCACTGAGCCCTGGGGAACTCCACTTGTCACTGGCCTCCAGCTGGATTTAACACCATTTCCCACCACTCTCTGGGCCTGGCCATCCAACCAGTTTTCCACACAGGAGAGCGTGTGCCTGTCCAGGCCAGAGGCTGACAGTTTCCTGAGCAGAATGCTGTGAGAAACTGTGTCAAAGGCCTTACTGAGGTTCAGGAAGACCACATCCACAGCCTTTCCCTCGTCCAGCAGAATCCCATCCGGCCCCATAGACTTGTGGGTGTCTGGTTGGGCTAGCAAGGCTCTGACCACCTCCTCTTGGACCATGGGAGCCTCATGTTGCTCCTCTAACTCCGGGGTTTGTACAGAAACAGAACAACTTTCTTTACAATTAAAGACTGAGGCAAAGAAGGCATTAAGTACCTCAGCCTCTTCCTCGTCCCCTGTCACTGTTGCTCCTTTTGTGTCCAGTAGGGACTGTGTGGTCTCCCTAGTCCTCCTATTTATTATTTATATATTTATAGAAAGATTTTTTGTTATCTTTCACAGACTTAGCCAATCTGATTTCTAGTTGAGCCTTTGCCCTTCTGATTTTTTCTCTATGCAATCTCACTTCCCTCCTGTAGTCCACCCAAGAGGCCTGTCCCCTCTTCCAGAGCCCATAAACATTCCTCTTCTTCTTGATATCACTCAAGATCTCACATTTCAACCAAACTGGCTTTTTCCCCTGCCGGCTTTTTTTTCAGAACATGGGGATGGCTTTCTCCTGAGCCGCTAGGATCTTCTTTCTGAAAAGCTCCCAGCCCTCATGGGCTCCCTTGCCCTTAAGCACTGTCTCCCATGAGACTTTGCCAACCAGCCTTCTGAAGAGTTCAAAGTCTGCCCTCTGGAAATTTAATGCTACTGTCCCGCTAACCACCCTCTTCACTTCGCCTAGAACAGAAAACCCTATCATCTCATGATCGCTTAGTCCTAGGCGTCCTCCTACTGCCACATCCCCCACAAGGCCTTCTCTGTTCACAAACAGCACGTCTAGGGGGGCACCTTCCCTTGTTGGTTCATTCACCAGCTGTGCAAGGAAGTTGTCTTCCACACACTCCAGGAACTTCTGGACTGCTTCCTTTCTGCTCTATTGTACTTCCAGCAGGTATCAGGAAGATTGAAGTCTCCCACAAGAATGAGAGGCATCAATCTGGAGATTAACCCCAGCTGTTTATAGAAGAGCTTGTCAGCTGCTTCTGTTTGACTGGGTGGCTCCCATCACAAAATCTACCTTCTTATGGGCTCCTCTGATTCTAACCCATAGGCACTCAATCTCCTCCTCACCACAATCCATTTCAACAGCATCCAAGTCCTCCCTTACAAAGAGGGCTACCCTGCCTCCTCTCCTTCCCTTCCTATCCCTCCTGAAGAGTTTGTACCCCACCATATCTGTACTCCAGTTATATGAGTCATCCCACCCCGTTTCCGTGATGGCAACGACATCATAGGCTCCTTGCCCTACCACAGCTTCCTGCTCTTCCTTCTTATTACCCATGCTGCGTGCATTGGTGTAAATGTACTTCAGATGAGCTGCCGAGTCTTCAGTCCTCCTAGAGGGAACAGAGTTCATTCACAATTGCCTGGTAACTGGAGTAGCTAATAAGTGAATAATAATTTAAAAAGAAATCTGCTGGGCTGTTCACAAATATCTTGTCAGTCTTAGCATAGAAGCAGTTCTTTGTTTTCAGGATAGGCAGCCAGTAACAAGCTGTAGTCTACATGTGGTTGAAGTCAGATTTAGAGCTGCCATGTTTTCTAACAGGGCAAGGTTTTATCCCTGACTTTCAGTGCTTCTGGGCCTATGGCTGCCAAGAAAAAAACAGGATCTCCCAAAGGGAGAACCTCCTGGAAGGTTAGTGAGTTGAGCTGAGTGGGACTGGGCACTGGCACAGATTGCCTGGGGAGGATGTAGAGCCTCAATCCTTGGAGATATTCAGAAGCCACCTGGATACAATGCTAGGCAGGCTGCTTTCGGTGGCTCTATTTCAGTACAAGGGTGTAGAGAGTATTGCTGCCTTTTGGCTCGAGGAGAAGGGTCACGCTGACACAGTCCAACTGTTTATACAAGAACGAGATTAAGCCTGAACACATGGTTATTGTATCTACGTGAGAAAAGAACAGTTGGACCTTGAGCCTGATAATATCTTACTTGAAAAGAACAACACAGGATGCTCTAGTAGTTGCTATGCAAACCTTGGCAAATAGATAAACCTCTCCAGGAAGGAGATGACATTTACAGATGTAACCAATAGTGAGCTCGCCTTTTGCAATATGTATGAGCCTCATTATAAGGACTATAAAAGAAAGTGTGTACTCTGAATAAATGAGTCTTGCTAATCACGCATATTGTGTGGCATTACTCCCGTCGACCACAAATGGTGACCCTGACGTGATAAAACACTACGGCGAGTCGACGAACGAGTTCGGGCTCCTTTCGCAGCGGGAGCGGCGGAAAACACCAAACTGAAAGAGGACGGTGAGCAGAGGACGGTGAGTGGCGCCCCGGGCAGCTCAAAGGAGTGCCTGGCCGATACGTGCTGCCGAGACCTTGAGAGGCTGCAACAGTGCTGACGGAAACAATTATGGAAAGGCAAGCAGCATATGATTTATTTATTTGCTTTTTTAAAAAGCGTCAGGTAAAGGGTATAGATTTGATTAAGGAGCTCCCGGGGCTGCTGACGTATGAGCAAGTCCAGGGGTGTTTCCAAAATCCACATAGGGTGCACGAATTGAGTGAGTGGCGTAAACTAGGGAATAAGTTATGGGAGGCAGTCTTAGAGGATGATAAGGTCGTGAAGAAATTAGGGAAGCTGTGGCGTGTAGTGTATAATGAGCTGTTACAACATCAGGCGGAGGAAAAGGCTGCGAGGCAGGTCAGCGCAGGAGAAGAATAGGAATTATGGTGATTGGTCGGCTTGTCCTCTCCCTCCTGCCGTGTCCACAGTCAGCTTACCTCCACCCCCCAACAATGCTCCCGAGGATATTCCGAGAACTGAGGGTTGTCTGCCATCGGCCCCGCCGGCCCCGCGGCCGGAGCCACCCCCGCCCACCATACTTAATAATGAGTTGGTTCCCGGGCCAGAGAGTGATTGGGGGGGGGGGGGGGGGGGGGGGCTACGGCGCGAGAGCGGCGGGAGGCCTGGGCAGAAATAGGGAAAAGTATTATGGACTCAGGAGATATCGGTGCAATGGAGTCAGTAATAGATATAGCGTGTCCTGTGGTTTTTCAAGCCCTGCTAGTTGAAGCAATTAAGGAGTTAAGTTTAGGTTTAAAAGAACAAGCTGCTGCCTCTCACACACAAGTGTTAGCTGCCCTTGCACCTCTCCAGGCTGCCACAATGAGCCCCTCTCCGCCCTCAGCCATTAGCCGCATGCGGTGCTATCGGTGTGGAGGTATGGGTCATCTGAGACGAACCTGCAACTGTCGTGCGAACACACACAATACGGGAGCCTGCCGACGCCGTGCGGGAAACTCCAAGAGCAGCGCGAACAGCCGCCGCGCCCAGGCACAAGTAGCAGCTGCGTCCTCGGGGAATTACTTGGTCCAGCCACTGCAGGGAACCTTGGTCTCGACCTGGCAGCCACAATAGACGTGTTGTTTATGACACCCCAGCCGCATAAAATTCCAACCGGAATTAAAGGTCCTGTTATAATTGATGGCCAACTGATGGGTGCTCTGCTGTCGGGTCGCTCGTCTGCAACTATGATGGGACTTTTTGTTTTGCCAGGAGTGATTGATACTGACTTTACGGGAGAGATATGCATCATGGCACATACCCCGTATCCTCCCATTCGGGTTGAACGTGGACAAAGAATCGCTCACCTTGTGCCATTACCCCAGTTCACTGCATCCTCGTCTCCACGGAAGCAGAGACCAAGAGGAACACATGGCTTTGGATCTACTGGTGGCCTCACATTATTAACAATTAGCCTAAGCGATAGACCAAAGCGAAATCTAGTTATAAAATATCAGGGTCAGCAATGTACCCTCAATGGTCTCTTGGACACAGGGGCTGATTCGAGCATAATTGCCCCGGAGTACTGGCCACAGGACTGGCCTCTACTGGCATCCCCAACTACTGTCACTGGGGTGGGTGGAATGACACTGGCTAAACGGACACCATTGCTTACAGTGCAGTTGGGTGGAAAGACTTTAAAGTGTACCTTCTCTGTGGTGCCGTTGCCTCCCACGGTGCAATGCTTGATTGGAAGGGACAACCTAATGCAGTTGGGTGTCGTGCTAACAAATGACTACCCTTTAGGTTAAAGGCCATTGTTTGGACTTTCCCAATTCCCTTAACATGGACAACAACTGAACCTGTGTGGGTTAAGCAATGGCCTCTAAAAAGGGAAAGTCTGCAACAGGCCCATATGTTGGTCCAGGAACAGTATCAACAGGGACATTTGCAGCTATCCACGAGCCCATGGGATACGCCCATTTTTATAATCAAGAAAAAAATCAGGAAAATATCGTTTGTTGCATGACTTAAGGGCGGTAAATGCTCAAATGGAGCCCATGGGAGCTTTGCAACCTGGGCTGCTGAATCCTGCAATGATACCGAAGGACTGGCCTATAATGATTATTGATTTAAAGGATTGTTTTTTCACTATTCGGCTTCACCCTAATGATTGTAAGCAATTTGCATTCACTCTACCAGCCCTTAATAGAGAAGAGCCAGATAAGAATCACAGAATGACCAGGTTGGAAGAGACCCACTGGATCGTCGAGTCCAACCATTCCCACCATTCCCTAAATCATGCTCCTAAGCACCTCATCTACCCTAACCTTAAACACCTCCAGGGACGGTGACTCAACCACCTCCCTGGGCAGACCGTTCCAATGCCTAACCACCCTCTCTGTGAAGAATTTCTTCCTAATCTCAAGCCTAAATCTCCCCTCGCGGAGCTTGAGGCCATTCCCTCTCGTCCTGTCCCCTGTCACTTGGGAGAAGAGGCCAGCTCCCTCCTCTCCACAACCTCCCTTCAGGTAGTTGTAGAGAGTAATAAGGTCTCCTCTCAGCCTCCTCTTCTCCAGGCTAAACAACCCCAGCTCTCTCATCCGCTCCTCGTAAGTTTTGTTCTCCAGCCCCTTCACCAGCTTTGTTGCCCTTCTCTGGATTCGCTCCAGAGCCTCAGCATCCTTCTTGTGGTGTGGGGCCCAGAACTGAACACAGTACTCGAGGTGCAGTCTCACCAGTGCCGAGTACAGGGGGAGAATAACCTCCCTGGACCTGCTGGTCACGCCGTTCCTGATACAAGCCAGGATGCCATTGGCCTTTTTGGCCACCTGGGCACACTGCTGGCTCATGTTCAGTCGGTTGTCAACCAACACCCCCAGGTCCTTCTCCTCCTGGCAGCTTTCCAGCCAGGTTTCTCCTAGTCTGTACCTCTGCTTAGGGTTGTTGTGCCCCAAGTGCAGGACTCAGCGTTTGGCCTTGTTAAACCTCATGCCGCTGGTCTCAGCCCAGCGGTCCAGCCTGTTCAGGTCCCTTTGCAGAGCCTCCCGACCCTCCAGCAGATCGACACTTCCTCCCAGCTTGGTGTCATCTGCAAACTTGCTAAGGGAGGACTCAATGCCTTCATCCAGGTCGTTGATAAAGACATTGAATAGGGCTGGACCCAGGACTGAGCCCTGGGGAACCCCACTTGTCACTGGCCTCCAGCTGGATTTAACTCCATTTACCACCACCCTCTGGGCCCGGTCATTCAACCAGTTTTTCACCCAGGAGAGTGTGCGCCTGTCCAGGCCAGAGGCCGACAGTGTCCGAAGCAGAATGCTGCGAGAAACTGTATCAAAGGCTTTACTGAAGTCCAGGAAAACCACATCCACAGCCTTTCCCTCGTCCGAGAGTTTAGTCACTTGGTCATAGAAGGTGATCAGATTACTCTGGCAAGACCTGCCTTTCATGAACCCGTGTTGACTGGGCCTGATCACCCGGTTCTCTTGCAAGTGCTTCATGATCGCACTCAAGATCACCCGCTCCATGACTTTCCCCGGTACCGAGGTCAGGCTGACAGGCCTGTAGTTCCCCGGATCCTCCCTGCGCCCCTTCTTACAGATGGGCACGACATCAGCCAGCCTCCAGTCCAGTGGAACCTCCCCAGTCATCCAGGACTGCTGGAAGATGATGGAAAGGGGTTTGGCCAAGAGATTCGAGTGGACAGTTCTTCCACAGGGAATGCAAAATAGTCCCACGTTGTGTCAGCTATATGTGGATAACGCATTACAGCCATTGCGCCAAAAATGGCCCAAAACTGTCATCTATCATTATATGGATGACATACTGTTCGCCCAAGCTACACCATTTACAGAACAACAAGTAAGTAGTTTCCTCTCAATTGAAGGAACATAATTTAATTATTGCTCCAGAAAAAATTCATTTATCAGCACCTTGGAAATATTTGTGCTGGACCTTAACGGATAAAATAATTAGGCCCCAAAAACTTCAATTCCACACTCGAATTCAGACTTTACATGATGCTCAAAAACTCTTAGGAGACTTACAGTGGTTACAGCCTATGGTTGGCATCCCAAACGAGCTTCTAGATACTCTCAGACCATTATTAAAGGGTACTGACCCTATGAAGCCACTTCACCACCAAGCCCTCAGTCTCCACCGAATAATGGACTGTGTTATTCATGGAAGCGTACATTGTTGTGACCCTGGCCTCCCCATCAACGTAACTGTTTGGAGCGGCACGAAATATCTGTTGGGAGCACTAAAACAAAAAAAAAAAACGGGGGAGGTATGGGTCTTGGAGTGGATATCGCCATCATTACAGCAGTCCAAAACTCTTTTACAAAAAATTTGAAATTCTAGCTGAACTCTTGAAGAAGGGCAGAGAGAGAGTGTTGCAGATCACGGGGCAAGAACCCGGCTGCCTCCAAGTGCCAATGAAAAAGGATACCTTGGAATGGTATTTGAAAAATAATATGGATTTGCAGGATGCATTATTGGGAAGTGGAAGCATGATTACCTCAGCGGAGGTAACTAGTAGACCACTCTGCTGGATAGGCCAATGGGGGTGGATGACTATCCCAAAACGCCAACTACAACCCCTCGTAGATGCCTTGACTGTCTACACAGACACTGGAAGGAAATCTAGAAAAGCAGCAGTTACCTGGCATAGGGATGGGCAATGGCATCATCAGTTATTACATACTACAGAGAAAGATTCATTACAGACTATGGAACTGTTAGCAGTTATATGGACTATGCTGAATTATGATGAGCCTTTGAATGTTGTGTCAGACTCTTTGTATGTAGTAGGTGTATGTGAGAGAATTGAGGATGCTTCTATAAAAGAAGTACAGAATAAGAGACTGCATGAACTCTTTCTGCAATTACGAAAAGCTATTAGGCTTAGGAGACATCCTTTTGCTGTCATTCATATCAGAAGTCGCATATGGGAGATCGGCCTTGGGGAAGGCAATGCGCGAGCTGATAAGCTGGTCCGTTCTGGGTTCCCGCTAAGTGGACTCGTCCTTCTATCAAGGCACAAGATCCGCAGACAAGCCTGAGGCATCCCGTGGATGGGAGGAGTGACACTCAACATAACGACAGGAGCGACAATAGGGAATCGGACGAGCCTCCAGCTTTGTCCTATCTGCCGGCAGTGTGAACCGTACATTATTTGTCGTTGTTATTACTGTAAAAATATATAATCCATTTTAATGGGTCACAAAGGGTATATTCATCCTACTGCAACAGCTCGATCCCGGATGTACCATATAATCAAACGCAGCCCTGAGCACTGCCACCAGGACACTTTTAAATCTGTGGAGATAGGGCGTGGCCCGGAATACCTGGCTTGGTGTTTGGGGGCCCTTGCTATATAGGTAAATTGACTTTATTGCTCCCTAAAAAGGAGCACATGAAAAACATATGGAAAAGCGTAACAGAAATGGCAGGTCGAACTAAAAGATCAGTCACACTTTGGGGAACTCCCACTACGGTGTTAACCTTTTTGTTCCTTTCGCCGGTAGCTCTAACGCTTGTAGCTCTTACAGTTAATGCTCTTACTTGCTGGACAGCAAAACAGGTAAATCTCACTTCACAAATTTTATATGATTTAGCTACCCAGGCTGATAGTTTACGCAAGGCAACGCTACAAAATCGAGCAGCAATAGATTTTTTGTTATTGGCACATGGACACGGTTGTGAAGAATTTGCAGGAATGTGTTGTTTTAACCTAACTGACCGATCCCAGTCCATTCATAGCAAATTGCAACAATTGTCGGCCAACATGAAAAAATTGCAACAATGGGAGAATCCTTTGGATGTGTGGTTAAGTTCACTGGGGATTGGTGGGTGGTTAAGGACACTATTAAAATATGGATGTTTAATCCCCGTGATCATAATCCTGATCTTGTCGATAATCCCATGCATGTTATCATGCCTGCAAAATATGGTGACCAAGGCTACAGATTGATTATTCACGCGAGCCATGTTGGTCCAAAACAAAAACAGCGGAAGTGTAGAGAGTATTGCTGCCTTTTGGCTCGAGGAGAAGGGTCATGCTGACACAGTCCAACTGTTTATACAAGAACGAGATAAAGCCTGAACACATGGTTATTGTATCTACGTGAGAAAAGAACAGTTGGACCTTGAGCCTGATAATATCTTACTTGAAAAGAACAACACAGGATGCTCTAGTAGTTGCTATGCAAACCTTGGCAAATAGATAAACCTCTCCAGGAAGGAGATGACATTTACAGATGTAACCAATAGTGAGCTCGCCTTTTGCAATATGTATGAGCCTCATTATAAGGACTATAAAAGAAAGTGTGTACTCTGAATAAATGAGTCTTGCTAATCACGCATATTGTGTGGCATTACTCCCGTCGACCACACAAGGGTTGGAGGAGAGGACCTCCAGAGGTCCTTTCAACCTCAACATTCTGTGATTATGTCATATTCATGGATCTTTTCTCCCCAGCCTTTGACTGCGGCTGCGTATCCATCAAGCCCTTGTGCTTTTGTCCTGTATCTGAGAAGCAGGGCACCATTGGCTAGTGTAAAATTTGTCACCTGTTTTATTGGTACTTCAGGGATTTAAAATTGAAACCAATTCTATATGATGTTCAACTTGTTAATCTGCTTTAGTTTTTCAGTTTGGTTGGAAATATTTCCATTCATCTTTTCCCCATTATTTTCTTCATGTTGAATGGCTTAATTTAAAATGATATTAATTTTTAGGGAATTTTCCTCCCTGTGGAAAAGTGACACTTATTAGTATCATAATGCAAAAACCTGCTTTTTCCAGGTTAGTATTTTGGCCCTGGCTGGTTTCTGCATTATAACTGATGTGCAGAGGGGAGAAAGGGAGTTGAGAGCATTTCACCTTGTTTCTTTGTGTAGATGCATTGAAAATGCAGTGTTGTTTGATGTCTTATGTTCAGGTAGACTTTTTCGTCTTGCTGCAGTCAGGTGAAATTTCAACACTTTTAGGAGAGAGTGAAATAGGGTTATTTGTCTGTAAAATACACACTATGTAAGTGTGTTCCAGTATTTGTTTTTTTTCTTTTGTCTCAAACACATGTATATGATGGTTGTGCTTCACCAACTCACCTAGTTAGTTAAAAATGTAAAGGATGCTAATGAATTAAGGCTAGAAGAGGATTGATTATTCCTTATAACTCTTCAATAACACAATTGATTTATGATGCATCTAGATTTTCAGTGTGACCCAGTGTAACATCATGTGGTACCGATAACCACAAAACCAGGAAAATAGCAGCCTGAAGATGGGAAGCAGAAAGAACAGGATGATGGTAGAGTAGGCCGCAAGGGGTCTGGCCTCAAGAGGCTGATTGTGCTTTTCTGTCTGCAGCTTTTATCGTTAAGCTCCAAAGCATGACTGGAAGAGAGACATTAGGAACATAGAAAGATTTCAGCCTGTCATTGTTGATGCACACCTGTCTTTCATTCTCCCAAATACAGCATTCCTGTGTATGTCTGTGTATGTCTCCTGCTCAGTATTCTACTCCTGCAGTTACTTTCGTCTGCTGCAGTTTGATTCAAAATGGCTGCTGATCTGCATGCTATCTTGGTGCAAGGCAAGGTCTCCTGTCTTCCACAGAGATCTTAGTTGAGCTTCCAGCTACTGATCTGCTTAACTGACGGGTGCAAGTGGCCACAGATGTCTGATAATTAGTAAACATTTGCTGCTAATCAGCTACTGCAAAATGCAGCTATGGGCAGGTACAGCAGTGGCTGCCTAGCACACAGAGCTGCAGTCATTTGTTGTTCACAGCAGCTGATCAGAGCTCTTGGACATGACTGGTTTTCTCCTAGGAGGGGACAGAGCTAGTTAGCCGCCTGGTGCTAGCTGTGTTTATCTGTCATGACGACCTACCTCCAGCAGGAATGGAGCAGCAGTGGTGTGATCTGGAGCTGGGTGCAAGCAGTGAACTTCATGGTTCAAAGGATGCTGAGTAAGCTGTAAGCAATGAACTTGATCAGATGCAGTGAACACCAGCCACTGAGCAGTTTCTGCTCACCTACTAGCTTTTGTCTGACAAGATAGGAAGGGGGACCACTGCTTTGGTATACCACACTCTGCTCCCCGTTTCACACCCTTACTGTCTTCACCTTCTGAAATTCTCTGGCCTACCCAGCACGTGGAGGTGAGCATGGACAGACTTTCTGGGCTGTTGCGCAGGGGTCTCTTGCATGGAGAAGGGAGGCGAGACTAGCAAGTTTTCCCCTATGCTGTGAGGCAGGATGTCTGGTGGTTTGGCTGTGTGATGTTTGGGCTTGCCATGAAACGCAGAAAGGACAGGTTAAACTGAGATATGATGGAACAATGTAATATCAAATGGATTAAAATTGTTTGAAGCCTTGTATTCCAGTTTTGGTCTTCTGTGGCAAGGTCTAACAGCACTGGCTTTCACACCTTTGGCAGACAAGCTTCGTGTTCTCCAAAATATTGCTGCCAAAAATCCTCCGTATTGACACTGTGATTGGAAGGATGTGTTTTTCTCACCCGCTTCTCCCCTGCGCCATCAGCCAGCCTTCTCTCGGCTCCCTGGTGTCCCACCAGTTCACAGCTCCAGTGGCCAAGGGGTTCCCCTTCATCCCACTCCCAGCCAGGAGAGCAGAGTCCTGTGGAGCATGCATGGTCTTTTTTAGCAAACCTGATGGTGTGCTCTAAGTGCCTGTAAAATGGCAGATGTCACATTGCAAACTATGATGGCTGTTTGAGAGTATTAAAATTAGCCAATTACAGGGTAATAGTTTCCTAATCCATATCGAAGTGGGGGAGAGCTGTGACAAATTTTAAGAATTCCTTGTAGGAAGTTCAGCAGTATCTGTAAATACCTTTTTAAAAAAGTACCACATAGTACAGGTAGCTGATTTACTTAGGCATACAGTGGGACATTTCTGAAGAGAGCCACATTCTGTTCATCAGTAATGCTTTTGCTAATCAAGATACTTGAGGATACTGTGTTTTAAAGTACCAACTCACTGTGCTTGAAGGTAAAATGGTATTACATGTGTCTAACCTAATAGTCCTGATTAGGACTGCTAGATGCACTGCCAAACCAGAATGTGCAAGCAGGTCTTTTAATCTCCTTAGGTCCTTAAAGTGTTGATACAATACAGACCAATAATTCTTGTGCAGGAAATCCAACTGCTTGTTGCACAAGTAATGTAGTAAAAAAAGTGTCTTTTTTTATCCTACTCACATGCTCTGAAGAGCTTTTCACTCACCATTCATTTGAAACACTTGGAACTGTGCCCATTGTTATATCTGCATGAAAATAAAAACAGAGGAACGTGTGCCATGATTTGAAAAGGCAATTACTTGTGGTGGACAGGAACCCCCCTCTAATGAAGTCGGAGAGTGATGGCAAGACAAAGGCAGCCCTGGTTTTGTGTAATTTTACTTGTTTTGTGATCAAGTTTTCATTAAGGCAATTCTTCCAAAAGCCAAATTAACCTTCGTAACTTGTATTTGAGATGCCAGTTTCAGTTCTCCACCGTTGTGTTGAATTTACCTGTTCCATCGCTGGGGTTCTGCAACGCAGAAACCACTGAGTTAAGAGACCCATTGTGCGAGAGGCAATCCTGAGGAACCCCTTGCTGCAGGTTGTTGTGAATTCCCAAAGCAAATAAACAGGCTTGTGAAAAGAAAATTCACCAGTATGATGAGATGCAGACACTGCCTTTGTCTGAGAATTGCTCAGTTGCAGCTGGGGGCTGGGCTGGGAGGTGCTACCTCTGGGTGAAGGCAGGTTCCTGAACTGCATCCGGCTCCTGGAGGCCCTGGAGAGGGCTGCGTTTCTTGTGGTTCTTGTCCCCCTCTGCTGATAACTGGAGGAGCTACCATGGAGGGGGTTACCAAGCTGTTTGCGGTGGAAGAGCATGCTAACCCTCCTCCCAGAGCCTAGAGAACGTCTTTATTGAGGTATATTATTTCAGGAGGAGCTCTCCAGTTTACCTGCAATTCAGTTTAGCATTTCCCATGGCCCAATAGCTTTCCTCATCTGTTATAAGTTTCCCTGGAGTCTTATTACAAATGCATATAGAAGGCTGCACAAAGCTTTTTTTCTTGCAAAACAGCTTCATCTTCCTGTTTTTCTTAAAGTACTGCAGGCAGAGCATTTAATTCTCTGGCAGGTGATAAACAGGGTGTTTTTCAAGCCTGGCATCTTTTGGCTCTTGGGATGCCCTCTGCTCTGTGACTTTATAAAGCTTCTAAAAAGTTGTTTTTCTAATTTCTGAATTGAAATTCTCTTCAATTTTTATTGCACAATGCCATCATTATTCAGCTTTGTAAAATACTATTTTACTCCTGTATGTTACCTCATTCCATGCTCTTTTTGAAAGTCGTATGCAAGTTTAATGCTGTGATGCAGCAGCCCTCCTGAGTTGTCTCTTATAACCCAGGATTTCAAATGTTGTTTTAACATTACTTGTGGTTATCTCTAATCTCAGAGGCTTGTAACAAAATCTCACAGAGAGTTCATGCTCTTCTGTCTGTACTTTTTATTTCAAATATGTATTTTCTTGGAAAGCGACTGATGGTGTAACGTTTGGAATTTTTTAAATAATCACCACTCTTCTGGAGAACGTGAAGTCTAATGTTACCCTTAAAATAGGCAGGTGAGAGCCTTGGGGATCAGCAGTTTGTACCTTTTAAAAAGCTGCACTTCCTCGCTTTTGTCTCAGAATTTATTATGCTAACCAAGTATAATGTGACATACTGAATAGGGCAGGGGGTGGGGACATTGTCTTCAGCTGACATGCTGTTATCAGCGGGACTGTGTTTCTGGACACAAGATTTTGCAGTCATTGGTCGTCTGAAGAAAGCCTTTCCATCTGAGGATTGGACAAGAAGATGCGTCAATTTGCTGCCCGTCTCCAAGGTACTGGTGATGCTGCCTCCACAAGCTGGCTAACGTCACAGCTCCATCACCCAGCGGGGTGTGGGCTTTTTTCTCCTGTGTTTTAATTCTGTGTTTGCTTCCTACTGCATTTCTTAATCTGTCTTCTGCCAAATGCTAACAGCATGATATTTTGCAATCATTTAGGTGAATACAAGAAGGACGAACTCCTGGAAGCTGCTAGGTGAGTGCTGCTTAGAATATAAAACATTTTGGGGGTGGAAGTGGGAGAGGAAAAAGGATTTTTAAAACAGCAATGTTTTGTCGTTACCTTTCCGTGAAATGACGCAAACAAACTACTTCATTAGCATGAATGTCTTTGGACATTACAGTCTGATACAAATGGAAAAGCCTGTTTATGTAATTGAAATCCCCCATTATGGTGGTTATAAGGTTAATATTGAGTTTTTGCTTTAAGCTGCTTAAATCCTCTTTATCATTTTGTGACTGTTCTTTTTAGGGGCAAATTAAATATTTGAAATTTTCTTTTCTTTTTTTTTTTTTTATGCCTTAGGATATATTTTTCAAATAAGCTTTGCCATAACAGAGGATAAGAAAGCCTGTACAAAAAATGTAAAGTTCAGTCGTATATTCCAAGGATGCTTTCATCCTTGCTTCTGGCAGCACAGGACCATTTTATGTAGACAGTCAACCCTGCTAAAAATTTTTAGATATTGGTATATAGTTGTTTTAAGTGTTATGGGCCATATGCTATGAAAATGCATTAATTCAGGACATTTAATTTAGCAAATGGCTTTCAGAAGAATTGTAAAATTTGATGAACGAAATATAAGTTGAGGTTAAGGAGGGAAATTAAGCAGTGGTTTTGCATGATGTTTTGTAATAGACTTAACTGCAAATTTAATATTCTTTTCTGGTTTTACCCTTGGTTTTGCAATGTTCTGAAGATCCTTTTCCATCTGACATTTTCCCTGACTGAGTACAAATTTAAATGTATTATACTTTGGTATCCAGCTCCTTAGGAAACGTTTTGCAAAGAACTCTGTCTTTTTCCCCTCTTTCTGTAATCCTTTCCTCTTCGTTTGCAGGAGTGGTAATGAAGAAAAACTGATGGCTTTATTGACTCCTTTAAATGTGAACTGCCATGCAAGTGATGGGCGTAAGGTAAGTTAATACCTGCTTTATGTTTCTGTTATTCAAGAAAGGCCAATTTAACCATACTGGGAGGCATAAATGTATAAACCAAGAAAGTGTGCAGGGGGAAAACCTGTGATGTCTTTTTACCGTAAAATTAAATGCTGTTGTACTTGACTCTGGCAGTTGTGACAGATCTACAGTGGGTGGACGTGGATTTTGTGTGTGTCTTTTCTTTAAAATGTCAGACCCTGGCGTACATGTGAAGTGAAACCTTAAGACCTTTTATAAGATAAACAATGTACTATGGCAGATGAATAAAATAACTAAGGGAGGAAAGTTATTTGTATTTGAACATCATCTGGGTGAGGTGGTTCGTATTTGGCGTAGCTGCTAATGCTCTGCCATGTAGGCTGGCACTATACCGATATGCCTAACACTTTCTGTGCGTTTTAAATTTGACATTCCTGCTTTGACTCTTTATGGCAGGGATGTTTGAATGAGTTAAGTTAAGGATTAGGCTGAAACTGGAGGAGGGGAGAACATACAGAGCGAGAAGCTATGATTTTTGATGTTTTAGACATCAAGATGACTGTCTAGACTGCTTCTTTTACAAATGTTGGTTATTTTAATATTTTTTTTTCTACTGTGTACCAGAATGTTCTTAATCTGCATCTCTCTTAAACATCTCTTGTGTAACAGTGCATCTCACTCTTGGAGAGAAAAGCATGTGAGTGTTTTCCTTTATAGTTTTTTTTTTTTTTTTGTTAAGTGTGTTGGGGCATAATGCAAACTTCTGCCCACCTGAAGCATCAGGTCTACTGAAGTCAATGAAGACAGGCCAGTTTATGCTGCCTTTCAATAAAAGACATGTTGTTGCTGCTTATAAAAAAAATAACAAAAAAAGAGAAGCTCCAATGAGTAAACATTCCTATTTTTAAGACACATTTACAATGATTTCTCAGATGTAATGCTTATGATACCTACTATGCAAAAGAAAACCCAGCCAGATTTTCGCTTGTTTGTTTATCGCTGATTAAAAGTTTATGAAACTTTCAGGATTTTAATATAATTAACTTTATGACCTGGGGACAGGCAAATGAACAAAGGCTTTATTTATTTCAGCTGTGTGGCAACTGATGAAATAATCACAATGTTTTAAGATTACATATATTCCCCATAGTTCTTCGTTTCAGTTTTCTTTTTTTTTAAGGCTTTACCATTCAAAAGAGATGGTATTTAAATAGTGCCCTGCGTTGTTATAATTAAGCATGGTAGTAAAGCATGGTGGAATAGAGCAGTGCATTACTGAGTAATTGAGTCCCCATCGGTATTGATTTAAGGCCAAAGGCCGAATTGTGCTTTCTGTCAATATAGAGATGAACAAGCCCTTGCAAGATATGTTATCTAGAATATTTGTCACTCTAAAATAAAAAGTAAAAAAGCTTTTAAAATTCATATTAAGCTAACAGAAAATATTTATGTACTATTGCAACCTCCGAATTACCTTCAAAATACATGCCCAAAGCTCAGAAAGCATATTGCAGTTAAAGCTAATCAATGTGGACACTTTGATAATGTGTGTGGTTGTTGGTAAATGCACTACTTATTAAAACTTCACTTAAGATGTCTTACCATGGATATTAATTGGCTTTTTCCATTAAGTCTAGCAGGTAATTTTTTTCTTTCCGTATGTGTACAGACTGTTTAAGGTGAAGTAATTCTTTGTAGCAAGTGTATTATATAATTATTAAGTATTCCATTTGTAAGATAAAGCTTTCGGGTCCTGTACTAGTGCAAGATCATTTGAGGTTTAATCATTCTGTGCTGTGCTGCAGATTAAGTGGACTTTTCAGCCTGGAGCATAGCATTCTTGTAAATGAAAGTCTCCACTGGTATAGCTGCCTCTCACTGAGCTATACTGATTTACATCAGCTGAGAATTTGTTAGGTTTGGAATTTTTTTTTGCATTCCTTCATGCTTTTTATAGTTATTTTTTGCAGATCCCCTGAGTGTTTAAGCTTCAGACTTATCACAACGTATGCATAGACTCAACACAGCTGTCAAGGCCAGGGGCACACACTCTGTGGAGTGGCCCAGGGTTCTCAGCATCATGCTTCCTCTGCAGTACAGACATATCCACAAACTCTTATGTACACATTTGTCCAGTTTGTGCATTCCTCTGCTTTGCACATTTCTGAGAGATGCAGTGCTACTCTGACAAGGGAAACATTTAGCTTGGTAGGTGGGGGAATCAAATTGAGTCCCAGTACTGAATGGGTGATTATTTTTTTCAGTATAGCAGGTGATGGTAGTGGTTCTTTGATCCTTTGAGGTGTGACACATTCCAGAAGTCATTATCTAACACCCATTGCTCTAGAACTGAATAGCAGAATAGTCAGGATATTGTTAATTACAATATTGTTTATTTCATTGCTGTATGCAGTTTATGCAGTTTACCTTTTTTTTTTGTTCCCCTCTGGGTATCTCTTCTGTGTCCCATGCATACTAACATCTGGAGTTCCTGGATTTCCTAAACACCATATCTGCTGTGAGGTTGTGCTTCATAAAACTGATAAAAAGGGTGGAAGACTCTAACAGTAGCTGGCTGGTTTGAAACCAACTCAGCTTGGAAATAACAAAGACTGAACTGCATTCTGTGTTCTGTTTGTAGCCTTTTTGAAAAGTATTGATAGCTAGAGTCTTGATTCCTGCTGGACAGGAGTCCATCCTGCTAAACAGTTACAGCTGGTGCTGATAACCATTGGTCCATCTGTTTATTTAGTGTAGAGGTCAAAGACTGAATAGGAGTGAAAGCTGAACTTGCTTCTTCCCCTCCAAGTCACAGTTTAGATAGGCTTTGAATGTTGTAGTAATGTTCATACTGTTGTTCTTCAGCTGTTGCCTAAAGAGGGAATTAATTCTCTGTTGCTGCTTTTGCAGTTATTTTCTATAGTGAAAAATGAAGATGCATGCAAAAGAAAAAGTAATTTTAAATGTCAGATAAATCATTCCTGCATAGCAAGGATCTAGGTGAGTTATGGAGTTTTGTTTTGAAGACCGAGGAAAATCAGCAATAATATCTCAGAGAAACAACTATTTGATTGAGCTGGGTGATAGTTGATTTTTGAGTAAGCACTGGTTTATGTGTCCATTGAATATAATGGTGCACAATTACTGTCTTGGCTGTACAGTGCAGAGCTGTATTGTACAGTGTTAGCAAATGAGTGTGTTTCATAAGAACTGGTTTGGTTTTTTTAAACTGTCCCATTAGTTTATTTTTCAAAAAGCAGTGCCTAGCTGATTTTTCATGCCAATTAGTCCTGCTTTGATTCTTTTTTTTTTTAATGGGAGATTGAAAAAAAATGACAGAATTCTTAGGATGCAGTCTTCTATGTAATATAACATTTGAATGTCGCATCACTTCTGTTTAGATTGCTTCACAAGATATTTGCTCTGTCAAAACAGAACTTGGACAAAATACATGGCACCTGCATATTCCTGATGGGTCTGAAATGTCTCTGTGTCCAGTGCTCTGCCAAACTGTTTGGTCTTTATATAGTCTATAGAAGTAATGACTTCTAGAAGACATGCCATGGTATAACGTGTGGTACTGAGATTTCATACTGTTAAAAAGCCAAGCCACCTATTTATGTGTCCCTCTCCATATTGGTACGTAGGCTTCAAGGACTTGCTTTATAGGACTCGTTATTTTCCTTCAAATGGTTGTTTAGCTTTGGAGGTGTTTTTCAGGACTCATGGGTGAACTTTTGAAAAATGTTTTCGAATACTTTAAAACAACAAATTCCTATCTGCTATTCCTGTCTGGAAGCTAGAGCTGTATTATTTTGTCATGGGAGCTGAATTTCTGATTTTACAACAGTCACAGATTACCTAATCCGGTTGTTAGTGGCAAGGGAGTCTTAAAATAGAATGTGTCATGGTTGTAGGTTGAGTTGAAGCCATCTCTTAGCCCTCTTATTTCCTTTGAAAAGCTGTTGTGGACACTTGAAAGGTATTTTGGGAAGAAATTGGTGTTGTCTCCATTTTTAAAATATGGAAGTATCTGAGCTAATAAGGAAGCACTGTTTTTAGCAATTCAAATGAGAACTCTTCTCTACAAGGTGCAGACTATGCAAAATCACTTCTTGACAGCTTTCCAAAGTGAACTACATCCAGCTGACACGGTAGCTGTTAGCAAAGGGAGGTTGGATTTTTGTTTTGAAGTTGGTATGTACTATCCTTCTCCTTTACTACTTTATGCAAGCTCAGATCATGCTGGCATGGATGTACTTTGGTGTCAGTTGAATAAACCTTATCTTCGTGCAAGGGAACCCAACTCCTAGTCAGGAGTTACTAAGAGTTTCATTTGTTCCTTTTCTCAAGGTTAATCTCTTCTGAAGCAGGGCAAATATCTGATCTCTTAGTGCTCTTGGGAGCACATAACAATTACTTTTCTGTAAAATAAAATGCTTTGTTTGTATTTTGAAAGTATAGTTTTCATTAAACTGCTGCAGCTATGTTTTGTTTTTACATTTTCTATGAACCATGTGAAAAACAGAGAATACCATGACATTAACTGTGAACAGCTTGGTCTCAGGTATTTGTTAAGCACGAGGCAGGAATTAGTACCAGAAGACAGCAGAGGATGCAATTCCTCCACAGCTACATTGTTTTCCTTCCTGCACCTTCCTTATCTGCCTCACTCCTTAGAAGCAAGAAACATAGAAATTTATCCAGCAAGTGAACCAGGGAGCCTGCAAACAATGCAGCTCTGTTCTTTCTCAGCCCAGAACCATCTAGCACTGTGGATGAGGCAGCAATCCCATGGAAAGTAATAATAGGCAATTAGTTATTAAAAGGCTGTTTCTGACATGCATACGGTCCTACTTCATTTTATTTCACTGAAGTCTTCTGGCTCCTCCCACTCCTTTCTTTATTAACAATTTTCAGTCCTTAGCAGCTCCCAGTACCAGTTGTTAATACCTGATATTATACTTCTCCATTTGTTGTTATACCTTTCCAAGCCAGATGTAGACAGCCCTGGATCTAGAACACTGGTAGCAGGCTTTTGCATTAAACTTTTGTGAGTCATAAGGAGAGGTACTTGCCTTTTGTGTTTGAAACCATCTTCAGCCCGTTCCTTCCTGCTGTACAGACATCAATTTTTCTTGGGCACAGCATCATCCAGGTTCATAGATGCAAGACACAGATGTAAGAAGTCCAACTCTGAGAAGGTCTGTAATGTGGTGCTGAGTACCAGCATCTTTGGTCTGAAGCAATCACTGCACAAGATATTGCACGTGTGAATTGAGCAGAGGACCAAGTGCCCCTCAGATCCCGCTAGGGGGCATCTCATACCAAGTAACGTTCTGTTGGATGCGGTTGCAGATTCCTTCTCTTGCCTCCTCAGTTTCTATCTGCAGCAAGGTTGATCAGCCTGTACACAAAGGGCTGATAAATAGAATTCTAACAGCATCAGGTGAGTTATGTGTTCTCTTACCAGGGGGTCTCCTATTTGCTGCTGGTAAGTGGATTTGTCAGCTCCTGTTCCAGAATTCTGGTTGTTCTCAACTGTTTTAATGAAAAATCCTGCAGTTCAAAAGAAAATTGCTATGCCTTCCAGTTTCTGAGTCTGTATGGAATGATCGATCCACATTTTCACAAGCTTTTTCTTTACAGTTATTAAACCTACAGACTTGAGCAGGGATTGAGATTCTCTTGTAATCATCTTGGCTCTAGGAGCTGGAGTTTGAAGAAAAATGCTATGCATTCCAATAATTGTGAACAAATTACATGCTAGTGACATTATAAGCCTTTAATTGTGTGCATTTTTCTTGTACAATGATAATAAAAATGAAAGCTAATACCATATAATCCTGTAGGTCTGTTCTATAAACTTACTGTGTACAGGTTGTTTGCATGAGTATGGAACAAATTTTGGAAGACATTTCACATGTAATGAAATGTTTAAATGTTGTGAAAATATACTCTTTTCGACTAACAAAAGTTGCATGTTCGAGCAAAAGTCTTGTGAGCAGATACTCAGATACTTGATGCACAGCACTTTTGTCATACTGAAGGGTATGTTTGAATCTGTGTGTACTCTACACGTTGGGTTTTTTTTTTGTCACATGTAATATATTCTTTAGTGTCGCAACGTACATCTTGTCCTGCACAAGATTTCGAGCTTTTTCTGCCTTTATATCTAATGTTGTGTGTAGATCTATAAAAAGTCTATAGTCTCAAGGGTTATCTGCAGTAAAAAAATAACTTGGAGGAGAGGAGCAAAAGGATCAATACATTGAAATCAGATTAAAAATCAACTGTATATATTCATGTTCAGAAAAGTGCCTTCTCCTTGATTAGTCTAATAAAATATTTTATTTAAAAAACAATTAAATAGTTTAGTTAAATGTCACTTTATTTCAGAAAAACACAACTCCACATGGAGTTGATCCAAAACAGTTATTCAGGAATAACTGGGCAGACAAACTCTTGCTGAATCTGCTCACTTTCTGCTTACTAGCATAAAACATCACTCTGGTTTTGATCAAGTACTACAAAACTGCTTTTGTGAGTGGGAGTTGTGCAGATTTGGAGCTCTTTATTCGTAGTCCTGCAAAGGTTAACCAGAAGTTCCTTGATGCATGATTACAGCTTCTTGGAACTGCAGTTACCAGCATCAGTGATGACCATGTCCTCCATTAGCTGATGTTTGCTAGTATAATGTTAGCTCTGACTGATGGCTTCACACACTGGAGTCTTTGCAAATATGTTTCTTGGAATGTGTTTGTATCAAAAGTCTATTTAGGGGTGTGAGTGTGAATATTCCTCTATATGAAATAAATTCCAGGTATGTAGATGTATATATATGCCTGTACATAAGGCATATATCTATTCATATACGCTGTTGTATATACCTAGCTCTGTGTACTTACACGTGTGTGTATGTGCATAAATCACGGGTGTAGCTAGGAAGTGTGCTTGCCTAGGGGTAGATATGAGCCAGCACGCCCCTATTTTGTCAGGGTAGTTTTCTGGGGCTTGAGGGATGACGGAAATAATTTTCTAAATATTTTTCTAAAAGTTTATTGTTTTAAAAATTATAATTTCAAATCCTTCTCTACTCTGGCCAATGACTGCTGTGTTCTGCAAGTGCTACAACTGTTTCTGCTTCTTCTGCAGCCTCACCAGTGACCCATATCGGGTATGGGCATGTACACAGTCACGGGCAAACTTGTCATCAGATGCCATCTGCTCCATGGCAACTGACCTGTATATGCTTTTATCCCATCTCAGATGTAATGTTGTTCACAGGCAACTGACCTGTATATTCTCTTATCCCGCCTCAGGTATGAAGTCATTCACAGTACCTGAGTAAACCAAGTGGGAAAAGGGCAGCTGGGGTTTGGATTATGAGTTGATTTCCAGAGCTCAATTCCAACCATACTCCCAACTTTGATTTGGATAAGGGCTTGGCAATCTTAGTGCCTCTCCCAGTGTACATTATAATTAGGAAGACTGGTGTATAGAACAAGATGGACTGAAGTCCTTCTAAGCAGCTCTTCCCTTAGTGAATATGTGCTGTCTCAATAGTGAAAATAAGTACTGAAGATCAGGTGCAGACGTTTTGGTACTTTTTTCAGTTATAACCATACCTTGTAATTGAGTTAGTAAATCAAAGTCTGCACTCAGAATTAATCCTTTCTGGATTTAGGTAATCGAGCACTGTGAAAAAGGTAACATTTGCAACATTACAGAAAGGTTACAAAGCAAATGCCTTAGTGTTTGTGATGTGCCTGGGGCATAAGAGCCTAATGTAGTACACATACAAAAAGAACAATTTAAAAATGGCCACAACTGTATTTTGCCTTTAGAACACTATTTTGTTTGTCTAAAAGATAGTTCCCAGGGTTTACGTCAGAAATAGTGAAAGAAAATGCTCTTTCTTATGGTATCATCTCATCTTACTTCATCAGCCTAGCATGGCCAAAGCAGATAACAAGAATCCCTCCTCTGGCTTTGCACAGTATAGATGACTGGGCTTAATTTCTATCCCTGATGTCACTTAAGACCCTCTGTAGTTAAAGGTGATACCTTTTGAATAAAATGTAATCTGCCTGTTTCTGTTATGAGATCTTAAATATTTTCTTCAAAGTTTCAGTGAATATCCCTTTACCTGTCTTCATTTTCTTCAGAATTATTTGAAGTGCAGTCTGTCATGTCCACAAATAGGAATTGTTCATTTGAAGGACTGGCAGGAAATGATTTACTCTGTAGTCATTCTCTTTATTGTTCTTTAAAAAAAAAAATCTCATTTATTGGATCTTAATCAATATGCTCTTCAGGAAAACTTCAAATGTATTAAAAGTATGTGGGGTTTAGTTTTCATACCTGAACTGTTTCCCCTTGATTATTAGCTTCACAGAGTGGAGTAGTTTCTTGCATTGCACTTCTCCAATCAAGAGAAAGTCAAACTGGCAGATTTGGACAGAGCTGCCATTTCATATTTTATGCCCATTAACTATATTCTGTGGTTTTGATTTGTCTCTGTCGTCTCACAGAGCATCCTGAAATCTGCTACTGATGATGTTTCTTCTACTGTGATATCAAGAGTGGAGTCCTTCCCTTCACAAAGCTTGCTGAGGTTATGCTCACGTTGAAATGTGACAGCTCAGCCCATGGACAATATGCATTTGTTGTGTGTGGTTGAATATAGTGAATATACTGTAGGTGCTATTTCTGTCCTTGTGTTGTTTCCCTCTCCAAATCCCTGCATGAGAGGTATTGAGAAGTAAACAGTTTTGCTTTCTTGTTGCTTTTCAATTTTGGATGTGGTATTGCAATACTTTGTGGCCTCTCACCATTGTTAGACCTATCTTTTAGGTGTCCACTCTTCCAAGGCTCTGCATGCTGTCAAGCCACTATCTCAGGATCTGACATCATCTTCCTTAAAAGCCCTGGTGAAGATTCAGTTAAAAACCTGTTGACTACCCATGTAGGTTATATCAGCTGGATTACCCCTATGCACATGCTTGACTGCTTCAGGGTACTCCAAGAGTTGTAAAGGTGGAACTTCCCCTAATGCTATATGACTCTTCCCAAGCAGACTGTATTTATCCAAGTGTCCACTGATTCTGCCTATTATTATATTTTCCCAGTGCAACCATGAAGATTTTAGGCCTTTAGTCTACCAAACAGGTTTTAATGATTGTATTGCAGCTTTCGTGTCTTCGTGTACCAAGAAAACCTTAAGTGAAGGTCACGTACCACAAGTAATTAATCTGTTTCATTCTCTAGTGCTCTCTTGGGTGAATGCAGTCCCATCATAGCAATTTGTTGATGTTCATTTTGATTACAGATATCATTACCTCTTTTAGTTTCACATGGATCCTTTGCCAAGCTTCACCACTCTCCCAAATATGTAGATGCTGGGTACGCACACACCAGTGTACTGATATGAGAATTACTTGTTTCTTCTAAGAGGTATACAATGCAAAGGGTTTCTTGACAATGACTTCTTGCCTGCATGGCTCTCTTCCTTGCCCTTGCATCACATTGTCCCACTGGACCATCTAGGGGATTTTTCTTCTCCTGGGCCGTCAAAAGAAAAATTTAAGGCTGGTTTCAGTTCCTTTGGTCACTATTTAAACTGGCTTTGCCTGTCTAAATGTATTTTTACCTTTAATCTGCTGGAATTGATGGTCCTTGTGATTTTCTTAAGCTTGTAAATTTGGCTTCTTAATTCCAGTAATCTGTTTTATTTTGCTGTCAGTCACACTGATTTCTTTCACTTTATCAAGCCCTTCCTAACAGAAGGTATATATTAGCACAGCAGTTCCAGTATTGCTTCCCTTAGCAGTCTTTATGCTCTCTGTAAGGATTTAATTCTTTTGGCTACTACTTATAGCTTGTTGTTAAAAAAACTTCTGCATATTTTCATAACTCCACTTTGTGAAGGTTAGAGTCATGCTGGATTATTGTAGCAAACATATCTCTTGTAGATAAGTTGAATTTAAGTTTGTGATAGTCACTGTTAAAGATCAGTTTGTACTTCAAGGTGTTGCTCGATACTTGACTACCAGCTTAATATTTGCATTTACTCCTACAACCACCTTGGCCAACTCCTCTTTAAAAAATCACTGATAGCATCCCAGCATTCCACCTCTTAAGTCACCCAAAGCCCTTCTGTTTCCTGCCTCGGCTGCCTCTCTGGTTTCACTCAGCACATCACTAATCACTTGCTAACACAACCCTATCATTGACTTCATACGTTGTATGGATAATTTGGGGTTATCAGTTTAGTTTTAAACAGAAATACAAATACCTCTGTGCAAGGGAAGGTATATTTACATAACAATTTCTAGAACTGTTGTGTAAGTTGACTAAACAAGCAGTAGCTGAACATAAGAGCGGAGGAACATGCCAGAATAGGGCATTGTAGTTGATGATGGATGTCGTTGATAAACAAGAAAATTTGAATTATCTGATTAGCCTTTTCTAAATAATCATAATAATTTGGGTTGGAAAGTACCTTAAAGATCATCTAGTTCCAACCTCTGCTGCCATGGGCAGGGACATCCCACTAGATATGGGTGCACAAGGCCCCATCCAACCTGGCCTTGAACACCTCCAGGGATGGAGCATCTACACTTCCCTGGGAAACTTATGACAGTGCCTCACCACTCTCATAGTGACAAAATTCTTCTTTATGTCTAGTGTAAATCTGCCCCTCTTCAGTTTATACCCATTGCCCCTAGTCCTACCACTATATGCCTTTATAAACAATCCCTCCCCAGCATTTTTGTAGCCCCTTCAGGTACCAGAATGTCGCTGTAAGGTCTCCTTGGAGCCTTCTCTTGTCCAGGCTGAACAAGTCCAACTCTCTCAGCCTGTCCTTGTATGGGAGGTACTCCAGCCCTCTGATCATCCGTGTAGCTTCATCTGGACCTGTTCCAACAGCTCCATAACCTTCTCGTGTTGAGGGTTCCAGACCTGGACACAGTACTCCAATTGGGTTTTCGCAAGAGAGGAACAGAGGGGCAGAATCCCCTCCCTCGCCCTGCTGGCCACAATTCTTCTGATGCAGCTCAGGACACGGTTGGCCTTTGGGCTGCGAGCACACATTGCTGGCTCATGTTGAGCTTCATATCAGCCAGCACCCTCAAGTCCTCCTCTGCAGGGCTTCTCTCGATATAGTACACTTATAAAAGAGACCTATTTCTTACAGATGAAATTCTGTAGAAAATTCATGTTCTGCATAATAACCATAACTTTTCAATTTTGAAGCATACTAAAAGGAAGTACAATATGAATTCTCTGCCTTTTTTCCCCTCTGTATTTTGCAAGGCTCTTCTTCAAAGGAACAGTCAAGTCTACTTGACTGGATTATAACAGGATTAAACTCTTAAAACTGGCAAATGGAATTATAATGGAAAAAGAATATTTTGTGTATTTAACTTTGTGAGTTTTATTTTATTTTATATTTCATTCTAAAATTTAAAGCATAGATATTTACTTTACACTGAGCACTGGAGCTGAAATGCAATCAATTTATGAGTTCATTCTGACCCCATCTTCAATAAAATGAGTGAAGTGCTGACTGAATGTCAGGTTAACAGAGGGAACAGTCAAATTAACATGTTCTGAGAAGTTTTTTTTCATTCTTAATAATGTACAAATCTTACAAGCTGAAGCTATGAAGGTTTCTAGTAAGAAGGAAAAGGAGAAGCAAATTAAATATATAAAAATGGTATTGTAGAAGTGGTAAAAATAATAAGAGATAGAAAAGGGAGTAAATGATTGTTATTTGACTGTAGTCGGAAAAAGATTTTGATACGAAGTATCACAGAATCACAGAATAACCAGGTTGGAAGAGACCCACTGGATCGTCGAGTACAACCATTCCCACCAATCCCTAAATCATGCCCCTAAGTACCTCATCCACTCTCACCTTAAACACCTCCAGGGAAGGTGAATCAACCACCTCCCTGGGTAGCCTATTCCAGTGCCCGATGACCCTTTCTGTGAAAAATTTTTTCCTAATCTCAAGCCTAAATCTCCCCTGGCGGAGCTTGAGGCCATTCCCTCTCTTTCTGTCCTCTGTCACTTGGGAGAAGAGGCCAGCACCCTCCTCTCTACAACCTCCCTTCAGGTAGTTGTAGAGAGTAATAAGGTCTCCCCTCAGCCTCCTCTTCTCCAGGCTGAACAACCCCAGCTCTCTCAGTCGCTTCTCATAAGATTTGTTCTCTAGCCCCTTCACCAGCTTTGTTGCTCTTCTCTGGACTCGCTCCAGAGCCACAACATCCTTCTTATGGTGAGGAGCCCAGAACTGAACACAGTACTCGAGGTGCGCTCTCACCAGTGCCAAGTACAGAGGGAGAATAACCTCCCTGGACCTGCTGGTCACGCCGTTTCTGATACAGGCCAAGATGCCATTGGCCCTTTTGGCCACCTGGGCACACTGCTGGCTCATGTTCAGTCGGTTGTCAACCAGCACCCCCAGGTCCTTCTCCTCCTGGCAGCTTTCCAGCCAGGCTTCTCCTAGTCTGTACCTCTGCTTAGGGTTGTTGTGCCCCAAGTGCAGGACTCAGCATTTGGCCTTGTTAAACCTCATGCCATTGGTCTCAGCCCAGCGGTCCAGCCCGTTCAGGTCCCTTTGCAGAGCCTCCCTACCCTCCAGCAGATCGACACTTCCACCCAGCTTGGTGTTGTCTGCAAACTTGCTAAGGGAGGACTCAATGCCTTCATCCAGGTCGTTGATAAAGACATTAAACAGGACTGGACCCAGGACTGAGCCCTGGGGAACCCCACTTGTCACTGGCCTCCAGCTGGATTTAACTCCATATACCATCACCCTCTGGGCCCGGTCATTCAACCAGTTTTTCGCCCAGGAGAGTGTGCGCCTGTCCAGGCCAGAGGCCGACAGTTTCCGAAGCAGAATGCTATGAGAAACTGTATCAAAGGCTTTAGTAGAAATAGAAGAAACTGAAATAGCAAAAATTGGCAGAATTCTGGTTCTTTAATATCCCCATGTGCATCCTCTTCAGATTGTTTTAGTATTGTAGGCTGGCCTTCCCTGGTCATCTGGCATGGCTGTTTGGAGAGGAACCTCTTGTTAACACTTGTTTTTGCTGCCAGAGCAACACCAAAATATTTCATTAAAAAGAGGGAACAGCAGCCTGAGAAAATAATTAAAGGACAGGATTCTGTAGCCTCTGACGTGGGCTCACAGGACGGATAAAAATGTGTGGGTTTTTTTCGGGGAGAGAGGAGAAAATTGTCTCATCCTGCTCTCCTGGGGTGATAAACATTTGCAATTTGCAATTTGACAAAACTGATGTGTTGAGATGTGGGCTGTTGTGGACTGTGCTGGCTGGCACTAAGGTGCTTTCAAAAACTCTGCAGAAACTTGGCTGTTTGTGCCCCTTTGTTCAGATCAGCAGCAGGAGCATCTGTTCTCCCCGCTGTACTCAACGTGAATCGCAGCTTCCAGTGTGTGACTTAACAAATAAAAGGTCTGGCTGCTGACATGAAACAATCCTACATCCTGTGTGCACAGTCCACCAGGCCCTAACGAGTTTGTTTTCTAGCTGGCAAGTGTTGCCAAATGCCCGTTGGAGTGCTAGTGGTTTGCATGCCCTCTGATGACTTTATTTAATACCATTGCAAGGGAAGTTTTTCTTCGTCTTGTTCTTCTTTGTCCATTTTTGACTCACATTTCTGACAGATGAAAAGGTGATGAAAAGAAGCAACAAAAATGGCCATTGTGGACTTAGTGGTACTGTAAGTAATTCTTAGTTAGTGTTCTGTCCTATCTTCTAAGGCAATATACATCTCCTTTCAGCATTAAACAACATTAGCAGCATTCCCGTAGGAGAAAAGAATGGGTCTTTATTGTCATTTCATATTTACGTAGCTCAGCAAGCCACTACTCACTCAGCTGCCAGCATCTATCACCAGTGAAACAGTGTATACTCTTCTCTTCTGTGATCATTCACCTCAAACTCCATGTCCCCATTTCATTGAGTGCTGCCAGTGATGTATTCTGTGCTTCTCAGTCTGGGAGAACTGCAAATGCTGCTTCATGGTAGAAGCTCCAGAATTTCTTTTTCTTATCACAGTTCTATCTCCAGCCAAACCTTCATTTGTGTGTAGAAATGGAACAACCTCTTGTAGGGAACAATGTTTTGAAAATACTACGTATTTGTGAGAGACGTTGTTGTATTTTTCTGTTCCATTTCCTCTGTGGAACTGTTTTACCAAATGGGTGGTAGTTTAAGATGCATGCAAATTCAGAGGAGATTCAGGAGGGCAGGGGGAAGAGATATTGCATTGTAATTCTTGTTTAGGAAGAGATCAAGGGTCACTTGTGCCCCATTTATGACACCCCTACCGTTTGTGAAATCCTGAGATTAGAGGTCAAGGTGTTGTTCCCATCCAAAGATGTAGGTGTGTCTCCTATTTTTACCATGTCCCTCAGTCTCTGCATCTAGGTCAGCTTCTGAAAGTAATGGCAGGAACTTAATACAGAAGTGTTAGGGAACTGAGCTTCCTAGTTAATGTTTGGGGAGCTGAGATCCAATTTATCGCTTCGCTATACCTGCTTTTCTTTGTGGATCAGATTGATCGTTGCTTTTAAAGCTCATGGTTGCTGCTTCCTGTCTCATAATTATCTCTCTTCTGACCTTTCTTTTAGCCCTATTTCTGCCAGGTAACAGTGCTCTTTCAGTTTTCCTTTTGTTTCCTTTTCTCAGAAGTAATTAGAGTTATTTTCTTTCTTATATAGCTATTGGTAAGAGAATAGCTTTCACAGCTATCTACATGAATTAAGGATTTGCCGTCTTGGTGTCAAAGACAATCTCCGTAATTCTGAAAGTCAGGTGTAGTTGTCAATGAGAAACCTGCTGGTCAAGGAGCCTGGATTTTTCTTCTGGGATTTGATAAGGCTTTTACATGGCCATCTTCAAACATACATCTTAGCCTCCTTCTGCAGATGAAATTTTCTTTTTTTGTGTGGTCCTACAGCGTATTCTCACTTGTCAGGAAAGATATCTTTGCCCTTTAACCTCTTCTGCTTTCAGGCATATCTTATTTGCCTCCACATACCTATCTTCTCTGTGGTGGCACTGTTTCTGTGCTAGCAGGAGGAGTTTCTGAGCAGAAAAGTGAAAGCACTCATTTTGTGTTCTTCCTTCTTTTAAGAGACAGAGACGCTCTGAGTATTTCTTTGTCTGCCCCTATACAAGATGACGCTTGTCATCTTTTCTGTGCTTCTCTACCCCAAGCATCTGTGGAATGGAAAAAGCTCTTCTCATATAAATCTCCTACCCCTTATTTGTCAGCACTTCACCCAGCCTGCAATACAACAGGCTCACCATGTTAATGTGTAGAACTGATGTCAAGCCTTGTCACATAGTCTTGAGCTTCAGAGGTACAGTCAGAAGCTTCTATTGTTTCTCAAAGTTCAGATCTACTAGACAAACATTTAGCAGTCAGTAGTCTGGACATTACGGCCCGCTAAGAAGGAACAGATTTAAATACTCATTGGAGATTAAGAGTAGAAAAATCGTGGTCTGTCACCCAGGTTAACCTTTTCCAAATAAGGATTTATTGTGTCAGTGTATTTGCAGTACTTTTCTTTTGCTTTTTCTGTGCTTTTTAACTCTTAAGCTTTTTTTTTTTTTCCTATTTCACCTTTATTATACATTCTTGTATTTGCCTCCAGTTTATCAGCATCTGCCTGGTCTGGAGTTGTCTAACACTTAATTAAAAAAATAACATTCCAGCTGCGGCGGTTTCTGCACAGTTGAATACAGAGAGGAAGGTTCCTTCAGTCTCTGATCCACAAAGCAGTGCTTTGTAGCTGATACCCATTTCTAAATTCTTGTAGGAGCTGTGCCATTCCTAATATCTGATCTGCTCTGGCCTTGCTACTGTAGCCCAAGTGGTAGATACTTGAATAAACTTCTGAAAGATACTTGGTTGCAGGGAGGAAATTCTTTTCAATTCAGAGTTCTTTGTTCTCCTTCTGCCAAGACAGAATGAAAAGGAATGCAAACATTTCTTTCTTAGTCTTCATGTAATCCTCATTCTCACCTGCAATACTGTATATGTGAAATCAAATGATTTTGTTTTCAATGGTATATAGTGCAAAACAGTTAATCTCTTTTTTTCTCAGAGATCATCTGATATATACCAGGTCTAAATTCAAGTACTGTGTGACTTGCACAATCTGTATTGGTGAGCTGTTCTGTTCTTTTCCCCTGTTGTTAGCTGTTACAAAGCACTATGTGAAATTTGTGATGTGATTTTTTCTGAATTTTACTACACTAAGTCTGCCCTGTTTAACAACCCAATTAAGTACAACTGTCTGTGTTCTGAAGATGAAGTAGTTAAACTACCACTGGAAATTCAGTGGAGTGAGAAGTGCCTTCCTCATGCATTTTGTAAGCCTTGTCCTTAGGAATTTTTTTGTGTGATTTGATTGGGATTTTTTTGTTTTCTTACGTTCTTAACACAAGAAAAATGGTTTAAGCTCTTCGTCCCTGTACTTACTTATCTCTAGAGTTTAAACTTGTTGTAGCTAGCTCATCTACAGTCAGTAATCTGACATAACTTGTTTTCCTGGAGCAGCGTCTGTAAGTTTGTCCCTAAAGCGTATTTGTCAACCATGAAATTAAATAACTCAGTACTGCTATAAAATGACCAAGGAAGTTGTGCAATTTCGGTGGCTGAAGTTGACAAACCACATGGCTGATGAACAGAAGCACAACTCCTTTCCCAAGGGAGGGTCCAGCTCCCCCTGTAACTGAGGTTAGGGACCTTGATTTCTGTAGTACCTGGTGTGCAAGTGCATTTATTGCATGAATATAAAATAATTATTTTGAGTAATTTGAAATATATGGTTTTGGAAGAACTGTTTTATTTGATTATATGTCCAGTCTTGGCACCATATAAACAGATATCAGTGAGGTATGTTCCCAAGAAAGCTTACAACAGAGCCTAAAAATGAAGGTGTAAGTTGGACACACTGCTTAAAATTGGAATGCAAGTTGATATCTGAACAGTGAAGGAGAAGCCATGATCATTTCTTTAGTGGAAAAGTTTAGAAATGTCTCTTCAAGATTGTGATGTTGTTGCAACTTGTTTTCTTACCTCATTAATCAGAGTGATGAAGTAGCAACAGGAGGTATTCCACTCGCATCTGGAATGTCTTCCTGATGTACACTCATGATTGATGCCGTTCATTTTGGAGAAGTCTGCATCAAGCAGACAGACTATTGTGATTGGAAAGAAAGGTTCTATCATAAATTCTAAACTAGTGAAGAGAGAGTTGTTTGCCTACTCAGAGTTTTTTTTCTTGGTATGCCAGATTCAAGTAGTCATCTTGACAGGAGCCAGTCCTTATTTTCTGCCAAGTCATACTTGTTTGTATGTATGTGTAAGAGCCACCCTTACTGGTGCATATCCATGTGGGGACCTTCTGAACATGAGAGTAGCCATAATATGTCAAAACCAGCGCTAGCCCTCAATATCAGGGGTTTTCCTCGTCACTGAGAATGCTCTTGCTTGACATGAAATTAAATGGTGATAATTGTAGATCACTGAATAATGTTTTAAATTGGATGTATGGTCATATATCATATACGTTACAAGAAGATTGTTTGCTGATTTTAATAGCCTTCAGGATGACAGCTTGAGAATGGGAGAAATACATTGATGAAGGTTGTTATTGATTAGTGTTATATTGAGATTTTGGTAGTAGAAAGCAAGAACAGGCAGAGTTACTTCTTTAAAACAGCTCCTGCAGCTGTTATTTATCACGCAGATAATGCATGATATAAGGTCCTTACATATCCCTCTGGAATCTGGAAATGCAGCTTACTTCTGAGGCTGTGGGAGCGTTACCATCTAAGGTAACACTGAAGGCTTTTAGCAAAACAGGAATGGAAATGGATGGTGCTTGGAGCTAGCACTCCCATGTTGCCCATGGCCAATTTGTTGAAAACAATTTTCTGATTTCAATGGCAGCAGCTCAGCAGTCTGCAGCTGTGGCAATTCCTTGGTGCCCCTTTTGTTTGATGGAGGTGAACAGGGACTGAATCCAAGGTATCTGACCTTGAACAGGGATCATCAAATCAGCTCTTGGTAGCAAAGCAGTGTGAAAATACCTAAGGCTTAATGAAAATTGTATCAAACTGCTGAATGTGTGTTTTTTAAATCTAAAAAAATGCATTTTTCATATTCCCAGACAACATATTTTCAAAAGACTGCAGGCAAAAATACCTGCTTTAAGTATGAGTTGTAGGTATACTGGTTGACAGTGATTGCTGTCTTGTGTACAGTGATCTTCCTTGAAATGCACAGTACCTGCTTTCAGCTGCCATAAAACTTATGAGGTACACTTAATAAAAATGGAATTGTGTTCTTTTTAATTACACTAGCAAGTAAGATAGCGTGATTGGCTTGGTAACTGAGAATGTGAGTCTAGGAAGGGAACTACCCTCTAAGGATTCTCATTAGTAAGTCTCTTGCCAGGTATTGTGAGACATGGGAGGAGGGGTTCATTGATAGCTCAATTAAATCTCTTTCCTTAATATTAAGTGATTAGTTTGATATACCTTGAAGGTGCAGTATACAATACTGCTGTTTGTGATAGCTAGTTTCTGCTTTTCTAGTGCAGTTATAAACAGCACATGAATTTTAAACGTCAATCTCTACAACCATCACTCACTCTTCACTTTTTTTTTTATATTAATAATCCTATATAAGTAGTTTGTGAAGCACGACGTTATCTTTTAGGTAGGTAGTTTCTGTAATTAGCATACAAGCTTTCAATAAGAGATTAGTGTTTATAACTATTAAATCTGTAACATTAAGGAATGCCTTTCTCACAAGAAAGGAAAAGAAGTCCACAAAAAGAAATCATTAAGGTAAGGCTTAAATCATTAAGCCTTCTTGCTTCCTCCTTCTTGAAGCGTATGCAAGTGCAGCATTTATAAGACCCTTTTAGGCAACCAAAAGAGCAACTGGCAACACTGGCTTGTGAGTTCAGATACACCAGGCCTGGATAAAAGGAGAACAGCCCTCCAGAATCGCTGCTTCTGCACGCCCTGGAGGTTCAGTTGTGCTTGCCCCTCAGTCAAGTAGTCTGTCATGCCTCCGAAATGCCTGCATCTCCAGGGCTGCATTGGCCTCCAGGTTGTATGGTTTGCGATTGCAGAGTCGAAGCATGCAGGCTAGTGTCTCTAGGGGATGCGTGCAGAGAGCATCAGTTAGCTACTCCTCAGAGAGGCAGCCGCAGCACAGCTTGCAGCTTCCCTGAAGCTACTGTGGATCGAAGGCAAACACGCCAAATGCCAGACACTGAACTGCAGCTGAATAACTAATTCCTGGTCTGTTGGGAAAGACATGGTATTCTGTGTTCTCTCATGGGACCCTGGTGTCTGCATGGCCTTGCTCGAGGAGGAGTAACTCACCTTTCTGAAAGGCAGGGATACAAGTTGTCTGAAGGCTTGACGTACACCGTTTTGGTTCTCTTACATTATTTATCTCGCAACTATAAGATTGAAAGGTTTTGGATTTCTTCTCTAATAGTGTTATTTGGCAGTTGCAGGTCTAATAATCCTAGAAATACAAAATGCAGAGTCCCAGCTTGAGTCATGATAAATTTTCTTTTTATTTTAAACAGTGAACAAGACTCCAGGGTTGATGTATCTTTATTGAGAACATTCCAATTAATAATGCTTAATACAAGTAAAGCATCATCTTGGAAATCTGCCATTGTTGTCTTAGAAGCAGCATGCAGACAAGAATGGATGTAGTTTAATTGTAGTGAGATTAAAGGATCCTGCAGTGGTCCAGAGATTTAGTGTTTGCTTCAATTTCTTCTAGAGTTTAGACCTTTCAATACACTGACTTTTCCACAGTTCATTTCAAATTCATGTCAGGCTTTCTGAGTTATTAATTCTGTTGGTAAAACTTAATTTAGTAAACAAACGAGGGCAATTGCCAGAATAAACCGTACTAAAGTGTTCTGCTAATGTCAATAGTGGCATAATATTTATATGTATTTTCATTAGCACAGAAACCAACTATTTTATAATAGGGGCAGATATGAAACTAACATCACACTTGCTGGATCAGTCAAAATTGTTATTTCAGTAGTAGAAGCCTTTCTGAAACAGAACGATAGGTCCTGACAATTTGAATGGCCAAACAATTGAAAGGTTTGACTTGTTTTGTTGTTGGTGATGTTTTGTACTTCGGAGGTATTTTAGGGATCTTCGGGTTAGGAATGTTAGATGTTTTGAGTACAGATAATTCCAAAGATGGCTTTTATAGAAACTTGCATAACTGCTTGCCTAGATAAATTGAGTTACCCAGATGTTCTTTTTAGAGTTGCCCTGTGCTGTCATTCAGTACGAGCTGTCTCCTCACTACAGTACATGGGAGACATTTGGTAGGTGTTAAAGTAGTTTCTCTTTCTGGAGCAAAGTAGCAAAATGCTGAAACTGTAGAAAAATATAATGCAGACTACACCAAGTTATGGTCATTATAAATATGTGTTAACTTAGAAATCCATGCTGTTTATGGATATATAGCACCTGCTGTTGTTTGCCACTGATGAGACCATTTGCCTTGATTTCTACTTTTAAGTCTCAGTAATAGTGAGATGTGATGGCTCACCTGTAATACTGTATAATCATGTTTTAATGCTGACAATAAATCTGTACTTTGCTTAATACTGTGAGATATTTGAGTCTTCCTGTGCATTCAAGCTGGTTTATGTGTGGGGTTTTACTGTAATAAAATTGTGTTGTTTGGTTACACACTGCAAAATAAATTGTAATAAAGATAGCCTTAGGACAGAGGAAACAGCATCACCCGTTTGTATAGGAAAGCAGTTTCTTTGGGCTGAGTCAGCACACAAGATTTTTTTCATAGTAAAAAGCTTTTAAAAGAAACTTTGTTGTCAATTCCAAAAGCTTTGAGTTAAAATTCTTACAAATTAGCTATGATGAAAGATGTTGCTGTTGCTCTGTCATTGTACAGCAAGGTATATTAGTGATGAAGATTTGTATTTTGTAGGAGACTGCAAACTGCAAACAGTTTGTGCCACATATCTTAGTGCAGCACAGTACCAAACACATACGGCTGCTTGTTTGGTGCAGAGCTGTGGACAAGCATTCCTGCTGTGGGATAAATGCGTTATTTCTTGTGCACTTGTTGCAGCAAGTGTACATAGAAGCAGTCTTGTAACCTGCGAATAAGAAGCCTGGAACGCATAAATTTACTTATGAATTAAAAAACCCACAAAATCTAGCTCTTTAAAAATTAATTAAATTACAGCTTTTTAAAAAGGAGAAAAAAATGGAAAGAAAGGATCAAACAAAGCCAAAGAAACAAAAACTACAAACAACAAAGTTGTGGCATTATTTAAATTAACTTTAAATTATGAGATTTTTATTGCCTTAGGGGGTACCTGCTTGGATTATTCCCACCTTTAAGAACGATTATTTGGTTTGACAACAGGAAGGTCACGCGTGTGCTGTGTAATTGGCTAATATAGAATATAGAAGGAAGGCCTGACTTACCTAGATCCAATGTGTAAGAGAAAAGCAAAGTACATGGCAGGAAGTGCAGGACTTCATATTCATGTGGCTCCCATTCTTCATCATGTTTTGTTTTCCTTTGCAGTCCACTCCTTTACATCTAGCAGCAGGCTACAACAGAGTTCGAATAGTCCAACTTCTGCTTCAGCACGGTGCAGATGTTCATGCAAAGGACAAAGGGTATGTAAAATGAATTTACTTATCTGTTTGCAGGGGTAGTTTTGTATTAATCAAGATGTGAGATTATTCCTCTGTTTCTTGTTGCAGCATAACCTCAGATAGCTGGCTGAGAATGTGACGTTTGCTTCCAAAATCTGAGTGTGGTCCGTCATAAATAAACTTTTGTTAGAGCCCCATTAACAGCTCAGCTGGGATTGCACTTGTTTCAGTTCTTCTATCAGACCTTTAATGTTTTTTTGAAACCTCATTCTTTACTTCTACGCAAACTACCCTGTGAAATCAATGACTTCTAGCATTATTTTAGGGAAACCGATGCAGAGAAGGCATGTGAGTTTAGTGGAAAAAAAGGTGCATTAAAAAATTTCCATATAGTCTCTATCTTGTTGCATATAATTAGATCTAATTCCAAGTAATGTCATTAACACTTATGCTCATAACTAGTGGTCCTTGGATGCTTATCTTGATTGATGTTGCCAGTGAAAATCAAGACACAGTAGAGGCTAAACTCATCTGGATATACCAACAAAAAGTGCACCGGAGTCAAAAATCTGGAACTATTTGTATTGTAGATCGTCTTCAGCCATGCGTTTCTGGACTCTTAAGGTGGTGATTCTCATAATGATGTTATACGAGGACTTCATCCTAACATCGTTAGAAGGGCCAAGAAATTGGGCCCTTGATTAAAGCCATGCATTTCATTAGATATTCAGAGTCTGTAGAGATAAGATATTAATGAGTGAATATGCTCCTTCAGCAAACTTGAGGCAGTTACTATACCTTAATTTTCTGCTAAGTCTAGCCTAGTGTTACAATACAATATTTCAAATTAAGAACTTAGCTTTTACTTCTTTTCTTTTTCTTTCCAAAACCAGTCCCAAGCATTCTTAAATTCTTGAAGAGTAATTAATTGTAGCGCTTTTTCCTGTACATTCATCCTTAACAGCTTTTTTTGATGAGAATTGTAAAATGCACAATGACACATTATATAAGTGAAAAAATATCCTACAATAAAGCTGTATCTAATAGGTATTCAGGTACATCTAGCATTGATTAGCAAGTTTTAGGTATTTCACGCCTTTCCAAAATTTGAGCACAGCTGAGTATAAAGTTGAGGTGTAGATACTTTAATGAGGTTTGAATGATCTACTTGGAAAGTGTGAAAAGTAATTATGTTGAACTTCAGTGAGGTGCGAGGAGGAAGGCAGGGGGAGGGGGCGGGGGGGGAAATAAAAATGATACACACTGTATTAACTTAAAAACAATTCAGACATACTTAGAAATATCTAACAACCAGGAATCTCCCTTTTTTTTTGTTAATGGCTACACACATTTAAAGTAGCC
Source organism: Clamator glandarius (assembly GCA_033459285.1). Classification (NCBI taxonomy): domain Eukaryota; kingdom Metazoa; phylum Chordata; class Aves; order Cuculiformes; family Cuculidae; genus Clamator; species Clamator glandarius. The sequence continues at coordinate 2,705,841 of JAUNZM010000020.1, forward strand.
ATGTGTCTGTATCTTATTTATACATTAGACAGGTACGTATAAGTAGATAGGCTATAAATAAATGTAGTTTAATAATTAGTGGAGCTAAATTGGCTTATACTGATCTTATAGACCTGTTAGATTCTCTTCAGTAAGATCGCTTCAGAGACAGTCCTGAGGAACTGCAATGTCTCTTCAAAATGGTTATCCATTTCTTGTTACTCCCAAAGAGGACCACATCTAAGGAAGCAGCACTTTTTCCACTGATCCTTTCTTTGCTTTATTGCTGTTATGCACGAAGTCACATTGTGCTGGGAAAAATAAGGAGAGAGTATGCAGCAGAAGTGGCCAGATGGATTGCTGCAGTGACTGTTGTTGCTTACAAGTCCTTGAAGGCCTCAGTACGCTTAGATGACCATCATTTTGCGTGTGGGCAGGTTTTTTGAGTGCTCTGTGGACTGGATACTCTCTCATCTTACACTTAGACCTGTAAGTTATATGTAAGAGAAGTAATGATGGAATATAGCAGTTTGAAAAATTTCCCCAAAACAAATTTCCCTCTCCTGTGACAGGTGCAGTGCAGCTTCTGGGAGCATCTACCTTGAAATTGATTACCCTGATGTCTACTACTTGCTGTCCTAATGCCCTTTGAGTTTTTTTTTGCAATTCTGGAAAATATCCCCTGTATTTTTCTTAAATGGTGAAGGGTTAATTGTTGTTTTCACTGCATCCTGATTTGTTGAGCCATAACTAGCCTGTCTTGCTTGGCTTGAATTAAACTCATTTTATGCTCTGTAATAACTGCCCTCTTTGCATCTCCCTTTCAGTGCATGACTCCTTATTACATCTTGTGTATATGACTGGATCCCTGCTATTTGCTTTGCTAGTGTAATTTTTAAGTATGGTCTGCAGTAATATAGCTGTACAAAAATTGCAAGGACTCTCGTAAAAGTATTTTGCACGGTTAAATAGATTGTACTGAAAAAAAGTGGAGTAGAATCAGGTCATTCCACAGGCTGCCACAGTAATTTCAGTCTGCTTTGTCTGGATATTTGTATATCATCATAATATACCCAGGAGTTACGTTAACATTTTCTGGGGAGTTTTGCCTTCCACATAGCATTTTAAGTACACAGAAGTTCATATTGAGGCAGAAACATAACACTGACTTCTCTTGGGCAAATTGAATGATTTGGGATTGCCCCTCCCCTTAATAGCTTCAGGAAGGATAATTTCAAAGCCAATTAATGCTAGTCTTAGTGGTAAATTAAACATCTGTGGACTGCTTGGACAGAAGACCCAAAACACCATTTTAATGTCACTTTTAAGTAACATGTGGTTTGGGAAAACTAGGTTTTTCCATTAGTTTGTGAATCTTAATTTTTAGATATGTATATATATCAATATTTGAGATTTAATTTGATTTCTGTTCATCTCAGTGAATAAAATTGTTCCTCCTTGTTTAGAAATCCTGCTTGAATAAATTTGTCATTTGCCTTATTCCATACAGTGGTCTTGTGCCTCTTCATAACGCATGTTCATACGGACACTATGAAGTGACAGAGCTGCTGCTTAAGGTAAATGGAAGGATGGAAAGTAATTACTGTGGTTCTAGATGTGTGGGATTCAGATATGAACTGTTTATACCAGAGTTAAAAGGGAAGTTTTATTTTTTTTTTCTAAGATTTCAGACATCCTGTACATCATTTCAGAAGCCTACAACTATAGACCTTCCTGTGGTACAGTGTATGTGGGTTTTTACTTCAATCTAATTTCTTTGGACAGATGACAGAGTTCCGTTTATTTGAATTTTTCCATGGAAAAGTCTGTTATACTTAAAATCTAGCTCATATCTAAATACCTTTTTTTGTGTGTCTTGGTATACACAGATATTTTTAAAATTATTTTTAGTGCATGTATTCTAATATGAAAGAATGGAAATATTTTGATAAATAATAATCTGTAAGCTTTTAGTTGTTGAAGGTGATTTTTTTCTAATACAAGGCTTTCTTTGCTGTGCTAGCATGGTGCCTGTGTGAACGCTATGGATCTCTGGCAATTTACCCCCTTGCACGAAGCTGCTTCCAAGAACCGCGTAGAGGTTTGCTCCCTCCTGCTGAGTCACGGTGCAGATCCCACGTTAGTCAACTGCCACGGCAAGAGTGCAGTCGATATGGCTCCAACGCCTGAGCTAAGGGAGAGACTGACCTGTAAGTATTTTCTGACTGGAAACAGTTGTCAGTGGGTGTAAAAGGGTGCTTTCCTTATACTTCACAAGTAGATGCAAAGCAGCAGAGTTACTGCAGCTGTGACTCTCGCTTTGAAGTATACAGATAGCTCTAATATATCACATTTGTGATATATTCTGGTTTTATTAGGTTTAAAATGTTTAAGGCTGAGTCAGTGTGTTGTGTTTTTATGCCTAAAGTCCTGTTAAGGGACATAGAGGCCTCTGTATCAAGGCTCTGCATCACGCTTAAGAGTAACTTCCAGAAGGTAGGTAGCTTTGGTGTGCAAACTTCGAGGTGGAAAATCCAGCACCTGCATTTGTATTCTTTGCCATCCTTATGCTGTTTACAAAACAATGTTTCAGCACTAACTTGAATTTACCTGTCTTTGTTTGCCCTCTTTTGAGATTTTCTTTTTTCTCATTTTAAAAACTGTAAAAGATAATTGAATGAGATAAGAATGGAAACAAACATTATGAAGTTAAGGAAACTCCTTGAGAAGTAGATTCTGAACTCAATTATAAATGAGCTTTTGATTTTGTCTGTCACATTTCCAACATAGCAGAAGCCCCCCCCCCGACACACTAAGAATGTGATCCTGCACTCCTCACAATCACAGTCAAGTTGTCATCTGTCACTATTCTTTGCATGTGGAGGTGGTGAGATCATGTGAATCAGAAAACAATGCTTTAGGAGAAAAGGGGATGACAATATATTTTAGCTATTTCTGTGCTCTGGGCTGACTCAGGAGACACTTCTGACTTTGAGGCAGGTTAACTTACCATTTGTTTAAGTTGGCAAGCAAGGAAAAAAAACTTTATTTTTTTTATTTCTCTATTTATAGTTCTTGGAGGGGAGTAGGGAAAGATTTGTGTCAATTAATATCCACTGAAATGTGTACACGAATGTGACTGTTATGCCAAATTTGACAGTATAGTGATGGGACATCTGTATTTCCATCCACAAAATAACACGTTTAGTAGATTCTGGAGTTCTTTGGTTTCATTCTTTAGGAATATTATTCTTTAGGAATATTATTATATTTATTTGTTGTTTCAAGACCTATTTATGTTTGTGCTTTGTATAATGCTTTGTTTACCTAGAAATATTAATTGTATTTGAAATGAGAACTTAAAAATTATTGTATTTATTTTTATTTCTAAATCTACAAATGCACTGGATGTTGAAACAAAGGTGGGAAAAGAAAGTCCCTCTTAAACTTAGAATTTCAAGCTTGCTTGTGAATAGAATACTGATATTTTTGCTAAGATTGCTCAGCTTTTATTTTTTCCTGGTTCCCAGGCTCAGACATCATTCTTGCTAACATGCCTTTCATTTGTACATTTTAAGAGGGGAGAAAAAAAACTTTTAATAATTTTCAAATTCAAAATTATTTAAAAGTAAAATGAACTATTTGCAGAACTGGACATGATGTGACACTGAAAATAATGAAATCACCTCTCCATACTTGCAAAGACATAGCTGCTATTAAAACCTGTTTCATCTTGGTAGCAGACTGGCATTAAATGCTTAGCCAGTTAGCTTTCTTTAAGAACAATACTTTTAATATTTGGTATTTACATTATATATTTACACACACATACGTATATATTAAAATTATATATATATTTATTTGTTCAGGCTTTACCTTGAACTGCATGTAGTTGTAAATACCATAAGCTTTTTGAAAAGCTTTTTTGAAGAGCATGTAATAACGTTGTGCTCACTTGAATACATACATAGGTAATGTAGAGGTCACGTGTGTTTAATTGGGATAAGTGGGAGAAAAGCTGTAAGAATTTTAATCAAGGTATTGCTTTCCCTCTCCTTTAGAATGTCCATTTGGTTTCAGTAAACTGTTTCACATTCTTTGTGCTATGTGAAGATGTACAGCAATACTCGATTTCATCTTAATTCAGTATAGCTGCCTTTCTCCAATGACACTTATAAATGTGATGTGTTGCGGAATATTAAATGCATCTTTTTTGTCTAACAGATGAATTCAAAGGACACTCTTTACTGCAAGCAGCCAGAGAGGCAGACCTAGCCAAAGTGAAAAAGACACTTGCTTTGGAGATCATTAATTTTAAGCAGCCACAGTCGCATGAGACTGCACTGGTGAGAGCATACGGCCAATCCATTTGTTTTATTTGTAGTGTTAGTTGAGGAGTTTTATTTCTACACTATGAAAATGTATTCGTCATATGAGAGTGAGCGTTTGCCGTGAAATACTTTATATATTCATATATCAGCATTATAGAAATGATACTATATCATTTCTGTCACTTTTTTCTCCTTCCTGTTACATTACAGAAGCCCTCTGGCCACTCCTCACCCATTTGTTTTCCACTTATTTTCTGCTTTTTTCTCCATTAACCTTTTTTTTTTCAGTTGTTGTTGATCACTTGTGTTTTTTTTCTGGAGTTAAATTCTATTCCAGTGGTCCAGTGGTTCCGTAATGTTTTATATGGGCAAAATTGGATTACAAATTTTCCTCATAGTGTACATAAAACTGTGGTACAAATAGTTGCTAGGTGTGTATCACAGGTTCTTAAAGGACTAGCATAGTACAGATAATACCTCATGATCTATGAAAACATAGGTCTTTGACAGTTCCCTGGCAGTAACCTGCTCTGATATCATTGTTTGAAGAAGCAGTGGAGGCAAAGAACTCAGTCAGTATCCTAGATGCAGTGAAGACGTAGAAGTTGAGAGAGTGTGATGGTATTAAAACCATTATGGTTATGATACTCTATTCCAATGGAACATTTTCTTCACAGCGGTATGTCTCAGCTGCAGGCATACAACTGTGTATTTACTGCTACAATCATTGTAATTGTGATCAGAACATTGTGTTGACTACTAGGCATCCATATGCTTTGTTCTTTCTGTGGAGGACTCGGCATCCTAGATTAGACTTAGAAGGAAGACAGAGGAGAGATATTTAGGGGCTGAACATGAAGACAGTAGGAAATTTGAGATTATGTTTTCATTTTCTGCCTGAGTGCATCTGTTGCAGCTATGTGGCATCTCTCTAGCTGTGTAATGATCGCTTTGTAGTCCTGTGGTGTTCTTTGTTCTTCTCCACTTGCTCGTTCTGCAGAGACAGCTAGGCAAAATGGGATATTTTAGCTCTAATGCTGTCTTTAGTTAATTGTTCAGTGTGTGTTTGACTGTGATTTCTCAGTCTTTGTCTCCCATACTTGAAATTTCCAAGTGGTCTCCCATCCAAGTGACAGGACATGGCTTCTTGGATTAGATGAGGTTATGTACAATCTAACTGACCTATTCCTGTCCTAAGCAAGGTATTGTTTACCGTGGGGCACAAGGGCCTGTGCCCCAAGCACCTGGTTTATGCTTCAGAGTTGCTCTGAAGTTTGGCGATATTTCAGCATTTGTGTTGCTTTTAGTGCTGGTTGGCAGGAAATACAGATAGGTTATCTCCAAAGCCTTAAAAATACTGCTGCTCTTCAGACCAAAAATTGATTTTAATATTTGTTTGCAAAGCTTGGCTTTGTGAAACTTGACCATGCTCTACTGACAAACAGCAGTGTGGAAGCTTGAGTGGCAGTTACTTCATAGTGAAGGCTGAAACTGGGCAAAGGATGGTTATCAGTGCTATTGCTACTTAGTGACATTCTGGTTGAGGTCTGTCTCATTGTAAAGGCTATTGCTTTGCTTTTGAAAAGTTTCTGTTCCAGGAGATTAGCTGATTTTTAGAGGTTACTGGTTAAAAGCATAGGTAAACTACTATAAACACAGATACTCAAAAATATCTCCTACTTCTTACAATTTGCCAGCTTGAGACATCCAAACTCGAGACAAGCATTTCTGGACTGATTTTAAAGCCTAGTGTTCAGCTTTTCTGGAATTGTGCTTGTAATTTGAGGCCTCAGCAATGCATTGGTAGGGCCACTATTGAGAAGATGTCAGGGCAGACAGAGTCTAGTGTCTGCAGAAGATCAAGGAAAAAAGAGGGTAACAGAGTACTTGCTTCTGGGTGCCAAATGCACAGACAAAGCAATGGGCAGACCCCAGCCAGGTTCAGGAGAATAGCTACACCTAGCAAAGGGTGCTTTATGGTGTTCCCACAAGGGCAGACTTGAGCATTGAAAAACCCTGTTTGAAAGATGTATCCTTCTCATAGCGTGGAAGAGATGGTGGTCTAAGAGAACTTTATTGCCCATGAGTTTATTACATAATTTGTAATTGGGTGCATAGCAGACGCCAATGGGTTAACAAATGCAGGATACATTGAAACAGCAGAAGAAATAAAGCAATGTTCAAAAGTCACAATAATGTGACAACAGCAGCAGAATCTTAATGAACCCCTTTGGGGTCTCTGTGTAGAAGGTCTGGCTGACGCAAGTCATTTGTCTTAACCTCCTTTGTCCATTATGTGCTGGTTTTGTCCTAATACTTAGTTAACGTAGTTGGGAACATTCTGCTTTTTTGTAAGTTACAATTAGCTTTAAAATGAAAATTGTTTCTATGAGTAGAACAATTTAGCATTGATCACTAGCTTGTGTTTTGTTCAATATGTTACATGCTTCAGCAGAAATGTGATATATTCTGTTTGCAAGTTTTGTAGTCCAATGTTCAGCAGAATAATTAAGAGGTGAAGTCATGGATCTTAAAATTCTTTGTCATCAGTGTCATTGAAATATAATTTATATTTCCTGTTTTGCAGCACTGTGCTGTGGCCGCTGTGCATCCCAAGCGGAAGCAAGTTACTGAGCTCTTGCTCAGGAAAGGAGCAAATGTTAATGAGAAAAACAAAGAGTAGGTTTCAGAAATTTTTGAACTTTATGAAGGACTCTCATACTAGAAATGTGAAAATAGCATCTTCCTCTGTTTTTTTCTTCCCTAGTTTCATGACACCTTTGCATGTTGCAGCTGAAAAAGCTCATAATGATGTCGTGGAAGTTCTGCATAAACACGGAGCAAAGGTAAATATACTTACATATATTCTGTTTAGGGCAAAAGGCAGGCAGAAAGGTTATATTGGCTAAATAGCATTAGTTTTTATAATAGTTGTTGCTTTTTCTTCTGTATACCTTGTGCTTCTTGTGTTAATCTTGAAGTGTGTTGAACTTAAATCAGGACAGGATGTTCAGGGCTTACACATTTTCAATGAATCTTGCTACTCATTTCTAATAAAAGTGGTCGTTTAGGTGCCTCTTGTTGCTTTAACTTGTTGGCTTGAAAATGTCCAACATCTGAGTTTGTTGACACAGAGTTTATTAGACTAATGCTGGACATCCCTTAGCCTTTGCTTGCTGCTTATTCTTTTGGTCAGATTGTTTTGCTGTGCCCTGTAGCCATTGATAGGTGCTGACCAAAGTAATTTGTGAGCCAATGATGAAACTTGCTTAGAAACACATGGTTCAGCAAGTTTTTTGTTAAAGGTACAGGAGAGTATAACTGCCTGTATTTGGGATGTGTTTTAAGCATTTTTCAGCAATATTTCACAATGATCTTTCTCTGCTTTTTAGCAGCAAACTTGACATTCATGGTAATGATATACTTAGCTTCCTGATTTTCTCAGAAGCTTTTCTTGGTGGGTACATTTTTTGCAGTTGTTAAAATTTAAGTGATCTCCTTATTTTTGCTTTTAAGGGGGCTCATATTGCTCTCTGTCTTCATCTTCATTCAGGTAGTGAGAGATGAAGAAATATGCCTGTAATAATCTAGTGTATCACTCTTGATATGCTAGGAGGAGGTGTGAGCAGTATATTTGTATACATAGATGTTACTAAGACTTTTTATTTTTGAAAGAATGAATTGTAATTTATAAGACTATATGAAGCTCGTTGCTAAATATTAGTGTCTTGATTCACTTCCATAGTACTTTAATGGCATCATAAAATAGCTTAACAACAATGCCATGATATAGTTTATTGCACTTGAGAATGCAGTGGTAGGTTTTCCCAGGGTGGAAAACAGTACCAGAGGTCTCAGTAATAGTCATTAAAACCATTTATTATTATTTTTCCAGATTCACCTAGTAGCATACCTGTGCACTGAAAGTGAAAAAAACTTCATTTTGCTATAGAAATAGATAACTCATGACATTATGGATGTGATTCTGCACAGGAATTCAGTACTGATGGTTATTTGGGTAGGCACCGAACTGGATGTGCTGGAGTTTCAAGTGTACTGATACCCAAGTGCTACCTGCTTAAAGTACAAGGAGTTTATGTTGTACTGAGTGTTTCTGGAGAGCCTGCTACTATACTGTCAGTGTTTAAATTACTGATCCCTTGAAAATCTAACTCTGCTTAGCCAGGTTAGGAGTAAGCTCAAAGACATCATCCTTACAGAAAATGGCCCAATTTTATTGTTTGTGTCAGCAGCATGTTCGGACGATAGCTTATACCCCTCTGAAGAACAGATTCCTGAATCACCATCCACGAGTCACTTGTGGACTGAATGATGGTGCTGAGTGGCCCACAGTTACCTACAGAACCATGCTGAGTGGTGTGTTCCATTTCTCCTTCCATGACCATTATGCAAATAGAAGTACATGGTGGTCATTAAAACTCATTCTTCATTCACATCCCGGTATGTACTTGCCATGTTATCCTGAGGATAGCCATTTGTGTTTATGATCTAGCAAAGCCCTTAAGTACATGGCAGGAAATCACTTATAGTTAAAATTAAGCATATATTTCCTTACTGCAATGGATCCAGTCCCTCTTTATCGGCATCCGAAGTTCCTTAGCTGTAAAATGATGTATAATGCAATCATGTTTTTTCATGAGAGGTAGGTCATTAAGGCTTATGGAGCACTTTGAAGTTCCTAGATGGGAGACATGCTAGAGTATTACTTAGTTAACTAGGCATATTTAATCACTATAAAATGTTTGTCTTGCTTGTATATTATCATTAGACTTATTGCTCATGCTTTGACTGTAGGCAATCAGATTATCAGACGCTCTTGATGTAATAGTTCTTTGTTTCTGATTGTTGAGACATTGCATCTTTAATCCCTGAAGCATAGTACAGGTTTGTTGGTTTTTTTCCAATTGTTTTGTTTCTGGAAGCTTTTTTCCTGTTCAGTCTTTTTGTGCCTTGAATCTTAGTCACTTCATAAGATGTAGCCAGATATACTAAGCTCTTTGATCGTGTCTAGTTGTATTTTTGCAAGAGAAGGTTCTCATAATAGAGTTGATGGAATTGCCTGCAATAGCAGCCTTGCAATGAATATCCATTTGTTCCTCAAGCAGCATTTTACTGCACTTTAGATACCTCTTTTCCATTTTAATGCTTCCTTTGCTGAGGCATTTGCTGTGAACAAACTGATTCTTCTTACCCTTTATTTTGTTAGGGTAAAGGCATGAAACAATCTTCCCTCATAAGGGAACATTGCCATTTCCTAATGTCCTTCTCTTTCCTAGCACCAGAGGAAATCTTGGAACTCAGGCAATGAGGATGGAATTCATTTCCCCACTGCCTTACATGATGGCGCTTGTCCAAGTCTAATGTAAATGTCGGTCTAATGCATACTAGGACATGACACAGGGGTAGTCAGACCTTTCCTGTAGTCTCATAGTACACAGAAAATCTCAGGTTTTTTTTCTTGCTAATTTTCCGTATTTATGCCCTTCAGCACAATTCTTCCATGCCAAGATAATTATGTAAGTATTAAAACTAAATTATCTCACAACTAATCACTGAGCAGCCCTACCCTCAATATGTTCTGTTCTTCGACCAATCTCTATTTTTCCATACAAATTAAATAAAAATTTGCCATGGGATCAAATGCTTACTGAAGCGTGGATGAATGAGACCTCCTGTATTTACTTTGCAACTATTTCTTCTATTGAAAGGAAAGGTACTGAGTAAGTCAGCTTGAATCTACCTTCTGGAAGCCACTACTGATTATAGAGAGAGTGATAATTTGAAGTAGTAACTGGATCTTCAAAGAAAATTTGGGGGTTTTCATTCTTTTTCTTCTGACAAAGCTTGACGTGGCCACCAGCAGCCCTTCATCCCTGTCCTGTTTATTGTTAGTGATGCACAAAGACACAAGACATGTTACAAGTTGTCATTGGAATAAATGCAGTGGGAAAGCAGTTAGAGCACTTGCATTGTAGGAAAGGATACTGGGATGTTGGAGCTGTGATTTTTAGAATGTGCATATATTAGAAACATCTCAGAGGAAACTGCAGTGCTTGGAAGCTGTTGCATTTTGTTTAGTGTGAAGAAATAGGAGGGAATTTAGGGCGTTTGATACCAACAGAAAACTATGAGGTCTTGCAAAAAAAAAGTTTCCTGAACAGATCCCGGCTGTTGAGCTGCCGCAAATGCCTGGCAGCCAAGGGAATATTGCTGTAGCTGTGTACCCTGCTCTGAGACAGCAGCAATGCAGGGAGGGAAAAATCTCTTATGTGTCTGTTGACCGTGAGTGTTTTGATTTCTCTACTGCATCTAATCAGGATGGCGAAAAGGAAAGGAAAGGGATAAAAGGAAAGAACAGAAGAAATTCTGCATTGGGAAATACTGCATAGGATGATATCTTTCCATGAAAAGCTTTACTTAAAATCACCTTTCATTTGATAACTGCATTCTGCTTTTATCTCATGGTTTCAGCAGTGGAGTGACTGCTTTCAGGCTAAAAGGTGAAGAAACCAGATCCAGAGCCAGCATGCTGTGGAATAAAAGCTGTTAAATCTGTCATTTTTAACTGCTTTTAGAAAACCCATCAGGAAGGTAATTCAAAGCTGCAGCATTCTGGTTTCAGACTGCTTAAAAGGGGTCCAGTTGAATATTTGTATCTTTTTTATAAGTGTGTCTGGAACAATCTGTTTTCTCAGCACACAAATAAGGCAGCACACCTTGGATATATTATATTTTGTCAAATACAATTTAAACTTTAGCAATGAATTTAAAAGGGCATATGTTTTTAGATTAGTATTGAGCAGTTGTTAAGCAGATGTGTCGCGAAGTTTGATTTTTATGAGCATTTAATCTGAGTTTTCATTTCAATTTATAATCTCAAATTGATTTTCATTTGGAAATAAATCCTGTTGCTTTCAGCCTTAGTGCATTACATTCTTGGGTTGTTTTTAGACAAGTACTGTGTGACTGGTGAGAGCAAATCTGCCTCAAAGTATACATTTTCCCCATGAAATTGCCTTGCAAGGCTTAATTCTGTTCCTGAGGGACGAAAAGCTTCATTTGGTGCATGCAGCCCTCTGTTCAGCTGCAGCCTTCTGCCCCAGAAGCAGGCAGGCATTTGTTCAAGTGGCTGGTGTTCTTCTGCCGCAGTTGTTGGCAAAGGTAATTATTTGGAGGTGAAAGGAGACCCACATAAGACATGCGAGATGATGGATCTGATGACTCTGCCAGTATTATTTTCAAATGAATATTAACATTTTTCCAGGTACACAGTCAGTATTGAATTATGCAGTATGAGTATCTTGCTGGATTCTTCAGCAATTTTTTCAGCACAGACATGTTTAACACAGGAATTCAGTGTTATGGAACTAGTTATGATATTCTTTCTTGGGCAAATAAAGTGTTATCAGCTACTTCCAGAATCAACAAGTCTCATTTCGTTCTGTCTTTCCCATCACTAAACCTGTATAGCCCCAGACTTTTGCTTTTCTCTGTGCCTTTATCAGTGGTGAAAGATATCTGGTGTCCTGAAACAGATGAGGATCATCATCTGAACAAAATGATGGATTTGGGACATTCAGCATCTAGTTAATATTCATGATTGCAGTAAGTTTTTATTTAAAACAAAACTTTTAGGGAAATCCCATTAGAGTGGCATGAGCTGAGCATGCTTAGAAGAAAGCAGAACTCTTCTCCTGTACATCTTCCTGCAAGAGAGGTTTGTGATCTGAGGAATTCTTGCTTTATCCGTCTGCAGTATTGTTCAGGAACGTAAAAGAATTTCAGACAATATTGAATCACATTCCACTTTTATGTGGTAGTTCTTTGTTCTTTCTTGTGGCTTGATATTGTGGTACTGCAGGTATTCTATTTTTTTTTACCCTGATCTGGTAATAGATATTTTCTCTCTAATAAATTTGTTTTAGTTATAAAATATGCATCTAACCCAAAATGTTTTCTCACTAGTTTTCATTGCAGGCTGCATATTAGGTGAGAAATAACAAACAAAACCTTTGCTCACTGCCAGCACAAAGATTTTAAGAAAGTAAAAAGGTGTTTTTTTACAGTAATAGAGCCTATTTTGCATGCGATTCACAGCCTACAGTCGGTAGGCTTGGAAACAGATAACAGGTTCTGAGTTGCTTGCAGAGAATATAGAGTAGTTCTATATTTCATAAAGTGGTAAAAAAGCTATTGGACATTTGCATTTAAATTTGCCATGAATTGCTGCTAGGTACAAAGTATGTTCTCAAAGATTATTTTCATGACTGTTTTTTCCTGCTTTTTAAAGGCTCTCTGTTATTCTCTTCCTCTCTCTGATAGTGAACCTGTGGAGATGCTTCCAGTTGTTTAGATACTCTGTTAGATCTTGAGAGACAGATAGATTTCTATTATATCATACTCTCTGGAAGTGGTACTCAATTTTGCCTGTTTATGCAGTCTTGTATTGAACAGAATTATATCCAGTTATATATAACATTTCTATAAAAGTATGAAAAGTGAGGAGGAAATGGAGTGTTTGTATCCAACCTCTTTTTTGTTACCTTGCTCCTTAATAGAATTCATAATCTGACATCTTTGTTTTGCTTTAATTCTTGGTAGTGAGTAATGTTGAGTTAATTGCCCGCTTGAAAATGACAGATGGTAATTTTCTTAAAGCTGAAAGATCTTTGAATTGTTTGGTTAATTATTTGCCTCTTTCTCCTCTTCTTTGAGAGTTTTGCTTTTCTTCATTTAATTTGTCAAAAGCTTGATCACAATTTAAATTATGGTTTTGGAGAGCTTATACTGTCTGTTAGCTAGGCAAACAAATAACCTGTGTCATTAAAAGACAGGAAGGCATCTGCGTTAAATTATATTTACATTGGATTGTATACCTATTTTATGATTTGGTTTTGTTTATTTGTAAAGCAGAGGGCTTGATGAATTTGTATGCTGGAAAAATCTCGTTATTGCTCGTATTAAGGGCAGGGACAGCTGTGGTTTTTTTAATTGTAGTGATGTTTTATTTTATATTGTTGATGATTTTTCAGATGAATGCACTGGACACCCTTGGTCAGACAGCATTGCACAGGGCTGCCCTAGCAGGTCACTTGCAAACCTGCCGGCTCTTGCTGAATTATGGCTCTGATCCCTCCATCATCTCTTTACAAGGCTTCACAGCGGCACAGATGGGAAATGAAGCAGTGCAACAGATTCTAAGTGGTGGGTAAAAATAAAAGCCTGTGTGTTTGAACTTCAGCTTCTTCCTTTAAGATTCCTGTGGATCCTATTTCTTTTTCAATGCAACAGACCTGCAGTAGTTTTCTCATCCCTCCCTTCTGCTGTTGTGTGCACATATCTACAGTATGTTCTGTGCAATACTTTTCAGAAAAAAGAACACAATGAAACAAAAAATCCCTACTCAAGTCAGTGATTTTGTACAAATCTGCAATAGAATAAATATCTTGTGTATGCAGAGCGTGCTGCTGTACATGGAGACTGTGGGAAGGCAGATGTGGGGAGTTTGGGGTTTTTCTGGTAATAAGTCCAAGGCAATCGGGACATTGCTGTACCTGTGAGAAACCTCATTCCTCTCACCAGCCACCCTGTTAAGTATTCCATGCTTGAGTAGTCACAAGCAGAGTATTATTGGCAGAAAAGTAATGATAGCTGCTAAACTGTTTGAATTTCAAATCTCTTGTCCGGCAGAGAAAGATTTTTGTTGTGAAAGTGCTCTGGATTCTGTTTAGATAACGATTTGTGTATAGCTTGCATTAAAAAGGTGAGTAGATGTTTAAAAGAGGATGCCACTGTTTTTCTTTTAAGTAATTGAGGGTTTCCATCCTCTTACCTATGTTGTATTTGAATTTTTGCAATCAGGGAGAAGAATAATTGTATTGGTGGCTACTACAGAGCTACTACATCCCACTTCACAGTGGGATATGATGTAGTAAAAGCAAGGCAGATACCCTGATAGATGAGAAGACCCATGGTAGCTAGAAATTCCATTTCCTTCACTGTTTTCAACAATGTTGCCTTAAAACAGGAAAAAAAAAAAGAAAAAGGTGGAAAAAAAGAGAAGCATTTTACAGCAGTGCAAGGAGGAGCTGTTTTGAAGTGAACCCACTTCTGAGGTGTAGCTGCTTACATATAACTGGTTATACAGGTAGAATTATCTGTTTAAAATATGGCTGTGAATATACGTATGGATATTGAGAGAATAACATCTATGAATCCAAGGAAAGTAAACATTCTCTGCTGTTAAAGACAATAGAAGTGTAATTTTTTTTAAAAATAGCAAAATTAGAAGTACTCTGAAAACACTTGATTAAAATAAATTTTTAAATTAAATTTCATTTTCCCTGATTAACCTTTTCTAGGAAAACTAATTTCAGATACTGTACAGTTCTGCTCTTCATTGGAGCAGAAGCAGCCTTCCTGTTATATCCCTGAAGGTGTTCAAGACTGAAAATTTCAAAAGTTGCAAAACACGTGTAGGACTCTTGACTTCACATTCCCTATATTTCAGAGCTAGTAAATGAATGCTGAAATTATTTACCAAATATTACTATATGTTTTTCAAATATTGGGTTAACTATTTTTTTGAATGTTGGACTTGTTTTGGTAGAGATTGTTACCTGACTCTTGAGTTCACAGCTGAAAGTGTTTTTCGTATAAAATTGGGTTTTTTCTTCCTCACACTTGATTGCTGAACTGCTTTCCAACTGTGAGATAACAGTCATGAAAACAGCTTTCTGATGGCAAGAGTGGCCAGCTCCAGCAACAGGAGTTTGATGCATGCTGTGTTCTGCCCACAGTCACTAATATTTGTGTCAAACCCATGCTCTCAGCCTTCTCTTGCAGCATGTGTTTGAGTCATTTAGAATTATAGAATTAGAGGTTGGAAAAGTCCTTTACAATCATCAAGCCCAACTGCTTACTAGTGGAACTACTCCAGGGGATTGAGGTAGACTAGAGGAAAGGAAATAGCAAATAGCCCTTTCAACCTGTTTTCCACTCCTGTGATATCACAGATTACAATGCAAAGTCAGCAATTGACTGAGCTCTGCAGAGACTCTGTTAGTCTGTAAGACTCACGGTGTCTCTGCTCTTTCCTCACAGTAAATGGTACCCCCATCCTCTACATTTAAATAAGTCTTGTAAGGACTTTTGATAGAGTCGCATGCCCATCTAGAATGAGTTTAGCCTATTCCAGGACTCTGACTTTCTTAAAGCATTTTTGCAGAGCATTGCAAACGCAGGTTCATCTTGCCCTGTTTGTTTTGCACTAGACAGTTATTTCTGTCCACTCATCAGGCAACGTGCTGCTGAAACGTCTGTTCCATAAATCCTTGAGCTTGAAAGGAGCAGCTTTTACTAAAGAAAGCAATGTCTATTCAAAATGAAGTTATCAAGATTGCTTTTTCATCTCCTTTTTGAGCAACGCTCAAGCTCTAGGGACGTCTAATCCATGGCTCCTTTCCAGCTACTTCTTACTCTTCCCTCAGCGCATGCTTGCTTTCTCACAGCCATATTTCTAATGAGAAGTGATGTAAAAGAATTTTGAGGCCAAAACCTGTCATTGTCTTCCAGTCATTTAAAGAGGAAAAAGAATATCTCTCGAAAGGTCTCTTTTTAATCACTATGTCATTTTTCTGATAAAATTTTTACTACCCCTGGTTTATAACAACCAACAGATCTCATTGTTGCTATGAGGTGCAGTACAGAAGTGGAGTGTCACCAGGCAGTCACTGTGTGACTAGAGCCATCATAGAAATCCATCTTGTTGTCACTGCTTCATCGTATGAGACATATCTGCAGAGTTCAAAGGCTGTAGTTCAGATGCTGAATTGAGCACATTTAACCCTGACTGTGCACTGGCACCTCAGGCAGTTTGCTGACGTTGTTGAGAAAGGTGGTTTTGAACTTTAGTAAAATTTTGAATCCGTCCCAGGAAGCACGTAGATTTCTTAAGTGCAGAAATGGCCATTTTTACCATACATAGGATTAGCAAAGCATTGAAACTCCATTTGGCAGAATAAAGCTGTAGAGTTTAAATCTGACTGGTTTACACTGAAATTAAACTTAGCTGTTTGGGCAATATGAACTGGAACATCCCAACTCCAGCTGCATTTTTACAAATGACAACAGACTGTTTGTAAAATATGCTGAGAGTAAGTTAATATAACTTAATGATCCTAAGTAATCCTAGTCTGTCTTTTTTCCCTATGTAGAAAGTACACCTGTGCGCACATCTGATGTGGATTATCGGTTGTTAGAAGCGTCCAAAGCTGGAGACTTAGAAACTGTGAAGGTAGGTTTGAGCAATTCCTGTTAACTGCCCACTTTGTATTGCTGTGCAAAGTTTGCAGAAGCCTCTGCTACAAGTGTTGTGGAAGTATAGCCCAGTGGATGCTAAATCATAAAACAAGGGTAGGCAAACCTCTTCATTTTTTTGAGCCATCCTTAATCTGAAAATGAAGGGAATCCCAGCGTCACAGAAAGATTTGATCTTGTCTTTCATACTTGGTCTGTGTGCAAAATAACCTGTAGATAGACTGTTCTGCATGCATTCTTATCTTGAACTTCAACATGATACATACTGATATTTAAACAGCAGCAGTTTTGTGCAACGGCAGCTCCTTTCACTTCCAAACTCAATAATTCTAGATTTCGGAAGACAGCGTAAGCTGGAAATGGCAGCGTATCTGGAGAAAGCCACATGGCCCTGAACCTGGTGCTTGATGACTTAGAGGCTCACCCTTTCTAATACATTAGGAACATCTTTGTACTGCTTCCATCATTTAAGTCTTGTTTGTCATAGAAGTGCTTTCAGCCATAAATTTAGAGGAGCTAATTTTTTAACTTTGCTTAAGTGGAGAGAAATTTTCTGAAACCTAACTTCTAAAAATTTGTATATAATAATAAATGGACCAAATGGATCTTTGGGAGTGGTAGTTTGGGGGGTTTCTTTAGTGCTTTTTGTTTGTTTGTTTGGCTGGGTTTTGTTTGTTTTGTAGGGGTGTATATTTGTTTGGTTTAAGTTCTGTACTAGATTTTTATTTCTTCTTTTATCTTTCCAGCAAATTTGCAGCCCTCAGAATGTGAATTGTAGAGATTTGGAAGGCCGTCATTCAACACCACTGCACTTTGCTGCAGGATATAACCGCGTATCAGTGGTGGAGTATCTGTTGCACCATGGTGCAGATGTGCATGCCAAAGACAAAGGGTACATTTCATTCAGTGATATACTCTGCTGTTTTCTATCACTCTGAGATTTCTACCCCCTTCTATTTGCTTTGCTTTGGATTTCAGTAACCATCATATTTCTTACTTGAAAATCTTTCTCTGTCCTTCCTTGTCCTGCTTTGTTCCTAATATAGTAGAGAGATTTATAGACCCTAACTTTCTGGCAAAGCCATCGTCAAATACATATGTGGTGCTGTAATACATAACCCTTTTCTTCCCTGTCTTGCCCATTTTGGAGACTTTGTTTTGCTTAACAGCAGCCCTGAAGTTGTATCAGATGATATAGTTATTCAGTTAATGTTCAGCTAAATGATATGAACCAGTTGCAGGTTTTTACATTATTTGCAAAGCAGTCATATAGAATAGCATGATTGTGTTTGATCTCTCTCTCCAATATATCGGTTCAAGGTGGGGGATAATTCATTTGCAATGCTAAAACACTTCCAATACTGAATTTTCATGCTGTCTCTGAAATAAATGTTTGAGTATCTTTCTGTATATATCAGATGTGCCACTTACTAATAGCTGTACTTCAAACCCACTATATGGTGTTACAACTTTTCTGAAATTTACGCTCGAATATCCAGAGTTGGGGATTCTTGCCATTTAGTTTTGACTGTTAACAACATTGAAGTTACTTGGTTGTGGAAGTAGTAACGTTGTTTCTTGTTAAGTATTTAGAAGTCTTATGGATACTGAAGGAGGATAATATAGTTTTAATTAACTTTTGATAGCAGGGAGGTTAAGCCATGAAAACTGGAAAGACTGAAAGATGTCTGGTGGAAGTGGGAGTTTTATCTACTGGAACTTCATATGATTGCATATTGGATTTTATTTTCTGTAGCCATTAATACTTTCTCTTTGATTAGTGGCTTAGTACCCTTGCACAATGCCTGTTCTTATGGACACTATGAAGTGGCTGAACTCTTGGTGAGGCACGGTGCTTCTGTCAATGTCGCAGACCTGTGGAAATTCACTCCTCTACATGAAGCAGCAGCAAAAGGAAAATATGAGATCTGCAAGCTGCTTTTAAAAGTATGTGATTGGGAGTTCTCAGATGTGTCTTTAAATGGGTGTATGTTTATTTTTGCTGAAGATTGAGTAATTAATATAAAGTTAATTGCACTCAGTGAGTTCTTTGTGGTCCCTTGGGTTCTATTTTCGTCTTACAGTTGTCAGTTCACTTACAAATAATCATCAGTACAGTTACTTTTTTCAATATGTGTATTAATACTATTAGCGAAGTAGGACAAGACTTTGAAACTGGAAAAAACAGCTGAATTTCTGTACAAATATAAAACATCCATCTTATCCTGTTCATCCCTTTCCCGAACAGTTGCTGTAGTTAAGTAAAACTTCATAAATAATTATGCAAGAGTGTGTTACAGAGTGGTAACTAAACCTGCGTCCTAAATGGTGTCTGGCACATGAGACATTTAAAACTGTTTTATTAATGTATGATTTATCTAGCTCCTGGAGGAAATGCATATTAATACTCTGTGGAATAAGTGTTCATTATAATTGGTGAAAGAACCTGTAAAAAGCATGAAGTAATGCCAACATGCTGCCAGTGAGTAACATGAGTTTGAAACACTTCTTAACATAAGGTCAAATCCTGCCTTGGGGAGGGTAAAAGAGAGTGCTAGAATAGAATTTCTTGCTAACCTTATTTCCTCTTTTAGCCTTGCCTACTTCATGTCCCTCTTAAGCACAGCATTGAAGATTAGTCAGAATATGGATAGTCTTAAAATGATGAGGGTCTTCCAATCTAGTTCTCTTTTCATTTGCTCCTGCAAAGCCCCAATCTCATTGATTATTTCACTTGATTACCAAAAAAGTATTGTGAAGGGGTAGCACATCAGTTGGAACACATCTGCAGTAGAAATCAGAAGGTATTCAGAAATGTCTGTGGAGCAGGCAAAATGATGACCCTGCTAGTAACACCAGAATACACATTAGCTCAAGCACTTGTAATCTCTCAAGTACATCATTACTTCACAGACACCAGAGGTCTCTGGGATTTTCTCATTATTCCACTGGGAATGAGCCATTTTTTGTTTTCAGAGGATCCTGAAAAGATGTACGATGGGAAATAGAAAAGTGCTGAAATCTTTCTTTTTGAAATCTCTCTTACATAAGAGTTGAATGTGCCCTTAAGGTGACACAGTTTTGTAAAGGCTCTGGGTGTCTGTGGATATGTGCTCGCACCACAGTGTGTTCAGGGCTTCTCCTGCTGTGTCTCTTAAGCCAACTGGCAGTGCCATCACTTTTGCTGAGCCATGGATGTTGAGCTTGACTCTTCCTGACTTGCACTCTTTCTGTCCTGTTTTGTTTGAAGAATGAAACAAAAACGTACAGACATTTTGGAGAATCTTCCATTTTTTATCACCTTTCTTTAAAGCCTTCATTTCCTTCTATACCTTTGCAGGTGTCTCAGGAGACACTGCCTCTTCATTCTGGAGAGTATTTGAATAGTTCCAGTTTTGGTGGGTTTTAAATTAAGAGATCTAAGGTCCTTTATTGGAGAAGTCATTGCAGTGTAAAAGGCCTCGTGCAAGGAATACTTTCTTCCCAAAAGGACCACAGCTGTAGAACAGGTTCTGTGTAAACAGTACTGTCCCTTTCTGTCCCTTGCTGCTTACCTTTTACACTTTGAGCATTGCTGTACTGCTTCCAAATACAAGGCAGTTAATTCTTTCTCTTCTTCCCAACTCACTCCATACTAATGCAGTTTTGCTGGAATTGCCAGTGAGAAATGGCAGGGTAGACTTGTGGGCAGGAATTAGAATCATAGAATCATAGAATCACTAGGTTGGAAAGGACCCACTGGATCATTGAATCCAACCATTCCCATCAGTCACTAAACCATACCCCTCAGCACCTCACCCACCCGTCTTTTAAACACCTCCAGGGAAGGTGACTCAACCACTTCCCTGGGCAGCCTGTTCCAGTGCCCAGTGACCCTTTCCGTGAAATATTTTTTCCTGATGTCTAGCCTGAACCTCCCCTGGCAGAGCTTGAGGCCATTGCCTCCTGTCCTGTCAACTGCTGTTTGATTATTCTGAAGGGGCCGGCCAAACAGGTGCAGTGCCAGAAGCTGCCTCTGTCTTATCTATAAAATCGTACAATGTCCTGAGTTAGAAGGGACCCACAAGGATCAAGTCCAACTCCTGTCCTTGCATGGGACAACCCCAGCTTTCACACCATGTGTTTAAGGATATTGTCCAAATGCTCCTTGAATATTGTCAGGCTTGGTGCCATTACTGCTTCTCCAGAGAGCCTCTTCCAATGCTCCACCACCCTCTAGGTGAAGAACCTTTTCCTAATATCCAACCAAAACCTCCTCTGACACATCTTTCTGCCATTCCCTTGGGTACCTTTGGAGTTTTTTTCCACTAATGCTGAGAACAAACAGTGAAGGAACTGTCCTCCCACAAAATCATACATGGATGTGACTCTCACCATATGCTGAGTATGTAGGTGTATGTTCGTGCCATGCTCCAGTACTGTGTTCTTATCACTGATTGATCTACATGCTTCACCAGTACAGATACACCCCAGGAGTCATCCAGATCCTGGATTTATTCTCATATGCCTATTAATCTATACAGTTGTTACAGTTTTTATTTCATGATGGCAGGTTGGCAAAATCCCCCACCGCCTGTTTTGTGGGACAAAATACTTACACCCTTATGTGCATTGTGCTGCTTATAGTTCTGACAGTAGCATTCCACTTTGCTCTTTGCAGCATGGAGCTGATCCAACAAAAAAGAATCGAGATGGGAACACTCCTCTAGATTTGGTGAAAGAAGGAGACACAGATATCCAGGACTTACTGCGAGGAGATGCTGCCTTGCTAGATGCTGCCAAGAAGGGATGCCTGGCACGAGTGCAGAAGCTGTGTACTCAAGAGAATATCAACTGCAGAGACACCCAGGGAAGAAATTCAACACCACTGCATCTTGCCGGTGGGTACCTTACCAGGTTTTGAAGGATTGTGTATTTACGACAGGGCTACAGAAGTTGATCACTAAAGCCAGGGTTGGTATAGTAGGAGTTTCACAGAGGATTGTCCTGTACAGAGACTTGGTAACTACGGCAGCTGTATTTCAGGGGATAGTAGTAAGGAGGAGCTTTTGCAGTCAAAAAATTGCTTTAGCTTTTCTGTCTTGTATGTTTTCTTTAGTTTAGTTCTCCTAATACCTGATTTCTTTTCCTGTGACTTTTCTACAGCTGGTTACAACAATTTGGAAGTAGCCGAGTACCTTCTCGAGCATGGTGCTGACGTTAATGCCCAGGACAAAGGAGGATTAATTCCCCTACACAATGCAGCATCCTATGGGGTAGGTGCAGGCATTCTTGCTGTGAGTAGACCAACAAGGAGCTCCTTAAAGTAAAACCAGTTATTTTGCAGCTGTCTTGCTGTCAACATATTTCATGTTTTGGTGATGTGAAACACTTGGGCTAAGTTGTTGTTAGTCCTATTTGCTGTCCTGCAGATCTAAATAAGGCACAGATTCAGGTGTGCTATAGCAGTTAAAGGCTGCAGTTTGGAAAGATCACCATAACAGCTTTCATGCGGGCATTGAATAGTATTGAACAGTGTTAGATTTGGGATAACTGTTGAAAAAGAAAACACCTCAACACCTTTGTTGCTGAAAGACTTACATGGAAGGAAGAGCACAATATCAGAGGATTGTGTCTAGATGATGACAAGGAAGTGGATGTCTGTTGAAGCTGGTCCCTGGAGAGGAGCTATCGCTAAAGGTTAAGTATTGAAGGGCTGATCAGTTTGTTGCACGGGTATCCTCCTGGGCAGGCTTTCTGCTGCAGTGGGGTTGCAGTGGCTGGTTCTAACCACTTTGCATGAGGTCAGTCCTCTGTACGGGAAGAAGCATCTGGTGCATATCAGTTGCATGGGTACCCAATAGATTGCTTATAAGCAGCTGTTAATTGTGGTTGAGGTGAGAAGGAAATCCCTTGCAAATATTTGTACAGAGACAGTGCTTGGGAAGCTCCCAGCAGTGCGCTTACAGTAAGAGGACATGAAGGTCCAGAAGCAGCTTTTTTTAATGATCTCAAGATATGCTTTGTCTGTTATTGCCAGGCCTTGGCACAAGGAGAGCAAAATCTGGGAGAGCTGATCATAGTAGAACCACAACTGCTTTTATTTGAGAGCCAAATGAAATAGTGTACAGTGTTCATGTTGTTTTTAAGGAGAGCTTATCAATGATCCATAGCCTGCATTGTTTGTATTGGTTCTCTAGAACATCCTGGGCTCCCAGTGTCCTAAAGAGCAGAACGTTCCAAATCTTGCTGAAGGGTCAGCAATGCAATACAGAATTCTTTTATGATACTGGGTTTTAATACCACCAAGCAGTATAGTTCATCAATACCTACCATAAGCATCAAACTCCCTGGACATTGCTTAGATCTAGAGATACATTCTGTTGTAGATATTGTGTTCTTTCTTTTCAAGCACAGGAAACCAAAACATGTTTTATGTGAAGGCAAAACATTCCTTACTGGTGCAGTGAAATGTTAGAGGTTGGCTCAAGCTGATTATCACTTCTAAAAATCATAATTCCAATCTAACTGGGTTGCCTTACTGTCTCTAGGAAAAGTTAATTAGGCAGCATTTGGTGCTTTTCCATCAGCTTATTTAGTAAGAGATGCTATATACATTTCCTGTGGTGCTCTGCACTTCTCTCTGAGCTATTGTTAACCCTTTCAAATTTCTCTGATGGGAGATAGAGAGGCGATGAGTACTGATTTCACAGACTCAACCTTTTCTCCACAAAGTGTTTATTTTCGATTCTCCCACACAGTTCTTCATGCTTCGTGTACTTCAGCAGAGTTTCACGTGGCAGAGAAGTCACAGATACAGCAATTGCTTTAAAAGTCTGGAAGATGGGAAAAATAAAGTTAGCAGTCTTTTCAAACCACACTTATTCAGAGAGCAAGCCCTTTTATGACAGTTGCTGAGAGTCGCTTAATTGCCATCAAGAGAAGAAATTAAATCCATTGGAAAGTCTTTGCAATTTCAGTGTTGTGTGCTCCTACCTACTCATTCTGAGTACTTGCATTTTTATTTCTTAGCTATATTGCACAAGTAATTTTACTGGCCAGAGGCAGCCAAATATTTTATTCACCAGCTTTCTATTCTTTTAACTTGGGATACTTCAAGGATGGGATATTGCTGGAAGTGTGGGTTGCAAGATCATTATTTTCACAGCCCATGTAAAACTGTTGTCCTTATGACACTCATAATGTGTTTTATCAGTTACAGTTCTCTATAAAATATGATTGGAGAAAGGACAAATTTGAGCTGCCATGGATGGCTTCAAATCTTGCCAGAAATTGCAAGAAAGAAAGAAAGTACAGCAAAGACTTTTGCATACAGACATTTAAGCAGTGGCTCAGCGGTACAACACAAATTAACAGGACTACAACATAACATATCGCAAATGTTGTAGTCCTGTTAATCTGTGTTGCCAGTTCAAATTTGTCTACAAATATTTTGACAGTTAACTCTTATTAATTTTTAAGCTGGATCAAGCGTCGTGTCTGCTCCTGGAGCAGGCACAGACTTTGTGCTATGTACTTTGGGTGATGTGGCAGAAATCCCAGTTGTGCCTGATCTCAGTTATACATATGCTGGTAGGTGATCTGGTAGTGCACAGATACAGGTGTAATGGCCATGGAGCTGCAGTACAGAGCTTCGGGTACAGAGGTACATGAAGAGGTTACCTCCAGCATGCAAAAGGAGATGCATGTTTTACTAGCGTCATGTTAATTAAGGTGTTCTTGTGTTTTCTAGCACGTGGATATTGCAGCACTGTTGATCAAATATAATACGTGTGTAAATGCAACAGATAAATGGGCTTTCACACCATTGCATGAAGCTGCACAAAAAGGAAGAACACAACTCTGTGCTCTGCTGTTAGCTCACGGAGCAGATCCAACGATGAAGAATCAAGAGGGTCAGACACCGCTAGACCTGGCAACAGTAAGTTCATGTTGATGTGCCTGCCACAGACTGCTCTGAAGGATTTGCTCTGCATATTAGATGGCTTTCTCAGGCTCCAAGGTATCAGTGGTGGTGATCTAGAGGGAGATGGGCATCTCCTGGGCGACAATTTGTGACTTTTTACCAATGGGTCTGGACTTTTTCCTTTGGCTGAGATCTTAATGCGGCTTGTGATTTAAGGTTTGCTTCTGCTTAAGGATTTGCTCTTGTGATCAGTCATCTCATTGTCAGAAATAAACGTATGGGAAATGGCCCTAATGATGGTCAATCTGTGTGCTGTTGGTGATTATTTCTTCGAGCCTAGGAGGAAAATCAGATGGGCCTTTAGAGGAATGGGGTCATTTAGGGGATGATTATGCTCAGCGCCTGCATATTACCTCAGCTTTTTTTTGACTAACTACAAACCAATATTCTAAGAATTGCAAGTGACTGTAAAACTTTTTCTGTATCTGGCACCTGAAACTTTCTTATTAGCAGTGGCAGTGGCAGCTGATTAAGAAGCCTAGTAAGATTATATGAACATGTATGTCCCAGGTTAACCAGTCTTAGTGGTTAACCATCATGCAACCATAATGTGACCAAATTGAATGCTGTATCTGGTTATGGTATGAGTATCTTTTAAGGTCACTGACTTATTTATGGAGAGTTCAAGAAATATCCTCCAGAATAATATGAACTCTATAAAATTTACTTCGTGGGGAGACATAGGAAAACTATTTGAATTCTCTGTGGGGAAAATGAGGATATCTTAATCCTGTTATGCGAGAGCATGCAAGAAGGAAATTCTTGAAGATAAGGGTCCTGCTTAATTTATTCAACAAAGGCTAAATCCAGCTGCTAGCGAAGTTCGTGCTTGTAGCTCCTGTCTTTTTTTTTTCTATTTTAACACTATAGGGTGTGACTATAGAAAAGGCAGTGGTGAAGTCCTGCCGTTGAAATGTCAATCCAGTGCAAAATACTAGACCCAAAGTTGAACCTGACAGAGAAATTATGAGACGACATTTTTGGCCTAAGTTGTGAAGGATTTCAGATGTAGTTGCTGCATTAACACCTATAAAGGCATTTTGCCAGAAAGGAAATTAGTTGTACCTTCTTACATATCTTTAGAAATGGGGGAAGCCTGATTCACCTACGCCTGAGCAGTGAATCAGAATGTTCTTGTAACCATGAGTTCCCATGTTACAAAAGTTGGTACTTTTCTTTTTAGTGGGGGGACAGCATGATCAATTAAAAGAAAAATTCTTTCCAGAGATCGGTGACTTGTGACAATAGAACGTTATGTTGAATGTTCTTTCTGTTTTTCAGGCTGATGATATCCGAGCTTTGCTGATAGATGCGATGCCTCCAGAAGCTTTGCCTACATGCTTTAAGCCTCAAGCTACTGTTGTTAGTGCCTCCCTGATCTCACCAGCATCTACGCCATCCTGCCTCTCTGCTGCCAGCAGTATAGATAACCTCACTGGGCCACTGGCAGACCTAGCCATAGGAGTGGTGTCCAATGCTGGTGATGGAGCAGCAGGAACTGAAAGGAAGGAAGGAGAAGGTGCATTTGCTGCTGGACAAGTTTGCCTTGGCAGAAGCACAGTAGCTTAGTATCAAAATAGGCCTTGCTTTATCTGAAAAGCATTTCTGACTATCCAGAAAATATTGTACAGCTTGAGATCTTGCCTGCACTGTAAAGCCTCTGGTGCTTGCTCTGTTTTCATGTGCTCTGCCATGAGTGTTGTCGGCTGTTCAGCTTTGTGTTCTATCTGTTATTAGGTCTGACTACAAAGGCAGTTCTGATTAGGAGCCCAAGTGTTTGTTGATTATTTTGTACAGAAAATCCAATGAGAAATATTTTGATGAAGGAATTATTATTATGATAGCTTGGGGATTTTGCTAAGGCTTTTAAAACCTTTTGATTCATACATACGTGCTTTGTCACCATCTAAGTGTTTACATATATATATATACACCCACCCCTTCCTTTCCTTCCCTTTGCAATAGAAGCCTGTGTTTGCCACAGGTAATTTTTGCTTTTTAAGAGTCACTTCCAAGGAGGGAACAGTGCTGAGCTTTGAACTGAGCTCTCACACAGTGGAAACGCATTGTTTATTATAGGCATAGACAAATTGATTGTAAAAAAAACCCCAAACCCAGAGTTTGGAATTTTGAGAGTATTGGCAGCATTTCTCGGGTTTTTTTGTTTGTTCGTTTGTTTCAAATTCAGATGCAGAGGATATAATGACTTGTTTCTTCTCTTACAGTTTCTGGTCTTGACATGAACATTACCCAGTTCCTAAAAAGTCTAGGTCTTGAGCACCTTCGGGACATCTTTGAGACAGAACAGGTAAGTGGCAAGCCTCTGTTCTGCTCATATGTTTGAAAGATGGGCTGATCTAATAAGCCTGAGTGACATTTTCATTCCCTAATTGTAAAAAGGAAACAAATAAACCAACTTCACATCTACAGAAAAAAGGATACTTCTGAGAAGACTGCAGATAAGTCACTGAATATTTCATGGTGAAGTTGAGAAACCTGTGCAAATCTCTTTTGTTGTTTAATTCACATATCCAGTGTCTTTCACTTTCCCAGGCATACATGATGACTGCCAGTTTGGGTTGTATTCTAAGAGTTACACTGGACCTTGTGCATTTTGAACATGATGGTTACAACAAAGTTATGTTGGAATGTAACCTGTGCTTGTCCCTTGGCAGTTTTGATAACCGGACAAGCTTTTTGCCACCTGTACTGCTGCATGTGACACTTTGGTTAGAGCTAGGAAACCCCACAGTTTGACTATAAGCTGAAATAAAAACCTGATTTTAGCAGGGCATAGTCACACTAGAGAGAATGTAAAAATATAATTGCTTAATATGTTAGGACTGTAGCATTAGCTGGGCTTTGCAGAGCTCGAAATGTTTTAAATGGAATTGAGAGATGGAGAAAAAAATGCAGATTTATCAATAATTTACAATATGTGAAAAGAATACAACTAATGGGACAGTTTCCCAATATGACATAAGCTTTCAGAGCAGAAGTACTTTTGTTGCATTTGTAGACTAATTTAACATATCCTTCTTAAATTTAACATGTTACAGTTAAATAGATCATTAGTTTGTTTGAGCGAAATGGACACAACAGTGGAGGTGAAAGGTACAAGTGCAAGAGACTGGATTTGATGTTTATTTTTTTCCCAGGCCTCTGCTGCTAATCTTTTATGAGAGATCAGGAAACAAACATTTGAAGTGCAATGTGTTGCTTATAGAAGAAGTGCCAGCTGTTTCTGTGAATTGTTACAGGAAGTGCCTCCCCAAACTTAAAAGTCCATATAATCTCTTTTCCTTCTTATATGTAAAGTATAAATTCTTTTCTTTAATTTGGAACAGCTTCTATTTAGAAGCAAACCAAGGCTAAACAAACCTATATTCTACTCACATTTCTTTTTTGTTATTTTTCACACCTTCTTGTTGCCATCCTTGTTTTATTCAGCTTTTGCTTCCTTAACTTCTAACCTATTTTTAAGATCTGCCCCTGCTAATAAGATTTAATAATGTAAATCAGAGTCACTGTATTCATTCGTAATTTTGAAACGGTTTAGCTCTGTATGTAATTTTCTTTCTAGTGAAACCAAGCTTGCCTTCCTTGAGCTTATTGCTTTAAACTGCTTTTTCCAAGCATTGCAGTATCTCCATGTGCACTTTTTCACCTTGGCTCTAGTCTCCTCTTTGTACTGGATCTTTGCTGATGCTTTCTGATATCTGAGATTCTTCTGTATTTTATTAATGTTCTGGAATTACATCTTCAGTGGCTTTTCCATGGCAATCTCAGTAGGGTTGTTTTCTGCTCAATTGGACAGATGTTCAGTGTAGTTATTAATTCTTTGCTTGAGTTGCTTTCTTTTGAATTAATGATATTCAGTTTGTGGTGGACGGAGTTAGTACCTGCAAGTCCAGTTGTACTAACAATCCAGGTTCTTTTGAATCAAGTTGCATGTTTCTTCATTATTTGCTGACCTTCCCATTCTAGTTTAACGTGTAAATTTCTCCTGTTATATTGCTGTAAGAAAAGTAAAATTTTCCCACAGCTTCAGGCTGTAGCATCTGAGTGTGTTGCTGAGACCGGGAGAGGCTTGCCAGAAGGTGGCAGCAATTAGAAGCGCAGCAAACCATAAGATGTATATACACTCTCTTGTTTGCAGCATTAGTACATTCCATTCTGTGAACTGATGGGTCTTCAACCTTGGGAATCAGGCCAAGTTTGGGAAGTGATTTTTGTGGTCTTTCTCATTTCCAGATAACTCTGGATGTGCTGGCAGACATGGGTCACGAAGAGCTTAAAGAAATTGGGATCAATGCATATGGACACCGTCACAAATTAATTAAAGGTGTGGAGAGACTTCTAGGAGGGCAGCAAGGTAAATATGACGCTTCTACTGGTTAGTCTCAGTGTACAGTAGACTCTCAGCAGTCACCCACCTTCCGTAAATGTAGGCTTTGTCACCAGGACTTGAAAGAACCTGGATGTTGGGAAAATGTACTTGCTGGCATATCTGATGGCTCAGTGGGTTGTAAAAGGTAAAGAGCCTACTGAGGAGATATAGGACTTGCCTTTCCAGAGAATGGACACCCCTGAGTCTGCTGGTGGTGGCTGTGCCAGTTTCCAGGGACTTTACCCAGGCAGGAGATTTTGGATAGATTTGCCCTATGTACCTATCCACAAGCCTGTTGTATCCTGAAGTGTTGACCTGATGGAGTTTTTTGCTTCTCCATGCCTCTCAGATGCTTCTCTTGGAAGTGTAAACAATAAAATGTAATTGTGTCCCACACGCATTTTCCTTTTCTCTTTTAAAGCCTCTGCTGCTAGCAAAATCACTTTCTTTTCAAGGTTGTGCCTCTGATTTGTGTTTATTTTGCATTTCCTCTTGTACTAGGATTATTTAAGAATAATAATGATGATGATGATGGATACAGATAGAGCTGGTATTGTTTTGTCCTGTTGATTTTTATTTCTCTAATTCCTTTGCAGGCACCAATCCTTATTTGACTTTCCACTGCGTGAGTCAGGGGACCATTCTCCTTGACCTTGCTCCTGATGATAAAGAGTATCAGTCTGTGGAAGAGGAGGTATTGCAAGTACTTTCTTAATGCTCTGGTGCCAATGTATTTCTCTTTTCATTTATAAACCCTCAGAGCTAAAGCATGCAACACAGATTAAAACTAATAAGGTATGCTTAGGTGTATGAATTGCAGAGCCCTGACATGAAGTTTAGGGCTCATGATTTGTCTTTTTATAGAGAGCCATGATGGAAATTATTTTGCTGTATCCTGCCAGGATTTCGTATGTGATTTGTGTTGCTTCCTTAGTGTTCTCCCAGTTGTGCCTTTTTGGTTTTGTATTTTGGATGTCATCTCACAGCAAGGGTTTTCACAGCAAGGGTTTCCACAGCTTTATGCAGAAAGGCAACTCTGTGCAAATCAAAGGCCATGAGTGAAGACCAAGGGATTGAGGTCTTGCAAATCTGTAGGCGTTTTCTATGCCTAGACTGTTTCTGCATGTGAATCAGCTTTGTTTTCTTTTGTCTCAATGGCTTAGTTGATCTGTAACCCAGATAAACAGCTCTTGGATAATTGAGAGTTGACTGTAATTTTGCCTCCTACACATACACATACTCTTTTATTTAAGTAAACTACAAGCAGATAGCATTTTGAAAGAAAAATCATATCAGAAGAGACCTCCTGAAGAGCTGTGTTTGGAAAAAACTCCAATTTACTGTGCTATTGCAGTTTGTTTAGTGTTCTTACACTGTAGCACAGAAGGGTTTGGCATCATCTTAAAAGTCTAGATTTTCAGGATTGCTGTCAGTTTAGCCTAGAATATTTTTGGTTAGTAATTCTGTAAAGTGGAGTCTATGCAGATCTTCTGTATAAACTTTTCTGACAGAAAGGGTCACTTGTCTGCTAGAATAGATTGTGATATTTATTTGAGCTGTTACGAAATGTTGTTGCTGTAGCTATAAATATCACAGGAAAAGATACAGTGAAACTGTTGAAAATCTCGGGGGCTGTTAATGACATAGGAAAATCTACAGTGCAAGCATTTTCCTGTCACTAAGAAATACAAACTGTGCTCCTTAGAAACACACTTGCTATTACTTAAAAATTATCTTTCTGTGTATTCCTTTTCGAAGGATTTTTTTCCAATCTAAAGAATTTTTTCTATTTGTGTATAATTTTGATAACAAGTATTACTGTCCTCCTTTTTCCTAAGTAAACTTTTATTACAGGATTGGATAAATGCATCATTTAACTTCTTTATTGTGGAACAGCATAGGGTGTTGGGTGCCTGAGAAATAAAAAGTGTAGTTCAGTTTAAAATTGAGGGTTTGGGTTGGATTTTTTTGACACTTTTTAATTAGTTTTCAATGTGTGTTGTTGCCAGTGATATACTGAGATGTTGTCTGAATACTTTGCCTTATTAGCAGGCTTTGTGTGCTGAACATTCAGTTGTGTTCATTTTTGTAGATGCAAAGTACAATCCGGGAGCATCGCGATGGTGGAAATGCTGGCGGGATCTTCAATAGGTATAATGTCATCAGGGTAAGTTTCAAAATCACTTAATTCCACGTGGTAAAATAAGTTGATACTTAGGCAAGCAGGTATAATTGGTGTAATGGGTCACCCTTTTATATTTCAAGTTCTTTGTTGAAATAATATTCAGGAGCAGACTTAAAGTGAGGGCTAAGTGCTGAAATCAGACTGATCATGTGCAGTGCACATGGAAGGACAGACAAGTATCCACTTGTGCTCTTAAAGGATTCTGAAGAACTGATATTGGAGACAGAAGTGGTGAAGAGCCTGATTTGGATTTCAAAGCCTAATTTAATTTTGGAGATCTAAGACTTCTATATTTGACTTTGCAACACAGATAGTGGGGTTTTTTTTCTCAGGATAGGCTTTTCTTGTCTTTTTAAAAGAGATTTTTGGGGAGGGGGAAAGATTGAGCATGACTTTTTATTAATGGCATCTTGGCTTGTATCCAAAACGGCGTGACCAGCAGGTCCAGGGAGGTTATTCTCCCTCTGTACTCAGCACTGGTGAAAATGCACCTCGAATACTGTGTTCAGTTCTGGGCTCCTCACCACAAGAAGGATGTTGAGGCTCTGTGGCGAGTCCAGAGAAGAACAAAGAAGCTGGTAAAGGGGCTGGAGAACAGGCCTTATGAGGAGCGGCTGAGGGAGCTGGAGTTGTTTAGCCTGGAGAAGAGGAGGCTGAGAGGAGACCTCATTGCTCTCTATAACTACCTGAGGGGAGGTTGTAGAGAGGAGGGAGCTGGCCTCTTCTCCCAAGTGACAGGGGACAGGACGAGAGGGAATGGCCAACAATCTCTGCCAGGGGAGATTTAGGCTGGACATCAGGAAAAAATATTTCACAGAAAGGGTCATTGGGCACTGGCAGAGGCTGCCCAGGGAGGTGGTTGAGTCACCTTCCCTGGAGGTATTTAAGGCACTGGTGGACGAGGTGCTAAGGGGCATGGTTTAGTGTTTGATAGGAATGGTTGGACTTGATGTTCCAGTGGGTCTCTTCCAACCTGGTTATTCTGTGATTCTGTGAAAAGTTTCTGTCTCCCTATGCTACTTTGGATCCTGACACCTTCTTCTTTGCCCCGTCAAACATAGCTTTTACAAGCCCTGGCATATCAGGAAACAGTGTTATCTTTCTGAGGGAAAGTACACTTTCTGGTACCTTTCTGGGGGGAAGAGGAAGTAGAAAAATGAGAATAGAACTCTGTTCCTGACCCCCAGCAAAGCCCTGATGTATATCTATTTGAAAAGTGAGCCTGTGCAGAGCCTTTGCAACTTAGCCCTGTAGATCATAAGTCCTGAAGCCAATAACAGAATTACAGAATGGCTGAGGTGAGAAGGGATCTCTGGAGATCACCTAGTCCAACCCCCTGCTAAAGCAGGTTCGCCTGCAGCAGGTTGCACAGGAATGCATCCCAGCAGGTTTTAAGTATCTACAGAGAAGGAGACTCCACAACCTCCCTGGGCAGCCTGTTCCGGTGCACCATCACCCTCACAGTAAAGAAGTTTTTCCTTATGTTGAGATGGAATTTCTTGTGTTCCAGTTTGTGCCCATTGCCCTTTGTCCTGTCGCTAGGCGCCACTGAAAAGAGTCTGGACTCAATACTCTAGAGGGGCCTCACTAGGGCAGAGTAAGAGGGGATGGAAAACATCCCTCGACCTGCTGGCCACACTCTTCTTTATGCACCCCAGGATATCACTGGCCTTCTTGGCCATGAGGGCACAGACATCCAGCTAGACACTGCACCACTGATCACAACCTTCTGAGCTCTGCGATTAAGCCAGTTCTCAATCTGCTTTACTGTCCGCTTATCTAACCCACACTTCCTAAGCTTACGTGTGAGGATGTTAAGGGAGATAGCATCAAAGCTTTGCTGATCTCCCCTCCTGTAGCCATCATAGAAGGCTATCAGGTTGATCAAGTGTGATTTCCACTTGGTGAATCCGTTGACCACTCCGATAGCCTTGTTTTTGTCCACATGCTTGGAGATGACATCTAGAATGAGCTGTTCTATCACCTTCCCTGGGATGGAGGTGAGGCTAACTGGCCTGTAGTTTCCCAGGTCCTCCTTTTTACCCTTTTTTGAGATTGGAGTGACATTGTTTTTTCTGCAATCCACAGACACCTCCTCTGTTCTCCATGATCTTTCAAAGATCATGGAGAACGGTGAAGGTGAAGTCGTTTACGGAATCCACAGTGGCATTAGAGATTGTGGCTGGAACGATATCTCCAGATAGCTTAAATAGCACATCTCCTACAGATTCAAACCTCAAAAAGCTAGCCCGGATTGCTCAAGAGAGGTCAATCCAGAGAGGGAAGGAGTTTCAGGCAGTTTGTAGGTTTTGGTGGTATTATAAGCTGTAAGGGAAAAAGCCTGAAAGTCTCCCTTAAACCCAAGAAATTAGGCTGCAATTTCACAATAGTTTAACCATCTGTGAGCATGTGTTACCAACTTGTTTGAAAGACTTCAGCCTTGCATGCTGAATAACCATGGTGCTTCTTTATGCCATTCATGTGTCTTAGTCTTAGTTTCCCTGTCAAATTTATGTGAACTCTGTGAAAATATATTTCATTTTGATGCCAATTCAAGTATGGTTGGACCTGTCGTACCACTGCAGATTCAAAAGGTCGTGAACAAGAAGTTGCGGGAGAGGTTCTGTCACAGGCAGAAGGAGGTCTCAGAGGAGAATCATAATCATCACAATGAACGGATGTTGTTTCATGGTAAGGAAGTGATCTCTATTTGTATGAAGTGGTATTTAAAAAAAAAGAAAAGTCGTACAAGGACTCCCAGGCAACGTTAATGTTGCCGTGTCACCATCCTGTTCAGTAATGGTATTTCTCCACTAGAAATACAGAGGCATGGCAGTAGTGGAGCTAGACTGTGCAGTTACTGCATTCTGAAAAGCAACACTAAAAAAATACATTTATAAATTAAAACAAAGTCTTTTGATAAGCTATCTCTTAGTTTTTTTCAGTAAAGCTCCTGGGAGGACATTACATTGCTGTGAGAAAGGCAGAGTGTCTTCTA
The DNA here is from genome assembly GCA_033459285.1 of Clamator glandarius. NCBI lineage: Eukaryota > Metazoa > Chordata > Aves > Cuculiformes > Cuculidae > Clamator > Clamator glandarius. The sequence goes on from JAUNZM010000020.1 coordinate 2,740,029, forward strand.
AAAGAGAAGAGCAGCACACAGAGTAAAAGTATTTTACTCAGGCACTTCAGGCAACCATCAGGGAAAGGAATCAAAATGAACCATGAGTTGCAGCAAGATGTTCTCTAGAAGCATCCAGAAGTGCCTGCAAATGACAGTTACCTGAGGGTTCTCCCTGACTTAAATTCTATGATTCTGCATAGGAAATTGGTTTTGGGTATCATTGTCCTGACATCTTGCCCCATCTTAGCCAGTACTGACTGCTCATGAAGGTGTGCGTAGGCAAGATAAATAGGGCTGAAACGAGAGGGGGGAAGCCATTAAATGAGATCTGTGAAATGAGTAAGAAATATGAGTCACACGTGGGATCTTGGTATATAACGATAAATCCCACACATCACTGCCTCCTGCTGCGTTTTGCCCCCTTCCAGCTGACTGAGCATGCTTTCTGGTATTTAATGGTCTATTTGAGGCTGACCAGTTCCTCTTGACATAGTCCTATATTACTATAGAGCTTCATAAGTATGTGTGATAATACATCAATTTGTGTCATTCTGTTCTAGGGTCTCCTTTTATTAACGCTATCATTCACAAAGGATTCGATGAAAGGCACGCGTACATTGGAGGAATGTTTGGAGCTGGAATTTACTTTGCAGAGAACTCCTCAAAAAGCAACCAATATGTGTATGGGATAGGAGGAGGAACAGGCTGTCCCACACACAAAGACAGGTCCTGCTATATCTGCCACAGGTATGAGACCAGCGAGTTCCCTGTACATATTTCTGGTCATCCTAGCTTTTACAATCTTGCCTTAGAATGAGTTGCTGGGAGAGAATAGCCCGGTGAGCTTTGTCATGGCAGGAAAAGTGCGGTTTTCTATTTGTCAAGGCTCAACAAAAAAGGATATGAATGCAGTGAGTCCCACAGAAAGGTCAAAAATTACTTCTAAGCATGCAGTGATTATAAATCAAAGTGAATTGCAGCTCAGGAAAGAGGCTTGAAACAACAGATTTGAAAATGTAGAGTCAGGAGAAAACAGCAGTTAAACTCCAGGCACTTTCAGAACAAGACTACAGTGCAAAGTGGTGGTCAGCAGCGTAGTGTTGTACTATGGATCAGATTGTTTTGGAAGTAGTGAACAGGACTTAATCACAGCTTTATTTTGTACTGGAGTAGATCAGTGTGCTTTTTGCGCCTTGACACCTGTCCATACCCTATGAGTAGCACCAGTGAGTTATATAAAATGAACTAGAACAAGCCCTCTGTGTGAGGGCTAAACAAAATGTGTGGTTTCCCTTCTGTGTCAAGAAAGATTTTTTTGGTGGGCAGGACAGATTTTGTGCAGTTTTAGAACTAATTTCTAAATTGCTTCTCAAAAAAATCTTGAGAAATTAATTGTAACAAAATTAACTCAAAAGACGGAAATAATTCTGGAACCATATAACTCCTAGTAAGATATTTTAAAATGATGTTTTCTTTTTTTTTGCTTTAGACAAATGCTCTTCTGTAGAGTGACCCTTGGAAAATCCTTTCTTCAGTTCAGCACAATGAAAATGGCTCATGCCCCTCCAGGGCACCATTCAGTTATTGGCCGGCCAAGCGTGAATGGACTTGCATATGCTGAATACGTTATCTACAGAGGAGAACAGGTATTTGAACTAACAAGGACTGGGTTTACAGAAGGGCAGAGCTTGAAGCTGGAGCAGGGATGTGACTGGTTTCCATACCACATGGTAACCTGGTTGACAAGAAATTTTTTTTTCATTTAAATGTGTAAATAATGAGCCAGTAAATTCTACTCCTGTTTGCTGAGCTGCTCTGATTTATACCATGCAGAATTGCCTAACTCCCCCTGTGCAGAGCTGCTAGTAGGCACTGCTAGGCATTGCATTTTATTGGCATTACTGCAGTAACAACACGTGCGTATGGTTGAACTCGATGATCCAACCTAGTGATTCTGTTTCTGGGGCTCTTGTAGTTATGAGGATTCTAGGCTTTTTACCTGTAGATTCTCAGCGCTGTCAGTGTCACTGTCTGCCAGAGACTACCCTTAAATGGCGGCTGAAGTAGGACAGCAATCTTCAGGAGGTGATTTTTAATTCGGCTAGACCCTTACTTTAGAAAAGTGGTTTGCTCTGGATGGCTCCCAGGTGGTATAATAAATTCAGGTTAGAAGGAACCTTGAGGAGGTTACCTAGGCCAGCTTCTCAATCATTCTGAATTCAGACCAGATTGCTGTGTGCTTTCTTTGACCGGGCAGGTCTTGAAGGCCTCGAAGAGTGGTGTTTCACAGCCTCCCAAAGTAGCTGCTTCTTTTGTTTAATTATCCTCAGAGCAAAAAATGTTCTTTCTATCCAGTAGGAACGTCCCTCATTTCATTAATCTCATTCTGCTGTACAGCTCAGAAAAAAAGTCTGGCTCCGTCTTCTCAATAGCCTTCCATACGTGATGGAAGACTGATATAAGGTCCCACAAAACCTTCCCTTTTCTGAACTGAACAAGCCCGTCTCCCTTAGCCTCTTGTTTATCCTGTGCTCTCTCCTCAACAACAGTAACAGGGGACGAAGACAAGGCTGAAGTGCTCAATGCCTACTTTGCCTCAGTCTTTAACAGTAAGGAAAATTGTTCCCTCTGTGCACAACCCCAGGGGTTGGAAGAGAAGTATGAGGTTCCCAAGGTCCAAGAGGAGGTGGTTAGAGACTTGCTTGCCCAGCTAGACGCCCACAAGTCTATGGGGCCGGATGGAGTCCCCCCAAGAGTTTTGAGGGAACTGGCGGATGTGCTGGCCAAACCCCTTTCCATCATCTTCCAGCAGTCCTGGATGACTGGGGAGGTTCCGCTGGACTGGAGGCTGGCTGATGTTGTGCCCATCTATAAGAAGGGGCGCAGGGAGGATCCGGGAAACTACAGGCCTGTCAGTCTGACCTCGGTACCGGGGAAAGTCATGGAGCGGGTGATCTTGAGTGCTATCAAGAAGCACTTGCAAGAGAACCGAGTGATCAGGTCCAGTCAACACGGGTTCATGAAAGGCAGGTCTTGCCAGAGTAATCTGATCACCTTCTATGACCGAGTGACTAGACTCTTGGACGAGGGGAAGGCTGTGGATGTGGTCTTCCTGGACCTTAGTAAAGCCTTTGATACAGTTTCTCATAGCATTCTGCTTTGGCAACTGTCGGCCTCTGGCCTGGACGGGTGCACACTCTCCTGGGTGAAAAACTGGTTGAATGACCGGGCCCAGAGGGTGGTGGTAAATGGAGTTAAATCCAGCTGGAGGCCAGTGACAAGTGGGGTTCCCCAGGGCTCAGTCCTGGATCCAGTCCTGTTTAATGCCTTTATCAACGACCTGGATGAAGGCATTGAGTCCTCCCTTAGCAAGTTTGCAGACGACACCAAGCTGGGTGGAAGTGTCGATCTGCTGGAGGGTCGGGAGGCTCTGCAAAGGGACCTGAACGGGCTGGACCGCTGGGCTGAGACCAACGGCATGAGGTTTAACAAGGCCAAATGCCGAGTCCTGCACTTGGGGCACAACAACCCTAAGCAGAGGTACAGACTAGGAGAAGCCTGGCTGGAAAGCTGCCAGGAGGAGAAGGACCTGGGGGTGTTGGTTGACAGCCGACTGAACATGAGCCAGCATATGCCCAGGTGGCCAAGAAGGCCAATGGCATCTTGGCTTGTATCAGAAACAGTGTGACCAGCAGGTCCAGGGAGGTTATTCTCCCCCTGTACTCAGCACTGGTGAGACCGCACCTCGAGTACTGTGTCAGTTCTGGGCCCCTCACCACAAGAAGGATGTTGTGGCTCTGGAGCGAGTCCAGAGAAGAGCAACGAAGCTGGTGAAGGGGCTGGAGAACAAATCTTATGATGAGTGACTGAGAGAGCTGGGGTTGTTTAGCCTGGAGAAGAGGAGGCTGAGGGGAGACCTTATTACTCTCTATAACTACCTGAAGGGAGGTTGTGGAGAGGAGGGAGCTGGCCTCTTCTCCCAAGTGACAGGGGACAGGACGAGAGGGAATGGCCACAAGCTCCGCCAGGGGAGATTTAGGCTTGAGATAAGGAAAAAATTCTTCACAGAGAGGGTGGTTAGGCATTGGAACAGTCTGCCTAGGGAGATGGTTGAGTCACCGTCCCTGGAGGTGTTTAAGGTGAGGGTGGATGAGGTACTTAGGGGCATGATTTAGGGATTGGTGGGAATGGTTGGACTCGACGATCCAGTGGGTCTCTTCCAACCTGGTTATTCTGTGATTCTGTGTGATTCTCTGGTTCTGTTAATCCTCGCTATACTCCGTGGACTGTCTATGCTGTGGTTGGTGGTGTAACAGGATGCTGGTAGCCTTTGTTGCTGCCAGGACACACTGTTGATTCTGCTTTCTCTTGCTGTCACCCAGGCACTCCTGTATCCTTTCAGCAGAGCTGCTTCCCTTCCTGCAGTGTTATAAGGAATTAGTTTGTCCCTGGTGCATTTTGCCTTGCGGGGTTTCATGAGTGCTGGCTGCATTTGAAATGTGCTTATTCTTTTACACTCTGCAAACATAGAGACAATTCTTGCACTGTCCTTCCTGATAACTGTTTAGTGAAACCAAAAACGTGAGCTTGCTAAGATCTGCAGAAAGCAACGTTGCTTTTTTTTCTTGTCTTAACTTTCAGGCATACCCAGAATATCTCATTACGTACCAGATTGTGAAACCAGAAGCTCCCTCACAGACAGCAACAGCAGCAGAGCAAAAGACCTAGTAGCTGCAGAGCAGTGAAGGAGGATGCAACTTCGATCCTGGACTGGTTGGATACATGTTTCACAAAATCAGTATCATACAAAATCCTTAACAACCTGAAAATAAGCTGTATGTCTTTTATAAGGATTGCTATCTTGATGAATATATGAGTAACTCTTACATACTCAACTGCTACTGTTCCTTTGGAGGAAAGTTTACAAGGGACTGCCTTTTAATAACCTATCTCAGGCTTCTGGTCTCTGCAGTTACCACATGTAAAATAATGTTGTTTTTACTTGGACTTTGGGAACATTATTGTGCTAACGGAAATCCTCATCAATGCCACCTCACATGTTAAAATTTCAGACACTACTATTCTAGTTATTTTATTTGCAGATAAATTGCATTAAGCCCATAATTTTCTTTTCAGCATACACCATTCATTTTATGTTTTCAAGAGATCCTAGTCAACTATTTATTTTCCTTTTGTATTCTGAAGTCGAGCCGGAACCTTCTTCAAGATACTTTGCACGAAGTCGATTTGACTAAAATCATTAATAATGCAATACAAATTTCATCTGAGAAGGGGCTAGGTCCAGGGGTTTTTTTGCACACCTCTGAGCAAAGGCTAATACGAGTGAATGTAACTTTGGAGTGGAAACAAATTGTTAGCTCACTGTTTTGTCTTGAGTTTTCTGGGGGAAGTCCTAGGAAGTGTGCAAGGGTAAGACCAGTTCTTGTGCTTGGAAGAACTTCATAAGGCGGGTTAATGCCCTCTACTGGCATCTCTAAAAGGAACGTTTCGTAAGGCTCCTATTAAATACATGCAATTTTGAAATGTTCTCCAATCACAGTGACATATGGTTGTGTTGAGAAATAGCAAGTGAAAAGTCAGAAGGCTGCATACATGAGGGTGTACCTGGTTCGTGTCCTTCTGTGATATGGGACTCAATAATGGGTTTCAAACTGGTAAGGGAGAGTGTATTTTAGCAGTTTCATGTCACGTCTTTGTATGTGACATCGCAGTTGAAGAGCTTAAGGGATTTACAAAAATACTAATGCTTTTAAATATCTATTTTACATTTTGATGAGAATGGACTTTTAAAACATCAGCTGGCAAGTGGATTTGTTTGCAGGTATACCAGAGGACAAAGGTAGGATATGTTCACTCTAATCCCTTTCCCTGCAAGTTCCCAGGTTTATTTCACTGGGTAGGAGAAAAGGTTTTTTAAGCATTGTGTAGTACAGCATCAAACAATTTCAGAAGTCCCTGTCCTGGAGGATATGCATTTAGCAAAAGTAGCAACAGTGGAATCTGATGATTCCATTTACGCGTTCAGGTTTTATCCCCCTTTAAGCAAGGAAGTGATGGAATAGCTTGCTTTTAGTTTACAAAAATATATATGCTCCCTGCAAGTGGGATTTTGCTGATGGTTTTGGATAAAACAAACTTAATCCTGAAGAGCTTTTCACATTCAGCATTAAGACATAAAATTTTCATTTTTAACATTAAGATATTAATGTTGAAGTAAGTTATCCTCATAGAGGAACTTCATCCACTGTAAAATCAGTCATTTGATGCAATCTGGCTACCGGTACATCATCTGTTTGTAGTAACTCTGATGAAAACTTTAGAAATAGCAATACTCCAACAGATCTTCAACTTTGGGTTCTATTTGTCTGAAGCTGGCAGTGGATATATGGTTCTCACTTCATTTTGTGATCTGATTAAATAGCTTTGAAGTCCAAGCCAGGCTCTTAACCTATTTGTTCTTTTAATCAAATTTTCATTGATAAAATTGGGTGCTTGTATTTTGGCTACTTGTTTAATAGCGTTAGGATTGCGAAGATCACCACTAGGCTTTGAAGCTTTGTATTCATCATTTAAGTTTGGGTTTTGTTTTTAACTTAGTTAATAATGGAGTGGGGGATGTGCCTATCTACACTAGGATTTCAGATAGTGTTGAGAGTGCGTGTTGCTAACCATCCCTGGGTAGACATAGTTTTAAGTGGTAAAACAGTTCTGCTGCTTAGGTGAGCAAAATGGTTGATGTGAGTGTGGAAGTCAAAAGCTTTACATCTTTCAAAAACAAGAACAAATCTAAACACAAAAACCCCACCAAGCCTGCACCAGACCCTGTTCTTGCTTGTTGTTTCCTGTGTGCTGATTGAACTAAAGGCTAATCTGGATTTCTTCTGCAGTCTTGACCTTCCAGTGGATAAAAATACTGTCCAGTATCTTTGAACTGCCAGTGTTAACGTATTTTATGTTCTGTGCTAAGTAAAGGTGCTGTCTGAGGAAATAATTTTGCTGTGGTTTTTGTTTTGTAATGACAGGATCTCATATCCGTTTGTGGCCAGACACAGAAGAATACCCAGACCTGATGATGTGTACGGTGTTGCAGCTCCTCTTACAGTTCAAAACAAAGTGAGGGTCTGCCCATCAGTATCAGTTACCCATGAAAAAGCTGGTCATGGTTTTGGTGGTAGAACTGTACTTGGCAGATTGTTGATGGTACAGATACTGCTGCTTTAGCTGGAGCAGTTAACTGCTTTTAGAGAATGGGACCTTAAAACCAGCATCCGCCTTAAACCAGGCAGCTGCTGCCTCCTAAGAAGTGAAGAAGTTTTTTGACTTCCTGAGAAGGGCAGTTCCCTGACAGTGGGTACTCCTGTGCAGCACTGGGTCACCAATGGATGCACAGTAGGAGCTGGGATGCAAGAAAACACTGGGATAAACCATCTTATAGGCTTGGGTACCTGGACACCTCTCACTGGCTCCAGAAAGAGCTCTTCCCACAGGGACGGAACGTGGTGTCTGCTGAGGAAAGGGAAGGCTGTTGTACATGCCTGTTGATTTTCATCCATGTCCCTTTGAGGCAGTGTTTTGAACCATCTGTGCAGTTTGCGATGAGACCTTAAAGCGCAAAACAAAGCAATTTCACCACGTAGCAAGGAAAGGAGGGTTCCTGCTCTCCATTGCTGATATTGTTTCCATGAGACAGATGAATTAGGTACCTAGGGCAGTGACATTGCAGTCTGAATGCTGTCAACAAATCTTCTCTTATGATTAAAGCAGAGAGTATGGTACCTTAATAAGGTGTATCTGATTTTCTCATTTTTATCTGCCAGTATATTTTGATCCCAGCTCCACAGAGACTGTTACAAACCTTTCATACTAGTTCCACCAGTTTGCCGTCATTATTGGGCTGTAGTCCAAGAGATGAGCAATGCGTTTCCTAACCTCTGGTTTGAATTGTCTGCATGTAATGCGAGTGAATCCCCCTGCATTATGCAGCAGGAATTGATTTTTTTGCAAACTTCTATGGTTTGCTTGTTGATAACAGAATACCCCAAACCAAAAATCTACGCTGAAGCAAAAAGAAAACCGCAGAAAGTGCTCTGTGCATCACTGACCTTGATGGGCAGCAGACACAGAAGAGGCACACGAGACTGAGTAGCTTCTGGATAAAGGTGCTTCCTTGGCTCTGGAAAACAGATGATCCTACTGTTGTGGGTTAGAGGAGACATCTACTCCATGAGAAGGCGTGAAGTGCGGAGGGGTGCTAAGGTGTTGTGTCACTGCGTGACCTGTGGGAACTACTTAGTGCAAATCTCCTCAGAAAAGACTCCTGCAGCCCTGCAGTGAGGTCAGAGCTCCTGTACAGGTCACACATCACCTAGAATTTCCACATGGAACCAGTAACAGAAATTACCCAGAACAGATTTTTCCAAAATAATTGGGGAGGAAGTGGGGGTTCCAACCACAAAACAGATCTGTTTGAACATTGCTAATCATTCTTGGAAGCTGAAGGTTAGAAAATGTTCAATTTAGTTTTAATGGGATTTCTTCCTTTCCATGCTGCAGGAAAATCTAGCTCAGAAATCTTAGGAGATACATCTAATGTGTTATTTCAGACATTTTAAGCTGTGCTGCAGCCCTGCTAAGGAAGACATGGGAAAGTTAGATTTAGTTCTGTCCACAGGTAGCAAATGGCTTGTGAACCTCCAAGCCTTCAGTCCTTTGAGGGCCAGAGGAGGTTCCTGGTCTTTCAGAAGGGCAGGACATGCAGAGATGCAGAGTTCCCACCTGTCTGAACCCATAGCAGAAATCTCGAGGGTCAGGGGACAGCACATGCATGTTAAAACTTTTGAAAGAAGGTAAATGAACCAATGAATCAGTAGGGAATGAGAAACACATGCATTTCCTGTTACACTAACACATATGCCTGTCAGGTCATATTTTCTGACTGGTTTTGATCTATCTGTTTCTGTCCTACTGAACCTGGTGGCAGCAAATTTTAGTGTTGGATTCCATTAATTACTAAATTAGTTTGATTAGAGGCTCTGTATTACAAGGCAATTTTGACACTTTGTTCTTAACATCTGCAGAACTTGCTTCAGTTTTGGAAATTGAAATGGGGGGTTTCTGTGCTGCAGTCCTGCAAGCTCGTGCATCTTCATTCCCAGTTGCTTTCCTCTGCCAGCCCAAACAGTGACATACCAGGGCGTTGAATTTTTAGACCTTTTTTTGTATAACTTGTATTCATAACTAGCTCAGTATATTTCCTCCCTTGGTTGCTAATTACCTGGAGCCGTGATATCATTTATTTCCTCCTTTACCCTCTCTCTCAAAGACGATGATGGGCAGGTTCTCAGCCGACCTCCATGGTGGACTTTAGGTAACATCTCTGTAACAACTGAGTTTGATCTATAAACGTGCTTGGCTAAATGTCTGATCTGTAATACCTGTAATAGTTTAAAATTCAATAAATACATTTTTAACAGTTGCTCTGTGAAAGCTGAGTGTCTGCACAAACTGCTTTTCTGTCTTGGTCTTAGGACAAACCTACTCCAGCCACAAGTGTTGAAAACGGTTTTCTTTTTATTTCCTCCAAACAATTTGTTTGCTCCCTCCCTCAGGCAATAAATAAAATAAAAAGTTAATTTCTAAAAAAAAAAAAAAAAAGAACAAAACCATACATATGTACATCAGTCACACAGGCATCTTCTGTGTTGGATTGGACTCGGAGAGGGAGAGGTAGGATGGGAAATAAGGCTCCAGGTAGGTTGTAGATGAGGCATGTTGTAGGCTTAGACCAAAAGCCACAGCAGTGCTGCACAGGTGCACCAGACACAGCTCAGGTGGAGAGGAAGACTGAAAACACTGGATGGATGACATCTCTGGGGCAGCCTCTCCTGCACCCGGCTGCTTCTATCCTCCATTACAGCCCAGCCACGTCCCATCCTGCTCCTTCTGGAAGGAGGGCAGTGGCAGGGCTGGAGAGTAAATTCAGAGTAATCAAAAGCCCAGACTGCTGCCCACCCCCTCTTCCTTCTCTTCTTCAAGCCACAGGAAATGGGACCCAAGTTTTGCAGGAACCAGGATCCACGGAGGCAAGAAAAGAGGCATTTAGGACTGCATGGGCAGAGATGAGGCTGGCTGCAGCCCATCCTGTGCCACCCCCTCCTGCTCGCTGCAGCCCTGCCTGCAGCAACTGGCTCAGCAGCACCCAGCACACCCCCGTCTCTGCAGGGGAAGGGCTGCTGCACATCAAGATGATTGTTTGCTCCCCTTTTAACCCTGATGAGCTGGGGCAGAAGTGTAGGGAGGTGTATCTGTTTTTAAAAAGACAAGACAATAAAATACAGATGGAAAGAGATGAAGACCAGGCACATGAGGAAACCCAGTATACTTTTTTCCCTCCCCTAGAGAGCCTGTACGAGGTCAGGGTTTGTGGCTTTTACAACTTCCACGCTTTCAAAACATAAAAAGCAAAAAAAATGAAGATGAGGTAAGAAATTACACAAAACATGTCAAGTCCAGGGTGAACGGCAGTGTCCGGCACTATTGCTTAATATGGCAGGGCTGCCTGGCTGGCCTCAGCCCCTGAGCTAACAGCTGGGTGACGTGGTGATGGGGCTGTGCAGGTAAGGGAGGCTGCTGGGGGCAGCGTGGACACCCACAGAGACTGGGAAGCTGAAGACAAACTGGGAGGTGGGGGTGGAGGTGGCCTTGCCCCGCTCCCGCAGCGTCCCCGAGGGGCTGACGGCTTCCACTGCACATGAGGTGGCCAACACCTGTGACTCAAACTGCAGCAGCTGCCCCATGAAGCTGAAATTAGGGGAGATGATGCTCCGGCGCTGCTTGACAAACTCGAAGGCCTCCTCCAGCTTGACACGCTTCTTCATCATCAGGTAAGCCAAGCAGATGGTGGCAGAACGGGAGATTCCAGCCTGGCAGTGGACCAGGACCCGGCCGCAACACTCCTTTACTGCATCTGGAGGGCAACGGTGGATGAGATGTGAGACCAACACCCTTCCAACAAAGCCCAGTCCCTTGCCAAACCTGCAGGTGGTGGCTGACCTCCCTCCATCCAGTGCAACGAATGGCCCCCCTGAGCCAAAGGCTACAGGGTCTTCGCAGCATGACCCTCCTCCTCCCTGTGGCAACACACACAGCTCCTCTGCGTGAGCACTCACCAATGTACTCAATCGCCTCCATGAACCAAGAGCTGATGTCAGCTTTGTGGTTATCCTCCACAGGGATGCACTTATATTGGTAGTGCCCCTCGAAGTGGTTGGGGCAGTCTGAGGAGACGTTCAGCAGGGCTGTGATGCCCAGTGCATCCAGCATGTCCCGGCGGGCAGCGTGGTAGGCACTGCCAAGGTAGAGGAAGGGAAGGATTTCTACAGGACCACCCTGTGAAAAAGAAAAAGAGCAGATATGAGCATGACTGAGGGACAGGAGGAGGCAAGACACATCCAGATGGCCTGGAGGCCCTGAGCAGTGCTGGAACCTGGCACCTGACCCAGGGTCCTCAAAAGAGAGCAGAGGCTGCCTTTCTAAGCTGATAAACCTATTTCTGCCCTCCTTTTCAGGAACAGGCAGGTATGGTTAACAGGGTTTGGGCTTGTTTACTCCACAGGGAGCGTAAACACCCTCGGATCAGGAGGACCACCATGCTCTGCCATGAGAGAAGAGGGAACAGAGCTCTGACTCTGGAGGTCTCAGCAGGACCAGGTTGCAGTGCTGGAAGGGGAGACCTTATTGCTCTCTACAACTACCTGAAAGGAAGTCATGGAGAGGAGGGCGCTAGCCTCTTCTCCCAAGTGACGGGTTCAGGACAAGAGGGAATGGCCTCAAGCTCCACCAGGGGAGGTTTAGGCTGGACATCAGGAAAAAATTTTTTATGGAAAGGGTCACTGGGCACTGTAACAGGCTGCCCAGGGAGGTAGTTGAGTCACCTTCCCTGGAGATGTTTAAGGGACAGGTGGATGAGGTGCTGAGGGGTATGGTTTCGTGATTGATAGAAATGGGTGGACTCGATGATCCTGTGGGTCTTTTCCAACCTGGTGATTCTATGATTCTAAGGAGCAATTAAAATATCTGAGCACTGGGCCTCTAGACATACCTGGTCATGAAAGGGGGTCCCACAGGAACTGCAGCCCAAATCCAGGGGCTCAGCACTGGTGGGGGGTGACATATTGCTCAGGGACTTGGTCTTTGCACAGAATTCGGGGTATTCCGAGGAGAAACGCTCATAACCCCCTGCAAGAAAAGAGGCACAAAGTGTTATCGCAGGCTACATTCAGAGCACTGCAGAACAGCATAGCTGGAGCTGACACACCTCACCGTGCCCTTCACCAAGAGATGATGCTACAATGACAGAGAGTGGTCTCCTGCCCAAGGATGAGCAACCAGGCTCCTGGCAGCAAAGGAGCAATCCTCAAGCACCCACCCTTGGAGCCAGAGCTCCAAGAGCTCTGCAATGCCCTTGACTGCTTAACTCTCTGGTCCAGGGTTTAGTTTCCTACATGCCATCTGCCAAAAGCCCAGACTGAGGCCAAGGCTGCTCTTCAAGATGTAGGAGCATCGTTACCAGCATCCTCTGATTTTAATGGGAAAAGCTGCTCCCAGGTCAAAGACTGGTCAGTTCTCAGCTTTCCCAGACACATCATCCTGCCATATAGAACAGGGAAGGTCTTCCCATTCCCCCAACCTGACCCTCCAGCCCAGAGCTCCCAAAACAACAGGCCAGGGAAGCCCTGGCACTGGCCAGGTACAGCAAAGCTAACCCCAGAGCAAAGCTCTCCAGAAAGAGGTGTCCACTACCTCTCAAGGACAAAGGGTGTGAGCTGAACATTGAGATAAGCACCCTGTGAAAGAACAGCTTGCTCCTTTGACCCACTGCCAGGGGCATAAGACAAGGTTACCTCAGTTCTCCCTAACAGCAAAACAAGAGCAAACCCCATCAGCTTCCCAGGACAGGGAAATCACAGCATTGGCCACAGATGAATAGTTCTGGTGACATTTCCTTCTCTCACTCAAATCAACAGTCCCGACCATCCTTGTAGAGTCTGACCTTGAGCTTTAAAACCATTGGAAATCAGGTATTTTAGCATCACCACAGGAATCCATATGCCCTGACTCCCAGAATAGGTCCTGTAGACTCTTCCCAACTGCACGAGATTTGCCTGCAGATTTGAGCTTGCCAGAGCACACAGAGCAGCACACATATTCCTTATCCAGCCTTAGCTCTGAGACTGCCCTGAACGACACTGGATGTTCAAAAGATGAGTGAATGCAAACAACTATAGTGAAACAGCCCCAGAATCCCTGGGCAGCTAGGGAGCAATACTGCTGGCATTCCAGTGTTCTTCACGGTTTCATCCTCCTTTGCAAGGAAGGGCATCTACATCACTACATGCACTATGTGCATCTACATCACTAAATTGGCACTGTCCCTCCCACATGAGCAGGACAGTTTGCAGAGGCTGCATTTCTAGGGCCTGACATCCCTTTGCAGCCCCACTGGTTCAATTTGGAGGAGCACCTACAAACAAGTACGCCTATTAGTCTCTTTCAGGAGGACTGATCCTAAAATCCCACATCCCACCCTGGTGGCCAGAACACCATCTTGTAAGGAAGAAGCTGTCTAGGGTGAAGTATGGAAGTTGACTCCCTCCTTGGAAAGGCAAAGCAGTCCTTTCAAACAGTCAAAGGTTTTCTCTTCAATGTATCTCATCTGATTTAATGCCTGCTCAGTCAAGCACCACATCCAGCAGCTCTATCCAGTCTGCAGATCATGGCGGCATGTGCAGGTCCTGCCCAGCACAGGAACCACACTGTGCAGGTCCCCATGGCCAAGCAACACCCAGCTGGGCTGTTTCACAGGGAACCTGGCAGCAGTTTGAGCCACACAAAACAGATCTGGGTCTTCGTCATCACCTGCACCCAACAAATTCACATTTGGCCAGGCACAGCGCTGGGTTAGCACAGTTCTTATGAAATCAGAGTGAGCTCCATCATTTTAGTAGCTCTGCAGTAAGCAAGTAAGAGGTCTCTAGTGCCAAGCCCAAGTTTCTAGGGGCCTATGCCTTAAAAAGAAAAGATTGAAAACCCCAAACAATCTCCCACGAGAACCACAGGGGTACCACAAGCCCTCAGCTGACAACAGCCATCCTTGAACCAAAGCAGCATTTCCTGCCACACACACAGATTCCAGCACCACCAAAGGACCCAAAAGCATGTACCCAAGTGAGCCCTTGCTGTGCAGGCATCGCTCCCGTGGCAGCGCATCATATTGCATCCTTGGAACAGCTCCTGCTGTTTTTACTGTATCTAGTACAACAGGAGCGCTACCTCCTCCATCTATCAAGCCTCTGAATGGATTTGCTACTCTCCATATGCATTCTCACCCCTGCTGTAAGTAAACCAAGGAATAAATTAACTCTTGGGCTGTAAACAGAAAAGAAAAAACCCCACTGAGCTCACTCAGGAACCCCAGCTGAGCATCCCTCTCCTCTAAATCCTCTCATGGCAATTCTCGGGAGCAGCAGCTCCAGCCATTCACTCCATCTCATTGAATCCAAGAGCAAGGCAGGGAGAAAGCCCCAGTTGCTGCTCTAGTTGCAAAAGTGGCATCCTGGGGCTTTCTGCCTGCTGCAGAGAGACATCAGCATGGCACCAGGTATTTGGTCCTGCACTGACACCCTTCTCTGCACCGTGGGGCTGCAGACGAACTCAAACGAAGAGGGGGGATACCCAACCTCCACTTCCATCTGGAGTGCCTGGTGCCACTGGGTTTGCCTCATGTCCCATAGGGTCTGCACAGGGCAGCCTCACCACGCTGTCCTGGGATGATGGCTGCGCTTCTGGCTGTCCCTGCTTGCCACCCTCACTGGGTGGAACCCACTAGCTCAGCACTCCCAACCTCACCGGCTCCCACCTCCAGGTGGGACAGCAGGGAGGAGGAAAAGCAGGGACAGGATGCAGCCTGGCCAGATCCTCATCCCTGGGGCCAGGTGTTCTCTCCCCTCATCCCTGGGACCAGGTTACTCCCCTCATCATCATCCCCAGGACCAGGTGCCCCTGCATCCAGGTCCCCTCACATTGTCCCCAGGACCAGGTTCTCCACCACCATCATCTCTGGGACCGGGTCGCTTTCCCCTCATCATCCCCAGGACCAGGTTACCCCCCACATCACCTCTGGTGCCAAGTGTCCACCCCACCTCCCCACAGGTCCTCTCTCATCCAGGTTCCCCTCAATCACTTCTGGGACCAAATATACCCCCTGATATCCCTGGGACCGTGTAACCCTTATCATCCAGGTCCCCCTCATCATCCCTAGGACTGAGCTCTCCCCTCATCGAGGGCCCCCCTATAATCCCTGGGACCTGGTGTCCCCCCATCATCCAAGTCCCCCTCATCATCCCTGGGACCAAGTATACCCCCTTTTATCTCTGGGACTGTGTTCCCTCCCACCATCCAGGTCCCCCCCAATCATCCCTGGGACCATGTGCCCTCCTCATCATCCAGGTTCCCCCTACTACCCCTGGGGCTGTGTCCCCCTTATTACCCAGGTGTAACTCCATCATCCCTAGGATCAGGTATCCCCACTATTATCCCTACGACCAGGTCCCCCCTCATCCAGGTCCTCCCCATCATTCCTGGGACCAGGTTTTCCCCATCATCCAGGTCTCCCTTATTATCCAGGTGTCTCCTCCGTCATCCTTGGGACAAGGCATCTCTACTTCTATCCCTGAGACCGTGTCCCCCCATATCATCCAGGTCCCCCTCATTATCCCTGGGACCACATCCCATCTATTATCCAGGTTCACCTCCCCATCATCCCTAGGACCAGGTATCGCTGCTATTATCAGGTCCTCCCTCATCCAGGTCACCCCTAATCACTTCTAGGACGAATTATACCCCCTAATATCCCCGGGACTAATTATACCCCCTATCATCCAGGTCCCCCTCGTCATCCCTGGGACCGAGTTCTCCCCTCATCCAGGTACCCCCTATAGCTCCTAGACTTTGGCTCCTCTATTATCCAGGTTTGTCCCCTCCATCATCCCTGGGACCAGGTATACCCTCATCATCCCTGGGACCAGGTATTCCTTCCCCCCCCCGCCATCATCCCTGGGACCAGGTATTCCCCCCCACCCCCTCGTCATCCCTGGGACCAGGTATTCCCCCCCGTCATCCCTGGGACCAGGTATCCCCCTTCATCAAGGTCCTCCCCTGTTATCCCTGGGACCAGGTATCCCCCTCATAATCTCTAGGACCGGGTCCTCCCCCACCCAGTTCACACCCAATCACTTCTGGGACCAAGTATACCCTCTAATATCCCTGGGACTGTCCCCCCTCTATTAACCAGGACTGTATCCGCTGTGTCCCTCCCTTTAACCAGGTCCCCCCCTCATCACCCCTGGGACCTGTTCCTCATCCAGGTCCCCCCTATTATCCCTGGGCGTTTGCCCCCCCATCACGCCTAGGACCAGGTCTCCCTCATCATCCCTGGAACCAGGTATCCCCGCTATTATCCCTGGGACCAGGCACTACCCCTATTATCCAGGCCCTCCCCATCATCCCTGGGACCCGTTTCTCCATCATCCAGGTCATCCCCCTCATCCCTGGGACCAGGTTCTCCCTCATTCAGGTCCCCCCCCATCATGCCTGGGACTGGGTCCCCCCCGTCATCCAGGCCCCGCCACCCCCGTCACTCGGGTTCCCCCCCCGCCCCCGGGTACCTGCGAGCAGGCGGAT
Source organism: Clamator glandarius (assembly GCA_033459285.1). Classification (NCBI taxonomy): domain Eukaryota; kingdom Metazoa; phylum Chordata; class Aves; order Cuculiformes; family Cuculidae; genus Clamator; species Clamator glandarius. The sequence goes on from JAUNZM010000020.1 coordinate 2,756,772, forward strand.
GTCGGCGCGCGCCGCGTCCCGGCGGAGTGCGCGCAGCACGAGGGCCACGGTGCTATCCTCGCGCAGGGCTTCGGCGCGCGCGCTGCGCTCGTCGTACAGCACGACGGCGGCGTACAGCCCCGCCCGCAGCCGCGCACGCGCCTCGCCCTCGGCCGGCAGGATCTGCTCCAGGCTCACCGCCCCCTTCGCCCGCCGCCGCACGATCGTGTTGCAGCGCGCGTGGAGCGCCCCGCGGATGTGCCCGGCGCTGTGAGCCAGGAACGGCCGGCAGTCCAGCACCAGGCACCGTCCGCCGGGGCCCCCGGGCTCCTCGCCGCACACCAGCCGCCGCAGCGCGCTACCCTCCATCTCCCGCAGGCCCTCGGGGGCCACCATGGCGGAGGACGAAGGAGAGGAGGAGGCAGCAAGGGCCGCTCCGCGTTGCCTTTACCCGCCCGGCGCGCGCAACAGACCTCTGTCCCGTCCCCGCCCAGCCCCGCCCCGCCGGTCTCCTCGGCGCCGAGGGGGCGGGGCTGGGCGTGCACCGCCTCTCTCCATTCACATAAAAAGGAGAAGAGGGGGAAGGCGGCCATCTTCTGCTGTGTGGATTTGTGAATGGATAGAGAGAGAGAGAGAGGAAAGGAGGGAGGGAGTGGGGGAGAGAGAGAGAGGAAAGGAGGGAGGGAGTGGGGGAGTTGCACGCGCGTACCCTCCGCGCCGGGCACGCGCGTGTGCACGCGCCGACAGAGCACGCGCGGGCACGCGCAGGTGTGTGCACATACGAACACACACACCAGGGGCACACGCACAGAGGGGAGCACGTGTGGACGTTAGAGAGCACACACATGCACACACACTGAGGAGAGCACGTGTGCACACACACACACAGAGTACAGCACACATGCGCACACATTGGAGAGCACACGAAGGCACACACACTGGGATGCACATACACTGGGGAGCATGTGCACACACTGGAGACACGTGCACACACATTGGGGAGCACACAGAGGCACACACACTGGGATGCACACACACTGGAGAGCACATGTGCACGCACACACACACTGAGGAGCACGCCGCTTCCATTCACAGAAAAAGAGGCTCTGTCTGGCCATGTTCTGCTGGGTGTTTTTGTGAATGAGAAATGACAGAGACAGATAGAGCACAAGAGCTGGGTCGCCCACTGGGACACACGTGGGACAAGCACTGCCAGGCATGTACACACACATGTGCACACATAGACACACACACACACTGGGGAGCACACCCATGCGCACACACACTGGAGACATGCACACATGCAGAGTAGAGCAAACACAGGCACGCACACACACTGGAGACACGTGTGCACAAACACCGAGAAGCACACCGACTTCATTCACAAAAATGAAGCTCCAGCCAGCCATGTTCTATGGGGTGTTTTTGTGAATGGGGATTGAGAGAGAGTGTGAGAGTGGGGTCACCCCTGCTGTGACACACACTGCCAGTCATGCGTGTGTGCACACGCTGCAGGGAGTGGACATGTGGACATGTTTGCATGCGTGGGAACATGCACTGGAGAGCACATACATGCACAGAGCAGAGCGCACCCATGCACGCATACAGCGGGGAGCACGCACAGACACAGTAGAGCTCACACAGGCACACATACACACAAAGGAGAGCACACACCCACACAGCATCGAGCATGCACATATCCACGTGCTGCACGCAATCCTCTTTCTTCCTTTGGCCCTTAGCTCCTGTTCAGGCTGGACTGGCTACTACAGCAGGGAGCGTTGAACAGGGCTCACTGGCAGCTCTGCAGGGTCCCTCTGACTACGTAGCTGCCACTGCCATATTTTCTCTGTCAGAAAATGACACCTCATTAGCTGCAGAGCCTTAAAAACACCACAGCAGCCTGTCTGGGAAGCAGCTCTGTGGAAGTCTCCCCAACCTCATTCCCCCACATGGAGGAACGCTATTGTTGGGTAAAAGCTGGAGGACCAAATGCACAGCCCTGAAGCATCTCCCCATAACCACGACCTAAACACCAAGCAGTTGTTTCATTCAGAAGTCCCCTTTTGGGCTACTTTCAAATTAAAGCAATGCCACAAACCCCAGCAACAGTGCTCAGGGAATTTCTTGGAAAACGATGCTGGCCAGTTCCAGGTGAGTCTGCTTCAGAGGCATGAGAGCTCTCAGCTACTCTGATGTGCCCCTGGACATGGTGTGGGGTTAAGGGCCGAGAGAGAGAGAGAGAGAGAGAGAGAGAGAGAGAGAGAGAGAGAGAGAGAGAGAGAGAGAGACATTCATTTCCTTCACAACAGAGTCAAAGCAATTGTGGAAGGAGGTTGGAGGGAAATTAATTGTTAAAGGAGGCACATATTTGGATGATTAAATGTCAATATGTACCTTGAATTAAGGAAAAGGAATTTACACCTCATCTCACCATGGCAGGGTGGCAGGGAAAATCAAATTAGAGTCAGGCTGTAAATTTGCCAGCAAATAGATACCGATTTATTTGGCTATATAAATGCTTTTCCTGCCCAGAGAAATTCTGAAGCCTAAGTCTCCCTGGGTGGTCAAGGGCTGCTGCGGGCATCTGGTAAGTTGCTGAGTTCAGCGAGCTCTCTGCACTCCTCCAGGCTTTCCTGGCTCTGCTTCCCCAGGCTCCTGACCCAGCATGCAGATGTGGGGTCCTGGTGTGCTGCATCATGCTACCCAGCAGATGTGCCTGCTTCTGCGCCACCTGGGCTGGAATACAGGCCAGGATTACATTATGCAGGAGTTTACCCAGGAGCTTGATTCCCTTCATCCTCCTGGTCAGACAGTCAGCCAGCTGTGTGGCTGCAGCTGGACAAAGCACGGAGCCGTAGCCTCGCTACTCTCAGCAAGTGGCAGAGGTTGGAGCATAAGAATGCTGCCACCTTCCTCCCAGCAGTTAGCCGAAGGATTGAGCGATTTGCCCTGGCATGTGCAGGAAGCCTTTGACAGAAATGAAAAGAGAATCCAGGTTTTAACAAGTCTGTGCTTACCTACAAAGCCTGGCCTTCCCGGAGAGGCGCGGTGTCATTTCTCCCTTTTGTCCTCACACCTGTCACGGCATCTCTTTCTCACAGCTTTCCAGGCTGTGGAAAGCATCCTCCTGTCTGCAAAGGGCAGTGCAGCAGTGAAAGAGTTAACAGATTCATGTTAATAAATTCAAGTTCTCTTTCCCTCTAGGGCATATTTCCATATTAATGGAGGGGAATTGTAACAAACCTGTCTAGGGAGGCTAAAGGCAAAATTATGCAAGGTTGGCTGAGAAGGTGGAGGAGGGAAAAATATTCCTTTCTAGTGCTTTTCAGACCGTCAGCTGCAAAAGCACATGAGCAACCTGAGCTCCAGGGCAGCAAGTGGGACACCCTAGGAGTGAAAGGAGCACTTGAGTGCATGTGGCTATTCAGACCCACCTGCATCTGTCCTGCACTATCTTCTTGTGCCAAAGCTTCACATTGCTGCAGACATGCTTTTATTTTAAACCCAGGGTCACAGCAGCAGATTTCAGCAACCATGTCCCAGATCATCACCATGTCCTCCAAGGCTGTCCTGATCTGGTTTTGATTTGGAGATGGAACCCCCCCCCCAGCCTTTATTTCTGAAAGCAAAGCAACTCTTCTTCAGAACAGCAATGGGGTGACTGGAGCAACAGCTGCAGCTAGTTTGTACTCATACAAATGTGATCAGGGCAGGACCCATCCAAATTAGCAGGCTGCAAAGGGGCCCAAGACGTTTTCTGCTGCAGCTTTGGTTTCCTCAGTCTCTCTTTCTCTATTCCCCCAACCTCACCACATCTTTCCTCACCCCCCAGTCCATCTCTGCCTATAAAAGTCAATGCAGCTCCTACCACATCGGGGGAGAAATGCAAGGTCTGATCCAGGACAGCAAGTGAACAGGAGCAGTATTTTAAGAGGTTATATGGCTTCTGTCAGATGGTTAGCTCAGGCGGTTGATGAAGGCTGGTATTTGGTGCGGGGGGCCAGTTTATAGCAGGCATTAAATGCTGCCTGTGGAAGCAGGAGACTCCCTTGCCCAAATCCTCATGCTGTTCTGTTTTGATCCAATTGAATTTGGAGGGAGGGAAGGGGAACAAACTGCAGTGTTTGGAGGCTAGCTGCAGGCAGCATTCCCAAGGACTGGATGGTGGATAAAGGCCCACAAATCTGACGCATTGCTCCAGCCCTTAGGACCCCATTGTTCCACAGACATGTCAGACTTGCCCCTCAGTACCACTAGGACCCAGACACTAGCCCTGATGCAGGACCCAGCAGGTGCAGAACCAGTCTGGCTGTTTCCCGCTCAGAGCGTCTCCCAGCATGTGGTTCAATTTGACTGGTGGCCAGTTGGACGCAAGGTCATTGCTGAGCGTTTCTACAGCCTTGGCACGCAGAGGTGAGCCACATCAGTCAGCTGCTTCCTGACATAAGAATCTGCATGAGTTGCCCTTGACGTTTTGTCATTTTTTTATACATTTTTATATGCCAGCTGTCAGACCCTGTGCCCATCCCCACCCTGTGCCCATCCGCTTTGGTCTCCCGTCTTCTCCAAAACCCTGAAGCTCTTGCTATTCCTGATATCAGGACACACATGGTCTGTAGTCACATTATTACAACCATGGTTTATAAAGCAAATGTAGAATTGAGATGGATAAAATGAGAACACATGTCCCTTAATCCCAATGTTTTAAGTGCTGTGATGATTAAACTAATATCTTTGGCTGCAGGATTTGGGGATGCAGCAGAGTCAGAGAAGTGAATCTGTGGAAGCGAGTTGGTCCCCTCCTCTCGGTTTGCTGTGAGACAGACTCAGTGGAAGGGATAGGCTTTGGAAACTAGACTGAAGCCAGCAAGGGTTGTAGGATTCTAAGATTTAACATAACCTGGGAAAATTTGCTTTGACACATATTAAATCCCATGTGGCTGTGAAGTCCTGAAAGCTTTCTGAAAGCTTTCCAGCCCTAGTGCAATATCTAATCACAGAGATGCAGATCCTAGCAACTGCTTTCTTTGGGGACATCACTGTTTGCAAGTTGAAAGAGAAATGCCTCACTTGTATGTCTCCGTGTTTGGTTAAGCATCCAGCCTCTGTGATAGGGTTGAAGCTGAGCTTTGAATGATGTTTTTTTGCTAGGAAGAAAGGGCTTGGAAAGAGACATTTCTCCCTTGGGCTTAAGATCATAAATAAAGCAGTGTTATGTAAGAGTGACTATAACCTCTTTATATATAGTGTCAGACTCATACAATCAGGCTATGAATGACAAATCTCCCACTAATTTCCATGACTAAAACAGCAGCCCTGGCTGAGTTTTGAAACAGCAGTGGAAATAAATGTCGTTCTGTGTCAGCAGTTACTGGGGCTCCCCTCCAAATTATACTCAGGAAGGGGTGATTCTTGTCCAGTGCTGCTTCTTATACAAGCACAGAGGGTGTCATTGGCTTCAGATAGCTCCCTTGCACCCATTCCCGATCCCGGTCATGCCCTGCTGTCCCCTGCCAGAGATGAAGCAGTCATAAGGTCAAATGTGAATGGCCCAAGGGGTCAGAAGCAATTGCAGCTGCTGTGATGTTTTCCTAGACACCCCCAGCAGAGACCTATGACTGATTCACCTCCTGTCTTGATGCATCAGGCATTGACTCACACCCAAAGTATGTCAGATGTTCGTATTCACAAAGGCCTTCGTGGATTTTGCCACAAGCATCCCCACTGAACTTTGCAGCTGGGCCTTCTTTCGGAGGGGGAGGTAGGTGGGAGACCTTTGCCAGACCTCTGCAGGAACATGAAACCAGGCTGGAGAACTCCTCCAGCCTCCTGCAATTTGCTTCGCAGTGGCTTGCTGTGACAACATGAGGTCTCTCTTGGAAATAAATAAAAAAAAAAGGCCTGATCTGAGAAAGGCTTGATCCTGCTGCCTTTACAGTCACGAAAAAGCCCTTGGCAGCTCCATCAGGGACAGAGAAGAGCAGCAGAGACCTCAGGCGTTCAGGTTGCTGCCAAACAAACGCTCTTGCATCTGAAATCAACTTCTGCAGCAGTCGGCATGCAGATGGACAGCCACATGCCACAGCTTGGCTGACAAGAGTTTATGCCCTTGAAAATCTCTCCCAGGAGCCCACTCTTTCTGCACTCTGCTTTGCTCAATGAGTTCATTAAAGGGAAAAAGAAAACTCCTTGCAGAATAGGAAACACTCTAACAGACTCCTTAATGTCCAGGTCAGCCAGAGCCCATCACTGACACTGTGACTTTCTGAGCAGCTGCCTCCAAACTGGAGGGATTAACCGCAGGAATGGTGTCCAGGACCAGCAATGCTGGCTTGGCAGAAATCAGGAAAAATAAAAATAAAATTTAAAATGTAGCGATAGTATGCAGTAGAACAGCAGGAACAGCAGAAACAGTGAAGCTATGTGCTAAACAAATGTATTTAGTAGATGTCCCGGCCAGACCAACACTGGGAACACTCAAAGGGTGCTTGTACTCCCGCCATAATACGGAGATGTGAAAACTCCAGCCGGATCAGTGATTTGGCTGCAAGTGCAGATAACCTCCTTCAGGCACCTCAGAAACCACACGAACCCCAGCAAGTGAGCCAGCACTTCCCAGGCAACCCTTCCCATCTCATGCAATGTGCAGGGACTTCCTGAGCCAGCACTGGGATCTAGTAACCCCTAGTAACCCCTCAGTTTTTTTCCTCCATGACTGGTCCCTGGTGCTTTATGAACTCATGCAAATGTTCAGCATCCACAGGATCCTGCAGCAAGGAGTTCCACTGCGTCATTATGCCAGAGCCACTTTGTGGGCTTGCTTTGAACCTGCCGCCTCCTTGTTTCACTGCTCCTCCTCCATTTCTGTCCTGGAAGAGACAGTCATTTCAAACCTATCTCTCTCTAGCTATGCGAGCAGAAGAAATGGCATCTTACTTGCTGCTTTATTTGGGACATTACAGTGTTGTCCAGAATTAACCAGTAAAAGCGAAGTGTAATTTGACTCAACTAATTAAGGAAAAGATTCCTTTTTTTTTTGCAGCTTGTTTGCTTTGTCACACGAAGGATGCATAGACAGGTTTCTACTCAGCATCTGTAGACTGCTCTTCACCACCAAGACTCACTAAATAATTTTGTTGGGACATAATCTTCTGAGAATGACTCTGTATTGCACCATGGTCTTCTCAGGGAATGGGAGCGTTTTATGAAACTCTTTCTATGAGGTGAGAGCTTCCCAGGTTGCTGGTCATTCAAGCCCTGTCACTCTGGGCTCTGAGCTCCAGCCCGGTTTGTTCATGGGGTGTAACATGATTAGCAGGGAGGAAGTCATGTTTCTATGGAGTTTGGCATGACGTGGAAGCCTGCACACATTTGTGCTGTTTTATGCTGCTGGCATAGGCTCACCAGTGGCTGCCAATGAAGAGAGAAGAGGTCAAACAATCATGTCTGAAGGCAAAGAGGAATGAATAGATAGTCTCTAGCAAACTTTGCATAGGAGGCAAAATACATGGGTGAGACAAGTCATACACATACACACAAAGAGGTATCTATGGTCTAGGGGTTGTTCTTGCTTCTTTTCAGCATCGCTGCCATTAATTCCCCAAGACACCGTTCCAGTGACAAGGCCATGACAGCTGGCAGCTAGCAGAGGCCAGCATGAATGGTTTGCCTCCTTTGGAGCCAGCATACTGCCAAACATGCTAAAAAATGCAATTTCAGTCATGCCAGATGGAAGCCACCTGCTGCTCCGGTTAGAGGCGCAGGAAGCATGGGCACCACAGCACTGGGCTCTCCAAGCTCACACCACATCCCTCCTGTGCTGCAAGGCAGCAAGGTCCTGGGGCGTGGGAAGACCCCAGCGCCATCTCTTTTCACTCCTGCATTTTAGCTGGGAGAAGTTATGGTAGGGCTGCTCTTCCTGGGGAGACTTTCCCTAGGTTCTTTTTTTTCTCCTTTTTCTTCTGAAAAATGAAGGATTTTACCCTCTCTCTCTTTCAGTATATTTGGTGTGACCATTACTCAGTGGCTGAGGGAGAGCATGGTGAGTAACAGTGGTGGGCATGAGGAAAAACTGATCTAGGAAAATGCGAGGAGGCGGAAGGGCCGCAGACAGTGTGGCCTTGCAGGCTCTCCAAAGGGCAGAGCAATGGTGACAAAGCGCATAAAGAGGAAGTAAAAAAAAGGGGGGGGGAGGAGGGGAACTGCCAGCCCTCCCCTGGATGTCCCCTGGGGAAGGTGAGCAAAACCAAGTTCCCAGAGCATATGATCCAGCAATGTGTGGCCAGGTGGTGACTGGGGCCTCGCAGCTGCTTGCTCCAGACCTTTTGTGCCACCTCTGGGAGCCTTTTTGGGTGTCTCTGCCCTTGCTGGTACCACAAACTTGTACTCCATCTGCCTGGTGTTGATCCCACACACCTTGCAGCAAGGGGAGAGGGGTTGTCTGTAAGTACAGGAGTCCCCTGGGAATGGCCACCTCCTTCCCAACATTTGCTTCCAACATAGGCTTGCTGATGCATAGAAGGGACCTGAAACACCTTCTGGGAAAGCCAACACCAGCCACTGGCTGTGGAGAATCCTACAACTTTTCAGCACCCTTGGGGATCTCCTGAATAAAGACCCAGGTCTGAATGTGCTGCCCAGAGAAGTTAATCTGAACTATAATTTCAAATGTTGTCTTAAAACCATGGCCAGAGACTTTTTGACAGAAATAGACTTGAGACCATCCCAACAGATTTCCCATTCCCATGGGCTCGTGGGAATTTTGAGGGGGAGAGATGGGCCCATCTGACAGCATCAGTGATGCCATCAGAAGGTTTTGTTGAAACTGAGAAAATTTACCCAGAAGCAAGGACCGCAATAAGGTTACCATCGCATTAAAGAAACCTCATTAATCAGGATTAGCACTTGGGATCTCCCACCAAGGTCAAAGCCAGGGGTTCAGCTGCAAACCACGGCAGTCCCTTTGCTCCCCTTGCACCATGTGTTGGTTTCAGTTCCACCTAAAACTCCTCCTGGGCTTAAGTGTGTGGTATAAGACAGCAGAGGAAAGGAAAATTTCCAACGTAAGGGTTTTTTAGAGCTGTGTATTGCATTTCTTCAGCCTTGTAAATGCTCACTTCATCTGCAAGGAAAATATCTGTGAATGTGGCTACACAATTACTTTGCTGAAGAATTTTGACGGCCAAGATGATATCACTTCTGTAGACCTCCTGGGCCAAGGGAAAGCCTGCATGACTTTCCCTCCCTGTGTCTGGAGAGCAAATTGGCAGGGATGTGGTTTTGCTTCCTTACATGAGGCCTGGCTTCCCTCTTTCTGTGTTCTTCTGAAAAATTGCAAAGGTCTCAGGACAAAGCTGAGCTTTTTAATTTTCATCAAACTTGTTGTGGTAGTTTTCACCCTTTCCTCCCTGTGGTACACATATCCCTGCCAGCTTCACTGCTGGGCAGCTAAGGAAGCCCATCCCGCATCACTGGGAATGTTCCATTCATCCTACCCTTCCCTATCCATCAGGAAATGGCTATGGGGAAAGAGTCAATTGCTTATACAGTGTTTTCATTTTTTTTCTGAACTTCCTTGGCAGAAGGGTCTGTTGGTAGACTCTTTTTGAAAAAAATTAGCTATGCCAAAGCACTAGGGAGTGTAAAGAACCTGGAAACACCAAAGCCATCAGGGAAGAGCATCCTTTTCCCCGGGAAAGGGCAATCAAGGCATACAGCAAGCATTGATGTGCATGCACCTTTCAACAGGAAAGGTAGTGTGATGAACAAATTGTTTTAGTTGTAGGCATCAAATTTTGCTGCAGTCAGTGCTGAGTGTTTTGGGGCACACACATGCCTAAGCAAAGCCAGTGCTTGTTGCATGGGGAGCAAAGGCATGCTTAGCCCGCATGGATTGGTTTTGTATTAGCCTATTTCATTTCCCTGACATGGGAGACGTTTGTCTTGCACTAGTGTTGTTTCCTACCCACTTCGAGAGAAAGAACTGCGTGGTGGCCACATCCCCTTCTCTAAAAGCTGTCCCTGGTGAAGGGGGCCCCAGGGCCAGAGGGGAGGGGACAGAGGAGGCCCACTTTGCCACAGCACCCGCTTGAAGCATGTCAGACTTTAACCTGCCATCACGCAGCCAAGGATCAGCCCTGTCTGACACACTCCATCCTCATCTTACCTTCACAGCAGCACCAATGGCTCCTTGCTGTGCAGCAATGCCAGCTGCAGACCTGTCTTTCCACAGTGTCCTTTCCTTAGCTGGAAATCCCTGGCAGGTAAAATGTCCTTTTTGTCCCTTTTTTTTTCCCCAGAAGCTATGCCATGCTGCATTATCCGTCGCACGGCAGGAAGTTTTCTGCATTGACAGGGAGGTTGGATAGCTGCTGTGGCCATTGGCCATGAGAAACAAAGTCCCAGCAAAGGCTGGCTGGGATCATGAATGACCGCTGTGCGCTCAAAGTAATGAGCAAATATTGTGAATAAGCAGCTGCAATCTTCTGGCTTTGTGACCTCCCCCTTCCCCTGCATAGAGGTGATGTCAGGGCGGGCATCTCCCTCCTTGATATGCTGTGTGCTTGCAACCTGAGGCCAGCAGAGGTGCTTATTGGAGCTGCACCAGCATGTGTGGCCCCTTTTCCCTCTTCCCTTGGCCCTGCAGCTTCCAGGCCGGAGCTATACCTATTACATAGCTTCTAAAATCCACTCCTCACCCCCAGATGTGATGGTGTAGGGCTGCATCTGATTAATCTCAGACACTTACTGTAGGAGACTAATTTACTGTGCATCTTGCTTGGGTGTTGGGGGGGAGCTGGGCAGGCAGACGCTTCAACCCTAACAGCCTTGCTGTTACATTCAGCCTTGCTGTTAAATTCAAATTTAACAGCCTTGCTGTTAAATTCAGCCTTGCTGGCACATTTGGGCCCTTAGATGCTTCCTCTGAGGGCCGGTACTCTTTGTCATTAAGGGCTGATCCTAGCATTACAATTTTGTTGGTGGAAGAGATGTTAGGATTAGTAGCAGAGGAAAGAAAGGCTTGGAAATGTGCTCCATTTCCTAGAGGTGACAGCTTTTTCCTCCTCACAAATTGCCCAATCAGCCACAAGATGAGTCCCACATTTCCACCTGACCCACTTTTGGCTTGTCCGGGCTGACTGCAGAGCTTTTGTTTCTAGGATGCACATACGCACAGCCATGGAGCTGTGAGGATTTCGGCTTATCTTGTGCGAAATAACCTGGAAACAGGGAAGCTTTTCAGCCCTGGGCTTCCCTTGAAGGCAGAAAATGATGATCATCCCAGGCCACTACCACCCAGGCTCCAGTGGAAAGATTCTGGGGACCTTGCCTAAGCTTTGTGCAGCTGTTGCAGGGAAGTTTGACCCCCAGCAGCTCCCAGCTGAGCCTGGAGCTTGGGGTCTGCGAAGCTAGGGAAGCTGGAAGGAATAAACAGCAGATGGGACATGTTGTTCTGCTCCCCTGCTAATGAGTTTCAGCAGGCTGCTCCTAATTTGCATCCCTCCTATCTATGGAAAGGTACTGTTGTGAGTCTGGACCCTCCTGCATCTGGATGGAAAAGCATGAAGGAAGAGCTCAGATGACTGTGACCAACAAGTGCCTGTTCCCCTCTTCATTGCTGTGTCTGGTGTGGACCTCTCCTTTTCTAAATCCAGGAGCAGGCACCATTTAGAACCACAGAGATCTGAGAAACACAGATCAGCAACAGAAAGCAGAAATGGCATTGTAGGCACAGGAACAGCCCTGGGTGACAGTATAAATAGACATGTGCTTGCTCTGCTTTGTGTATGACGGTGTCATGATTTCTTTTCCACTACCCAAGGGAAATTTCTAAGGGTGAAATGTCCATCCCAATCATACTTTCCATGTCCAACTCATTGTCCTTCCTATTTGCTCAGCCATCACATCTTGAAGGATGCTTCAGGGGACTTGCCTTGCAACCACCTCATGTCTTGCTTTTGCCTCCCTTTGCTGGCCAGTAAAGACAGGGTCTGTTCCTCTGTCCCCAGTTATAGAATCATAGAATCACTAGGTTGGAAAGGACCCACTGGATCATCGAGTCTAACCATTCCCATCAATCACTAAACCGTGCCCCTCAGCACCTCATCCACCTGTGCCTTAAACACCTCCAGGGAAGGTGACTCAACCACCTCCGTAGGCAGCCTGTTCCAGTGCCCAATGACCCTTTCCATGAAATATTTTTTCCTGATGTCCAGCCTAAACCTTCCCTGGTGGAGCTTGAGGCCATTCCTTCTTGTCCCGTCCCCTGCCTCTCTTTCTGTCTCCTGATGCAGTATCTGTGTGGCTACCTGAAAGAGTCTCTGCCTGCCCTTTGTCACCTGCAGACAGTGTGGCTTGTTTGCCTTTCTTTATGCTTTGTTGCAATCTCTTCCTTAGCATCCCATATTCAGATAAGTGTGTCAACAGCTCAAGCCAATAGCTTGTGGCTCTGGGGCAGAATCACAAAAAGTCCAAGCCTGCCTGCAGGGCATGGCAGGGCTCTCAGGAGAAACTCTCCAAAGAGAGGCAGCAAAGGAGAAAATTACACTTATTTGGCTGCTAAAGGTATTAGGACTGTTAGGAGCAGTGAAAACCCACTTTGGGTCGGTACCTGTCTCACACGAGGCAATATCCTGGTTATTACAGACCCAACTCCTGCTCCACTTGTGCTAAATGGAAGACATGTAGTGTTAGCTTTAAAAGAACACCCCTAGCCAGCTGCTGACAGCTGTACAAGGTCCATATCAATGCACTGCCTGTTTTGTACCCCAAAGATTCTTGCAGCCCCCTTGAGCAGGGCAGCTGTAAAGCGGCACTTCCTTTCAGAGCTTCACAGAGCCTCGCAAGCCCTGCGAGCAACTGAGGCAGAAAACAAAAAAACAGTGTGATTCCTGTCCACAGGCTGTGAAAGGTGGGAGAAGGAGACTATGCATCCCAGTAAGTGGCTTCCTGGGCATCTGGCCACAGTGAGGGCTGAGGGTTGAGTACTGATGAAACAGCCTGTTTATGTTTTCAGTGCACATGTACCTAATGACTGGTGTCTGTGCACTAATCTAGGCTCTGCAGGCAAGCCAGGAGGTGAGATTGAGCACACCTGCCCAGCATGTGGAACCCAGCCCTGTGTGTTGGCTAGGTCCAGCAGGATGGTGAGGTGCTCGTGTCCTGTACATGCAAGGCATCCAGCCTCTACCTCCCCACACACTGGGGACAGCAGGAAGCCTCCCAGAGCCAAACTGAGGATCATGCCAGTCCCCTGCTTCCTGGATTCTGGGCAGGTTTGGGATGCAAGGGGTTTGCCTGCCATGGAAATGTGCTGATCAAGGCAGGGCTGAGGCTAAGCCCTCTCAGCCGCAGCCGTGCCACAGTCGGCCACACCCTGGCTCCCACCTGAAAAGGTGGCTCCCTTGGCCAAGGTGCACTCCTCCACAAATGCTTACAATATTTGGCACTTGCGAAGTCCTTGATTCTCTGCACCAAGATTTTGCGTGATGTGACAGCTATTCGTTACACCCTGGAAAAATGGGAGACTGCATTTGTTTGGAAATCAATGGTTGTTTATTTGCCTCTTCCCATTATCTTCTAGGATAAATGAGAAGCTCTTTGTTGAGGCTATCCCCACCTTTTTTTAAAGAGAACTAGAACTTCTGGCATGACACTTCTCATATGAGCGCATAACTGTAGGACCTGCAATGACTTGCCTCATAAAACCAAAAGTTTCAGGTCCTTTTCATGCCTTTTTCTCTGCCCCCAAGAGCAGCCTGTTGCAGAGTCCAGTCACATCCATCTTATTAAGCTCCTTTCACTCCAGTGAAGGGTACCCGAACTGCTGATTTGCCACAACCTAATGCTGTGCCACATTGCTCAGCTTCCCATCTGGGAAACTCCTTCTTAGGTGACTTGCAAAATAAAACCTGTTTCCTTGTTTCAGATCCTGAAAGGGCATCGCGAAGTATTTACGGGAGACTGCAGACGTGCCTGTAGTCACTGACATACAAGCCTCTGCACTCACCAAGTCTGGGAACATTAATGAAGCTGGCCTGGATTTACACTGGCACAATGGAACAAAATTTGGGCTTTGATGAAGAAAGAAGTCAAAGAATTCCTGTGCAAACATAGTAGATATCAAAGGAAGGTAATGTTTTTTCACTGCTGAGGAATAAAAATCTGTATGGAAAGTCAATTAAGTGAGCAAATAGTGCACTTTCCCCAGTCTTTAATTTGGGCGTCACATAAATTCCCTAAATTTCCCTTTGGAGATGACTTTTAGCTCCTTTGTTAAGTATCACTGCTGGAATTGCAGCGAGAGGAAATCAGTGGTATTCACTGATATATGGACCTGCCAGGAGAGAATGGGGTTAAGCTGAAAATGTGGTCATAATTCTTCTCATTGCATTATTTCCTGCTTCCTACACTCGACCTCTCCCTTTTTCCTCAATACAGGCTGAAACTCTTAGCTCAGCACATCCTTAACTGCAGCAGGAGTGCGGTGTCTCCACAGAGACAAGCCGAAGGGACACCCAGGAGGGACTGAGCAACATTTGGATTGAAGTCACCATCCACTGGACTCTCCTCAGCCCATGGAGCATAACTGTTAAACACTCAGCACTTTCTTGGCACAGCCTCCAGCCCCCAGCCTCTGGAGCCCACCTTGCCTGCCAGTGTCTCAGCTCACTCTGCTCAACCCATCCTTGAGACAATACTCACAAAAGTCAGCAATTACTCATTTTGAGCAAGCAAATTAGCAGCCTCTAGTTGCTCATAGCACAGCGAACATCCTGTGAGCACCAGAGGCAAGGGGGAACCACAGAATGTGAAGTACAAAGGTGATCAGACATGCCCCCACAGGAAGCACAATGATGAGTATAGAAACCTGATCAAACCACAGCTGGAAATGGGCTGCTGAAGGCTCTGAGAGATGCTGGGGTCTCTTGTGACCTGCCAAATTGCTATCTGCTTCCTTTCTAGCAAAATTAAAAGAGAGGTAATGCTGTCTGAGGAGGAAAGATGAATGTACATGGGGAGAAGGCCTTCAGCCCAGCAAAGACATGTGCATGTGTACCTGCTTTTCATAGAATCACTAGGTTGGAAAAGACCCCCAGGACCATCGAGTCCAACCACTCCTATCAAACACTAAACCATGCCCCTCAGCACCTCGTCCACCTGTCCCTTAAACACCTGGGCAGCCTCTGCCAGTGCCCGATGACCCTTTCCGTGAAAATTTTTTTCCTGATGTCCAGCCTAAACCTCCCCTGGCGGAGCTTGAGGCCATTTTCTCTCATCCTGTTACTTGGGAGAAGAGGCCAGCTCCCTCCTCTCCACAACCTCCTTTCAGGTAGTTGTAGAGAGCAGTAAGGAGGTCTCCCCTCAGCCTCCTCTTCTCCAGGCTAAACAACCCCAGCTCTCTCAGCCACTCATTGTAAAACTTGTTCTCCAGCCCCTTCACCAGCTTCATTGCTCTTCTCTGGACTCACTCCAGAGCCTCAACATCCTTCTTATGGTGAGGGGCCTAGAACTGAACACAGTATTCAAGGAGCGGTCTCACCAGTGCAGGAGCCTGCTAAATTCCAGTCGTCTCTCATACATGTGCCAACTATAGCCCATGCCTCTTCATTAGATGGTGGGTCAGCTCTCCAGGGCAGGGCGGTGTCAGTACTCTCCAGCACCTCTGCATCTAGCCACAGCCCCAAGGCAATGCATCCTTCTCCCACCCATCGCCCACAGATCATGCAGCCTTCTGGGCTCCTCCACGTGTCTGGCGCAGAACTCACTCACATTTGGCAGGGACAATTTGGAGCTGGGTAGATGTCAACTGGCAACATCAGCAGATCTGCTGAGGCTGCCACCTCTACAATCTCCTACAGGTGCATCGCTGAAGAGTAAAACACAGAGTAGGACAGTCTGCAGAAATGACAGTCTGCAGAAAAAACAGTCTCGGCAGGAAAACAGCTGGCAGGCAGGCCATGGAGACCCTTTGCCCTGCCCATGCTTAGTGAGTCTCCGACTGACTCTCCGGATGGGCTGTTCATCACTGATTGACAAAGAGCATCTTCTGTCCCAGCAGTGACCACTGAATGAACCCATCTCATTTGCCCTGGGAGCCCAGGACTAGAAAGCAAAGAAGGAAGCAACATCCTCACAGTCTAGGCTCACTGACAACCAGAATATGTTGTTTAAAATGTTCCCCCTCCCTGGGAAAATTCTGCTGGTGTTGAAATTCATTTGCATTACCTATTTTAAGAGCTGGCCTCTTTCTCTAAAGAGCCCTGGAGCTGGAAAGCTTGTTAGGTTTACCTCATGCACTGCTCCTCTCTGGCTCATGCCAGTTCCTAATGCCTTCTGCCTCTCAAGTAAAACAAACAGGTTTTGCCTGCAGATCTCAACTTATCTATTGCATGCCACAGCCAGGTTCACAGTGATCTTGAACGCAGGATTATCTCTTCTTCAGCCAGGAGAATCACATTGTGAGCTCCCACACTTATTTACTCAGGCCTACTGATTAATCAACTAGCAAGGCCAATGGTTAAATGGCACTCAGTACCATATCTAGGCACATAATGGGACAATAAATAGAAATCAAATTACTTCCTTAAGGTAGCTGCTAAGCTCAGAGAGTTCAGAGACTTTTGAATACCACATACTAAAGGACAATGCCTAAATGTGATCCTAGGTTAACTAAATTGTGCCACGTCTGTCAAGCATGAACACAGCCTGATTAGCATTTCCAGTTCATTGTTAATATGTAAACCCAACAAGGCACAGAATTAATCAGTGCAACCAATTACTCTGCCCCTACAAACAATGCTGTGCTCTTTAATGGTCAGGCACGCTCTGTGTGGGTGACTGAGACCTTGTGGGGATCATTCTTAGCTCAACCAGGGCCACGTAAGAAGGACTTAGAACACTCTCCAGAGACAGGGAGTTTTGCAGTGAGAAGGCACTGGACTGAGTCTATCCCACCTGGAGGAGCAACAGGGGAATAGGATGGCCTGGGGGATACAGCAGAGATGGAGGCTTTAAAGCCACATGTCATGAGGCCTTTCTACACGTTTATTTCCCCATCTGTAATAAAATAAGTAAAACAGCACTTAGTTGCCTCATAGGGTGTGTGAGCTGCACATAATTGATATGTACAACTGATTCAAAGGTTCTGTGAAAAGCGGAGAATTGAGAAGAGCTAAATGGTGTTCATGCTCCTGCACAAGGCTGTGTCTTTGTGTACTGTACCCTTCTAAGGATGAAGTGTCCCATGTCACCAACTCCCTTTAAAAGTAAGCTCCATTTTGAAGTCATATGGAGGTGTCCTGCCCTGCCTTGACTTGACACACATTTCTTTTTAACCTGGACACCTAGACCATCAATGTAGAATCATAAAATCATCATAGAATAGTTTGGGTTGGAAGGGACCCTTAAAGGTCATTCAGTCCAACCCTCCCTGCAGAGAACAAGGACATCTTCAACTAGATCAGGTTGCTCAGAACCCTGTCCAACCTGACCTTGAATGTTTCCAGGGATGGGATATCTACCACCTGTCTGGGCAACATGTTCCAGTGTTCCATCACCCTAGCTGTAAAAGTTTCTTGCTAGTATCTAGTCCAAAAATATCCTTTTGGTTTAAAAACCTGGCCCCTTGTGCTGTCACAACAGGCCTGGCTAAAAAGTTTTTCCCCATCCTTCTTATAAACTCCCTTTAAGTACTGAAAGGCTGCAATAAAGTCTCCTTGGAGTCTTCTCTTCTCCAAGCTGAACAACCCCAGCTCTCTCAACCTTTCTTCATAGGAGAGGTGGTCCATCTCTTTGGTTATTTTTCTGGCCCTCTTCTGAACCTGCTCCAGCAAGTTCACATATTTCCCGCGTTGAGGGTTCCAGAGCTGGATGCAGTACTCCAGGGAGGGTCTTACTAGAGCAGCGTAGAGAAACAGAATCATCTCCCTTGATCTGCTGACCATGCTTCTTTTGATGCAGCCCAAGATATGGTTGGTGTACTGGGCTGGAAGCACATATTGCCAGCTCGTGTCCAGCTTTTCCTTTTCAGCAGGGCTGCTGTCAATCCCCTCATCCTCTACTCTGTACTGATACTGGGGATTGCCAGGTGCAAGACCTTGCACTTAGCCTTGTTGCACCTCATGAAGTTCGTATGCGCCCACTTCTCAAGGTTGTTCAGACTCCTCTGGATGGATTATATGAAATAAGCACTCTTTTTCCAAGTGCCGTTGTATTTAGCTGCTTTTCTATCACTGCTCTGGGCTATAGTTCCAAGTGTGTTATGACACTCTCTTTTTCCATGTGCTTCATCTCCTTGCTGCTCTAGTTGATATCCAAGTTTAGTTTTCCTTTGACTTTGTCTCATCCTCACTTTCAACAATCTCCAAGACCTTGCAGCACAGGTTTTCTAAGCCACCAGAGCTGTTGACTGCAGGTATGCTTCATAACTTTCTTGAACATGCCAGCACTAGGCTAGACTCTCATGTGTCTGTGTGACTAGCAAGCTGTGCACAGAAATGTGTGCATAGGGGGGAAACAGAGGTTTCAGAGGTCTTCATTGTCACGGCTCTTCCTTCCCAAGGGAAAATAATTGAAGATTATCGACAAACATCATTGGCATGCCAGTCGCTGGATATATTCTCTCATTGAGATGACAGGAGTGCTCTGTAGGCTGGATGACATGAAGACCGTAAAAGAAACCCATAACAAGATAATGGGGTAAATGAGCCAGGATTGCATCTGCCAGCTCCCTGTGCAGCATGGAGCTGCACAGTGATGTATGGCTCCTCATAGAGGAGCTGTGAAACTAGGAAGAAATATAGAAGAAGAGAAAAGAAAGAGGAAGTGATGAAGAAAAATAAAATTAGCTGATTCAGCTTAGGGCCATGCATAGACAGAGTCAGCCCTTGCCATAGCACTTACTCAAAGCTCAAAAAGTGAAGGGATGGATCTCTTATAGATGTACCCTTGCATTCAGCCATTCATCAAACTCAGGCAGGACAACCATTTTACACATAAGCACGTAATTAATTCAGATATCAGGAAAAAAGCACAGAGACTTATTGCTTACTTAATTAAAGGAAATGAAATTAAAAGAACTAGTGCAATCTGGAAGGAGCTCAGCTCCATGCTTCCCAGGCAAGCATTGGCTCAACCTTGGTATTAAATGTCAACTATAGCTAGACGTCACTGACAAATAACCAGTACTTTAGGAAGGACATCATCTGTTCAGAGCACTCAGGACCACTCCTGCTCACACAATGAGGCAGGGAAGTCTGTGGCATGTGATGGTGAGACTGCTAGCCATGTCTGTAGGCGTGCAAGATCTGGTAAAGGCTCTGCAAGACAGAGAACCCACGGAATCCTATGACCTGTTGCTCCAGGGGTCAATTCCTCTCTGATTTTTTCCTACCTTTCAAACCCTGGGATGCGCTGTCCTTCTGTACCCTAGGATGGAAAACCCAGCATGGACAGAGGTGCCCACAAGGCAGTACCCAGAAATAAGTCATGGCTGGGACCTGTAGGCTGCTTCTGTCTCCCAGGGGAACAAAGCACTGGTAGTTCAGCCTGTGTCTCAGGAAATTAGTGAAAGTCCTTCTGTGGAAGTGGGAGATATTGTAAGCCCAGGCTGCAATTGCCATCTCACATGTC
Organism: Clamator glandarius; assembly: GCA_033459285.1. NCBI lineage: Eukaryota > Metazoa > Chordata > Aves > Cuculiformes > Cuculidae > Clamator > Clamator glandarius. The sequence goes on from JAUNZM010000020.1 coordinate 2,776,386, forward strand.
ATAGGAAAGGGAGACCCAGCCACTGCCAACCAGTGATTCATCCTTCCTAAGACAGTATCAGATAAATCATCTGATGTAGATATCTGCTGCTCTCCATCATCCACAACAGCAGCTGAGCTATCCTGCTTTGAGACATTGACTGCTCGGTGTTAGCCATCTCATATGAGACCATTAGCAAGTTAGGTCAAGATTTACTAAGCATCTGAGGAGTTATTGGGACTTGATCTCCCATACAGGCCTTCACACCAGCGTAAGGTGGCTAGGACAGTGGGTTTGTGACATTAAAACAGCTTAACTTTAGCACAGCACAGTTAAGCACCACCACACTTCTGTCAAAGAGGCTTGCATGCAGACAGGATCCAGGCTGGAGGTGTTACTCAGGTTACAAATCACACTGACCAGAGAAGAAAAGCCAGGAAGAGATGGATAATTTAGCATTCTTCAGACCAGTAGAAAACTCACGCAATTAACCAACACTTTGCTTTCCATGCAAGTCTCCTTTGAAGATTTATTATTAATACAATTAAACTGGCTTCCCTTGCTACATCTGTACCACTGGCCTATGTTGCTTTGAGTCAGACACCAATATGAATAGCCAGAGCTGGCTGAAATATGAAGTCTTGACTTGTTTGAAGACAACTCTCTGGCTTTGTCCTCTAAGACAGACCCTGACTTTACCTGAACCTCCTCATCTGTCCAGTAAGGATGACTGCTCCAGCCTGAGGAGTGCACAGAAGCTGAGGGTTGTTCTCACATAAGAACTGTACTTTGCACTGTCCTCTAATTTGAACACTTTTCAAAACCCTGTATTTAAAATTCTGTGGGCATCCAAGCCTGTCCTGGAGACAAGAAGAGGAAACCTCAAAACTTCCCACTATAAGACATCAATCTTGGGGGCTACTATAGGTACATGCAGAAGTAATTTTTCCTCTACAACTAAAAGAAATAAAAATAAAGGTAGGTCAGCAGGGTATAATCCTTGAACGTGTCCCCAGAAAGCCCCAAAAGCTCATGGATGTACGAATCACCTTGAGTGACATGGTAAAGCCTCCTGAATTGTGCAAAGAGAAGAGGAGGCTGAGGGGAGACCTCATTGCTCTCTATAACTACCTGAGGGGAGGTTTTAGAGAGGAAGGTAATGGCCTCTTCTCCCAAGTGACAGGGGACAGGACAAGAGGAAATGGCCTCAAGTTCTGCCAGGGGAGATTTAGGCTGGACATTAGGAAAAGATTTTTCGCAGAAAGGGTCCTTGGGCACTGGCTGAGGCTGCCCAGGGAGGTGGTTGAGTCACCTTCCCTGGAGGTGACGAGGTGCTGAGAGGCATGGTTTAGTGTTTGATAGGAATGGTTGGACTCAATGATCCGGTAGGTCTCTTCCAACCTGGTTATTCTGTGATTCTGTGATTCTGTGAAATGGATTAGGGATTACAATAAGTTTTCTGCAAAAACATACAACAGTTTATAAGATAATGAAAGAACAGAGAACCTGAGTGGAGAGAAAGCTGAGGACATGGAGGACGACAATGTATTTAATGAAGGCTACTTGTTAAAAAGAAAAACCCCACCTTCAGCCTGGCTGATCATTTTACCTGCACCAGAAAACCACATTTCCAAATAGGATAGACGTTTAGGCCTGTTGATAAACCCCCTAATAAGGTAGGTTTTGCTCTTTGCCTGATCTTCCTCCTAACCCGATAAGGAAAAGACAGAGTATTGCACCAGCTCAGCTTTGCATTTGGCACTTTACTACCACACAGTGCATTGCATTAGTGTTCAGGGGTTGCTTGCAGCTTTTGGCACCAATAAAGTGTGAGGTTTAGTCTGCAAAAAGAAGATTAGACCACAATTATTATCCTTGTCAATGATTTCAAGCCACTTACCATGCATGTTTTAAGGTGCCATCTGCAAGCCATGGATGTGAGGACTCAGTGATGATATGGCTATGGTTATGGAGGTTTTAAGTCCAGTGCCCTATCAAAACTCTCTGAATGTTCCCAGCCATGTGGTCCAAGAGTCTGGCTTCCTTCAGAAGAGGTTGTTCTTAATAAAAAGTCTCATTGTTATTCAATTGTCTTCATGGCTCAAAGATATCTCCTCTAGTATCTATAAATAATTTGATGATCCTTTCTTGGACATGCTCATTACAGAAGCTGATTACTGTTGCAAAATCTGACTTAGATAGTAGGACCATGAAAGGGAAAAAAAATAGACTCAAAGCTGTGCACATTCTTAGTGTTTGGCTGAATCATGTCTACAAGCATGTCCAGCTCCAAGTTGTCTTAATGATGCCTTGACTTTCTCTGCCATATAAAATTAAGCTTTGATCAAGTAGAGATTGTGTGTTTGTAGCTACTTTCTTAAAGGGGAGAAAGCAGGAGCAGAGTCACACAAGGAAACATACCCAGGCCATTGCTGCTTGGCTCACATACCGATGAGCCAAGATGATACAGGGGCTGGGAAAAGCAAATGAAACTAGGTGACAAGTTCCAAAGAAGGGACACCTCTGCACAGTGCAGATTTCAAGCATGAACACACCAAAACACAGATGTTGTGCATGCTCAAAGCTCACACAAGTTCATAGAGCAATTAGACAACTTCATGATAGAAAAATCCATCAAGTACTATTAATTGCAAAGGAAGTCTTTGCTTCAGGAATTCCTGGAGTCCAGGGAAGTATCTTGCAATAGTATTAGAAAATCCTAGTGCCGTGCTTTTGCTTCTTGCTAGGCACTTTTTTTCCTGGCCCTTAGTAAAGCGAGGTTGGATTGGCTGAGTAGCACTGGTCTCACATCAACATGTGGCCATAAGAGGTTGACCTGGGAATACTACAGACCTACAGAGGACTTTCTGCCTATTAAGAAAATTCCCTCCAACTCCAAGTAGCAATGCTAAAACTACAAACAAAAACCCTTTTCTGTTATCTTGGATCTTATCTGTGAGTCCTAAGGAGAACTCCCAGCAGTAAGATCTACTGCTAATGTGAGGAGGCAGAGAAGAAAGCTCTGCAATTTCGCCTCTGATTTGAAGGCACCATCCCTGCCTCCTGTTGATTTTTTCTTGCCAGAGGCTAAAATTCACATGAATCATCAGCAAGTGCATGGAGCCCATGCAAGCTATCACGGCTTGTGTAATTAATCCTGAGCCAATGAGATTTGGCGAATTAATAAAGTTACTGCTGCTGGGATGGAAATTCCTGTTACCTGCAGCAGGGCTGAATTTGCTGTTCATCTGCATCTGCACATTTGCAGTTTCCTGTGATCACAGCAGCAGGAATTGTACATGGGGTATATAGATGTGGGGTAGATATATGCACAGCAGAAGAGAACGAGAATAAATGCATAGTGATCCAAAGTTTTAGCGACTCTTCTTTCCAAAAGAGGTCTTATCATGGATCCTGTGCAGGAGAACAAGAGATCACATATGTCATGACAAGCCTGAGTGCCCATGCATCACCTTTAGAGCCTAAGAAGACATCTCCAACACTTCGGTCTTTTGGGTTTTTTCTGCCCATTCAAGCAGTTTCTTTACTTAGCTGCTTCTTTTAATCACCTTAATCCTAGCAATCCCTATCAAGAGGAGCAGAGGGAATAGCCTGGTTAAAGGGAAGCAGCCCTGCAGGCCTAGGCAGGAAATAAGTCCATGTTCTCTCATCCCCCTCCACTGTCCATCTGCACTCTGGCACATAGAATCAAATAGATTAGGTGGGTTGTTTTTTTTTTACCTCAGTAACAAAGCTTGCTTTGATTTCAGAATACCCAGCTGCAAGAGTAAGTTGTATATGTTCCAGACACTAATTTTCGTGTACGCCTCTTTTCAACATTTAACCTGTGATTCCTCCAATACTATCATCCAGGTGAGTTGTCTGGGTTTACACTTCATTGAATGTAAGATCCTCCTTCTTCTGAATGCAAAAATATCTCTATATCTGGTGGCACCAATACCCTGTTGATCATCTCTTCCTGGAGAGGAATTTTGGAAATTCCTGATTGGTAGCTGCTATGTCAGAGTCTTGGTCCTTCCAGCAATCTAGAGAGATCTCAAAGGTCTCAGTGAAGTGCTGAGGATCTGAGCCGAAAATGTTGAATTTGATTGTACCCTTCTTTCTCATGCGCTAGGTTAGATGTCTGTCACCTTTATTGAGCTCTTGTTTGTTCTTTCTTGAGAATCAAAAGGTACTTGTTCCACCCAGCCAACAAGCATGTTTGACATTGACCTAGCTGATATCCACCCTTCCCCCGGCACAGAGCCCGTTCATACAATGTGAGCAATGCACATCTGTTTCTGAAAACAAGACAACATTTCTGCATCAAGAGAACATTGTGTTTTCAGTGAGTGAGCAAGAAAGGAGTCATATAAATGTAGTCACTCAATTTCGCTTCCCAGCACAGGTTTCACAGACTACTTGGTCACCATTTTCCAGATATGGTCTGTCCAGTCAGGCAGGCAGGTCTGAGTACACAAATATATGCAGTTAGTGCTCTTATGGTTTGTTTGTTTTAAAATACATTTTGATTTCTTTTGCAGCCAATGCAAAACTTGTCTTGAAGTTTTGAAAAAAACAGAGTGCGGTAGTGGAGAGCTTACACAAAACTGAGGTGATGAATATTCTATCAGTGCTCACTCTGTTAAGTGACACAAAAAATTCTGTGCCATATGTCCCGAGCAGCCTTCTACTCACCATCAAAGGAGGGGAAAATGTTATTTGTCCTAAACACACATGTGGTAAAAATAGAAATTGAATCCTAGGCTGTATTTAGCATTTCAATTAAATGTCCTCATTTTTAATGATTATACCTAGATGATTCACACATTAGAAAAATCAAGCTATATACAGAGCTGTCTAAATGGGAAAATATAGCATGCCCAGATATGACTGGAAGATTTAATGCATCTTAGGCTCAGACCTTCACACTACTAGCCAGATTTCAGTGGTGGGCTCTGCCATTTCTTGCTTCTCCTTTTCCCAATAAATGTGGACTGCAATCTATCTTGTGCTAGGAAACCCCTTAGTTCCTCTCCTCAAAGTCTAGAGATAGGAGATGAAAGACAGCCCATCCAAAGCTGTTTGATCTAGAAGCAAAGGGAAGAGCCCATGATCTAGAGGCCAGCTAAGATCAAGGCAAAGACATGAAGTAAAGCAAACACTGATGGAATAGGAGGAAATAAATCTGCCCCAGGACAGCAGGGCAGCCCTGGATCTGGGCCTGGAGGAATGGTGGCATCTCCATTCTTGAGGACGATCCACCATCAGACCTGACCAGGCAGTGAGAGCATGAGGAAGAGGAAGATCATGAAGATCTCCAGATCTCCCATCCCACCTAAGCCCTTCTGTAAATTTACAAACTTCTGATCTGCCCACATCTACACCAAAGGTTGAATACACCAGAAAATGAAATTTCAGCAGCAAAACTTTGGCCCTAAAGTTATCATGGAAATGAGCTGTGGAAACAAACTGATTTTATTAACAGACTGTCTTGAGCATTAGTATAAACCCTGTTAGAAAGAACAAATGTTTCCTGCAGAGTTAATAGACCTATATAGGGTTACTCTTAATAGTTGTTTATTTTATTTTCCACTGTTCATAATAAACCTCTGTGCATCTGAAAATAGCTCTCTCTAATGAGTACCTGTGCATTATCTGTGCATGGGTGTGTTTGTGTGTGCTGATGACACCTCAGGTTTATGTAGAGGGCTACTCATTTTCTTTGAAAAATGTATATTCACTGAGAAATCTGAAACATTTTCTGTTCACAAATGTTTCACCAAAACTGGGTTAGCATATTATTGCAATTCTTGGCAGTCACTGCCAGATCTCTGCCTTCAGGGGACATGTGCACAGAAGAAATCCTGCAAGGAAAGCAAGAGATAGTTACAAGGAAAAATCAGAAAATTTAAAAGAAAAATTAAAATAGTTTGCTCTGATTCACACCTAAATTAACTGTCAGAAGAGTGATGTTTCCCCTGAACATGAAGCCTTACTGTTTTATTTTTCTCAGTATGATTCCAGTGACAAGCTCTGCCACCCTTCTTCTGAGATTTTTGTTGCAAATTGCTCTCCTGATAAGATTCAGGATCCTGCAAGGCAAAATGAGACAAAGAAGATGGATATGGTGGACTGGTGATTTCCAGCAGTAAATCTTGGGGCTACATGAAAGTTTTAAATAAAATAAGGTATGTCTTCTTAATGAACAAGATGTTTTTCATTTTGATTAAGACATTTCTGTTCATGAAGACATCCAGACAACAAATGGATTGTCTTATGAACAAGAGATGCTCAAAACCAGCGTTCGACTTTCAACTCAAAAGCAGACAGGCAGTAGGAGAAGCTGGGAAACAAAAGACTGACTCAAAATATTTCATGGAGTTTGGTAAATCAAATTGGTGCTGGAGCAGGGAGATGAGTTAATGCTAGCGTTCTTAGCTGAAGAAAGGACAAGATATTTCTAAAGGGATCCTGGCTGAGCTCCACACCTTTATTTTTGCCTAGTTGAGTGCAGCTAAGAAACTAGTCATGGAAAGATTTGACCCTCATGAATCCCTAGGAGACTATACCTGCTGAGACCTCCCCCATTCCAAGTACAAGCAAATTAAAAGAACAAAGAGCCACTTTACTTGAAGATCTTTTCCAAGTTCAGCACTGTCTTCAAATGCATCAGTGGATTTTATCTCTATGCCCACCACTGAGCTAGACTAGCCCCTTTGCAGAAGGAGGATCCACTGCACAGCATTGCACAGTGCTTCTTTCTTTCCACTGCCTTTTTTCAGGTGACTAACCTCTGGAGCGGCTGTCTATAGCCACGTCTTTATTTTGTCCAGGGATGTCAGACACGGCATGCTCTAACCTAGATATGTTCTGGAAATACTGTCGCCTGCTGAGAGATGCGGTACCAGCTGACTGCATTGTTTAACATGGTCTTCATTGGCTTTTTTTCCTGTCAAAACAATGTAGGAGGTTTTGGGTGTTTTTTGTCAAAATCAGTGACTTTTCGATGGGACAATTCAACCTAGTTTCTGCCTGATATATTTCTGGCATTTCCTACCCACTGAAAATGTTCAGGATTTTTTTTTTTTTTTAGAATTGCACACATAGGATTGTGTATGGGGGCTCATACGTCTTGTCATTTGGTGGTGGAAGCAGGTCTGAAAATGCCAGAGACAATTTCCTGTATAACAAGCTTGTGTGGTGTGCGCTAGTGTGCCTGTGAAGGAAAAGACAGAAAAGTGATCCTAACCATTGTGATGCGGGACATCTTCCATCTCTGTAGCAGGCTGCAATGTGGGTCACAGCCTGGTCTACAGATCTGTGTCTTGATTTCCGTCTGATGCTCTTTAAGCACCACCACTGCCAGATCACATTCCCTAGAGCAAGCAGAGAGGTACTGGGTTGGTGCAGCCAGTGCAGCATTCCAGCTTGCTAACAACATCCTTGTTCTGACAAGAATCAGGCAACTTAAAGCCAGAAAAATTTAAAAAAAACAAAGTGCCGTCTATGTCCCTTGGATCTGCATGCAAGCACTGCTCAGTGCCACTACACTGCTGGCAAGATAGCACAGAGCTAGTCTTTCAGCTCCAAAATATTGTTTAGTAAATTAGTCAAAGTGCTGGCTGCCCAAGACAGGGTGCCTGAGAAAAAAGGACCTTCCAAAACAAAACCAGGAGATGTTTGTTAATGTGGGATAACAGAAAGGCTTCCAGGTTTTGAGTGATGGAAACTGGGAGAAAACCACTCCTCCAACTGCAGGTTCTTCAGTGTCCAGCAAGAAGAGTAAATCCCAATCAAGTGTGTTTCTTCACTTCTTTCTCACTAAACAGGAAAGAACGAGCTGGAATCAGAGACTAAACAGTGTGCTTGTTTCAGGTTCCCTGCACAGCCTAGGAAGGGTCTGGCAAAGGAAACCCAGATTCAGTTTCTTGCTCTATATCTGCCTTCCCATGCTGGAAAATCTGTCACGTTTTCAGGAAAGCTGCTGGATGGAGAGGACAAGGGAGGAAATACTGCAATTTAAGCATGACTTTCTTGTCTCTAAATTGAAGAGACATAGATTTCATGGATCAATCACTCAGTAGGTAAGGAATTGTGTGGATGGTCACATTCAAAGGATTGTGGTCAACAGCTCAATGTCCAAGTGGAGACTGATGAAAAGCGGTGTTTCTCTGGGACCTTATCACTGCCTACAATTACCTGAAAGAAGATTGTAGAGGGGTGAGTGTTGGTCTCTTCTCCCAGTTGGCAGGTGACAGGACAAGCTTAAGCTGCACCGGGGCAGGTTCAGATTGGACATTAGGAAAAACTTCTTCACCAAAAGGGTTATCAAGCACTGGAACTGCCCAGGGAGGTGATTAAGTCACCATGACAGGTACGGTTCGACTCAATTATCCCAAAGGTCTTTTCCAACCTAGTGATTATATGATTCTACATGTCGCTTTCTCCAGAAGACAGAGAGCAGTGTCACATGCAATTCCAAGCTCTGCTGGGTCGTGTCTTGCAGCTCATTAGGGCATGGGCTTGTGTTTTATTGATCCAGATGCTTAAATTTAAACTCACAGTTAAGAACATTGCAGAGTCTGGATCTAAATTTCACAGGAAGAGCTCTTCTGCTGTGAGCAATCCCACTGGTTCTCCTGGCCACTTCTATGGCCTCTGTTCCTGCCAACACTCCTGACTACCTCTGTACACATGTGGACCCTCTGCAGAAAGAAGAGCAACACTTTAAGCCTTTAAGGTAATTATTAGTTTAGTTTCAAAAGCAGATACACCTTTCCTAAAAAAAGTTTTGAGCTCACACCCAAATCAAGAGAAGCCACATGTGCATATCTGGAAGAGTAACTGTCTCTGAACGGGAGCTGAGGGAAGATCTCTTTAAAAGCCTCAGGTTTTGAGAAGATGAATAAACATTGGAAGCCAGCTGCTTGGCATTCACTCTGATTTCCCCCGTGTCTTATAGTACCTTCCAGCCTCTGAGCCTGGAGCAAAGGCTGACATATCTGGAGGGAATTTTGAAACAATGACGATTTTATTTCTGCAGAGAATCATGAAAAAACATGGCAAAAGCAAACATAGGAAGTCTGGAGAAGGGAAAAATATCACAGAATTGGACCAGAAAACACCATTCTATTTTGCATTTTCCATGAACTAAAAGCCTACATATTCCTGATTTTTTTTTTTTATTATAGCCTCTTGGTTTAATAAGTCATTAAACTGCAGATTTCTGAATGACCTTAACATTCCCACTCCTCTTACAAAAACAAATTAAAGCTAAAATCCCAGTCCTTCCCTAAAACACCTGAATTGGACAGATGTTTTGTATCTGAAGCCAGATCCGCAGGCCATGGAGCCTGGAAGGCATTGGCAGGTCTCCTGAGCACACAAGGCAACACGTGAAGAGTGATGCAGCTCTGCCAGGACTGGGTGAGAGGGAAGGTGTGTGGCAGAAAGACACAATCTCCGTGACCCATGTGGGTGGATTTGGCTCCTTTCTTTGGAAATGCTATTGACAGTGGCAGGCACTCCCTCTGGATGCTGCGAGCCAAGCTCCCAAACCACCTTCACATGTGCAACATGGCTTTCACCTTGTGACAGTGTGCTCCCACAGGGCAATTTGCTAAGAGCAAGAGGGGACAGGAAGCAAAGGTGGCACTAGAGTCTTCAATATGTGCATTGGTGCTAGTTTACAGGGCACTTCCAAAAATATGGAGGAAAAAAACTTTGGATCTATGAGATCATCCCCACTAGTGGATGATCTCAAAGGGATTTTACACCTTTGTACAGAAGAAGTGGAAAGTTTCTGGGAAATACCCCTGCACTGCACAAGCAGCATCCAGATGTACAATATTCAGAGCAGCATCTGCCAAGATGAATGTCTCAAGGCCCCTTTGATCCCCCAGCTAGTATGTGTCCTCACTTTGGTGATAAAGCTAGTGATGTGCTGAAAAGCCTCACCAATTCATCCCGTGGGAGACACTAGTCATCTCCTGGGACAGGTGAGTGCATCATTGTGTATTTGCTTTCTTTGTGGAACTAGTCATTAGAGAGGGTGTCACTTGCTTTCAGCTGACAGCAAGCAACGCGTTGTTACAGGAGTCGTCTTTGCATGTCAAAACTTTCTCACAGTCAGAAGTGCTCCTGGGCATGGGAAGGGTAGAGAAAGGATTGGTGTCACCCTCTGAATGTATGTCTCATACATTGAGGAAACACTCACACAAGCCAGGAGGAACAGGAACTGTGCTGAGGTGATTGCATCAGGTCCTTTGCATCAGTTTCTTACCATCCCAGCCCATCTTTCCCTATCTTGACCTGCTACTCTTTAAATAATGATGTTTTTTCTGTGGATTTCTTTAGCTCTGTTCTCTTCCTATGAGGCCCCTCATGCTCTGACCTCAAAAAGCCTGCCAGGCCATTTGACCATGGCAGGTGCCAAGCAACAGTAGTACCTCACAGCTGAACTGGAGAGGGCAACTCAAAGGAGCAAGTTACTGTACTGTTTGGTGCTTTTGCAACATGCAGCTCTCCCATTTAGGGTAACCCAAAGACTCGATCCTCCTCTAGTAACTCTTCTTTTTGTTCTGTTGTGAACCCTGTTATGGATTTGTCCATGGAGCCAATCCTTCTTTCCAAATACTGTTGGGTTGCTCTCAGGTGCTCCTCCCACCTTCCTTCGGCACAGCACACCTTTCTGGCCAGAATCCATCCAGTATCATCATTAGAAGGTTTGTTGATCCCGAGAATAACACCTGCATGTTCTTTAGCAAGCACTGAATTTAGTTCATGGCTGTTTTGCCCTGCGTATACTTTCATTGAGTCACACAGTGTTGCTGACTCACAGAAAGCATTTGAGTGGAAAGTGGCAAGAATGGTAGGGTACAGGTTGGACAATCCTCCTCCCAGTGGGAGGTAGATGACGTTCATCTGTTTACCTCAAAAAATTCATATCTCATGCATCTACATGCATCCATATGAAAGGAAGGTTGGTGACAGTAGAGGTTTCTAATTTATAGGCAAACATAAAACAGGATCCAGCGGTTGTGCATGGTTGCCAGATAAATGCAGGCAAACAATGAAAAATGTTCTCTAAACAAGTTAGCAGAGTACCCAGGGAGTACAGAGAGCCCTCCATCATTTAACATCTCAAGCAAGTACTTGAAGGAAGAAAGGCTTTCTATGTGTTAAACCTTCCCAGAAGCAGTCCTGCCATGCGCTTCATCATCCTTCCTTGTATTCTGGTTAAACATTACCGTATTATGCTGATGGGTACCAGAGATATGGTACCTTTGCTCTGAACCACTCCCAGAAGTGCCAAAGGACTCGTAAGAGCTATGGAACATTAACCCTACAGCCCCACCTCCATACAGGCATCCCAGCTCTACCAGGAGTGAAGAAAAACACCTCTATTCATTCACATGTACAGAATGCACTGGCAGACTTCCCATGGAGTGTGTCCAGGCCACTCCAACTAGTAAAAGCTGGTCTAGTGTCGCTGGTCTCACCACAGTGCTTGATCTAGGACTCTGTAACACTCTGACATCTCTTGCAGGTTCCTTTCTGACAGGCTTTTGGCAAGATGCAACAGCCACCGCCAGAATGAAGGCTGGAGCCAAGACCAGATAAAGCAAGTGGAGTGTTTTATTGTGCTGGAATAACTGTTCCATATTTCCCAGCTCAGCCCTTTCGTGTGGCTTGCAGATATTCACCCAAGGTGGGAGTTTAGAAGTCCCCTGTGCCAACAGAATATCTATGCAGCTTTACTCAGGCCCTTAAACAAAAAATCAGAAGCAAAGCAGATGCTATTTCTCTGGCTGTGTTGGATCTTGAGGCCTCTGGAGAACCGTAGAAAGGTCCCCACAGCTCCTAGGATGAATGAAAGCCATGTTAGTGGCACTAAAGGGATGACAGCCAGCTGTGAGCTTTGCTGGTTGCACGTGCATTTACCTCATTCATTCACATGTCACATGTCAGGAGCTGTGTATTCAATTAGAAAATAATACCCATTTGCAGCTAATTGCCTAAGACATCAGCTTTAATAGCAGCTGGAGAGAGTTAGATGCCTGAATTTCTTCTGAGCTGCACTTCCTACTTATGGGTCTAATTATGGCAAACCTGCTATTTGTCAACAAGGTTTTATCAAAGGTGGGGAGACATGACACTCATCTTTAGGGAGGTGTCTCAGACTTTCTATTAGGTATTGCTGAAGATGGAATCTGCCATATACCTGCTTGCCTTTCAAAGAAACATCCAGGCTTTTTCTGTGGTAACGAGGATGTGTAGACAGTCTGGGAACAGTCCGTCTGTCAGCTTGGTGGCATATCTCTATCTCTTCAGATACTCAAGGGGCTTACCCATGCTCCAGCATGTTTTTCACTCCATCTAGACCAAATCTGTGAGAGCTGTTCTAGAAGCTATTAAAATTTTCTTTCTATTCAAGGCAGTAGACAGCTGGGAGACGGTCAAGAGCCTAGGACAAAACTTTGCTAATAGGTTATGTACTTCTTGTTGCTCTTTCAGAAGTTCAGCAAGGGTTGTTCAGTGAATCTTGGTAGCTTCATCTTGAGAGACAACTTTTCCTGGTGAAACTTGGTTCATGTAAGGCTATGATACACTGTGCTTGGCTCGATGCAGAACATACAGCAGGATCTTCCAGGCTGTCTAATACAGCCTCCTGCAGTCAAAGGCAACTATTGAGTATTCAGACCTCATAAGGACACAAGTTTGTACTCCTTGAGCTACAGAGGAACTCAAATGCTCTTAAGCAAGCTTAAGATTCTCTACCAAAAAAACCCCTACACTAAATGCAACAAAAATTACTGTTCTCTTCAGCAAGAAAGACAAAGTTTATTACCAATAACCTTGGTGCCTGCAAGGGAGAGGAATTTGGTAAGTGAAATTCCCATGTGTGCTCACTAAATAGATCACATCGCTGTGGCAAAAGGCAAACCAGCAACTAACTCAATCCTGCGTTTACTATTTGACTTGAAATTCCTTCCCAACTCCAGATTTTATGGTCTCTTTAACTCTGGGCAAGACACACTAGCCAAGCACTTGGAAAACTCACTAGCATGCACGCATGCAGCATCATCCTCCATACTTAGCTGTGGTCAGTCTCCAGTGCTCAGGAAAAGTGTGTTTCACACCTTTCTTTCAAGCACTAATTCTGCTTTCCTTTTTCATGTGGCAGTCCTAAGTGTGGCCATCAACTCAGGCATTCCCAAAGTTTATTTCAGGACATGCAAAGACAATTTCTTTGTGTCCTTGGTAGCATACCCCTCATTGGATTTATGATGAACCGACATCTTACTCTTGCAGATGGACCGAACATACACATTGGTGATATTATCCTCTGTTCAGGACAAAAAGACATCAAGGGTCCCAGAGAACTGGAGCTACAAAACAGCAGCACTGACTCTTCTGTGGAGAACAAAAAACAGCCCATCCTCTGGAAATCACAAGAACCAGTTCTGGGCAGGGCAGAGGTGGAATAAACAACTTTCATCTTCCTGTGACCCTACTGCACATCACTGTAGTCCATGTGCAATAAATTGGGGACAACATAACAATCCCATAAGGAACAGGTGACTATAAAACTACAAAACACCAAAAGACATGTAGTTACACCATAAGTTTAAGTGTTAACATGCAATGAGGTCTCATAGTCTTTCTTGAAAACTCTGAAACCCTGAGGCATCAAGATCCTGTGGTACTGAGAAAAATCTCAGCATTTCATTTAGGGTATCTACAGAAGTCAGAAATTTCTTTCTCAGTTCGCAGAAAATCTCTAGGTTGTTCTAAAGGCACTTATTAGCATTTTTAATCTTCTGAGTTTTTAGGGGCTGGCAATATACAAATCATCTTGTTCATCAGCTGGATTTGTGAGAATGAGCATACGCTCTCTAGTTCCAAGGATGGCACCAAATTGCGGGTAGCATCTTATATGCTGGCAGGCAAGCAGGACTGTGATTCAGGGGGACTACAATGGGCTGCAGAGGGCTGGAGTTATGACATTTAACCAAGGCAAGGGCAGATTCTTGTACCTGGGATTAAGCAACTCCTCACACCAAGGCCGTGTTGGAGCTGCCTGACTTCGAAGCAGCTCTGCAGGAAAGGGCTGGAGAGTTTTGGTGGACAAGAAAAAGACATGGGTCAGCAGTGTGCCTTCACAATGATGAAGCCCAACTGCATCTCAGTTAACTTTAGCAAAAGCACAGCCAGCAGAATGGGAGAAATTATTATTCCTTGCTGCTGCACACTGATGAGGATGCAGGTGAAAGGCTCTGTCCAGTTTTGAGTTCCCTCAGTGCAAGAGAGGTATCAATAAACAGGAGCAAATCCAGCAGAGGCCATCAAGATATTCAGAGAGTGAAACACATGGTATATAACGGATTTGTCTTTGTTAAGCGAGGAGAAGGGTCTGACTCTCTCTTTCCTGTAACCTCCCATTTATCTTGGACAGACAGCAGCTAGACTTCCACCCTAAACACACACACTCTTCTCCAGACTGAGCATACCCAGCTTCCTCAGCAACTCCTTTTATATCATGTTCTTTACCTCCTATCCCAGCTGACTGTACCTGCCCTGCTTGTGAGATCTGCCAGAACTGCAGTTTGTGAATGTTGTCACAGAGCAATGAGCTGGGGCCTAGGGGGTGAAGGGAAGGAGAACACATGAAATCATCAATGAAAGTCCAATGGCAGTCTTTGCAACAGGATCCCTTTGTTCTGCAGAAACTGAGACCTATGACTAGAAGAGACAGGGAACCCACTCTGCTTCCCTCAGCCCCATACGAGCTGCCTCTCAGAAGAGGGTGAGGTTTTTTCACTGTACTTTAGACACACCATGAGCTATGAGCAATAATTTGGAGTGTATGGCTGTTCTGCAATCCACAGCCTACTCTGGGGGATTAGTATATCTAATGAGCCTCCTGCCTCTTCTAATTGTTGCCCCTATACAATTACTGAAAAACCTGCCTCAACGTGACCCAATATTCTCTCTCCACACTTGCTAATAGCCACAGGTCCTTATCCTTGCTCACGTGGCTGTAGCTGCTGGGAAATGTTCTCTTGCTCAGATAAAAATTATAACACAGATATTTAAACTGGGTGGCTTTGTTTATTCATTCAGCTAGAAAAAATACATGGGGGAAGAGCCAGCTGAGCTCACAGCATGAGATGAGGAGAGGCACTAATACTTGGTTTCAGCCTATGCCATGCAGTAGATTCCAGCAGACCAGAATCCAGTGAGGAGCCCCAAAGAGAAACACTCCTAACCTATCTATGGTCTAAAAAATGTCCCTTTTGAGGATGTTGAGGATGGACTGGCTGCAGAGAAAACAACAAAACTGTAGGTATTAAGCTCCTCTGGATGAGACTAGGGGATAGCTGAGTCTGCTTGTGGTCAACAGCATTGATGTGACTGAGGAATAAGTCCTTGAGGTCCAACACAGGTACTCCTGTCATGAGTATCTCTATTAGGAATTTTTAGCCACAGTTCATTTACATTATGAACCCTCTCCCCAAACTTCTTATCTCCCATGACATGCTCTGTCGAGTTGTTCTCCAAGGCTGAGAAGTGAGAAACCACCTGATAATCTTTTGGTTTCAGATGTCCTCTTTCAGCACCCCTAGTGCTGAATTAGAGGATTGAAATGGGAATTAGATTCCTTGGTTTATACGTCTAATTTTACCAAGTGGGACAAGTGCCTGAACTGAGGGAAGAAGTTTACAGATATCACTTCCTATAGTGCCCCTTTTTCACCACTAGTTATTTTGGCATCAAGCACCAACCCTAAATTATGGGCTCCTGAAGACAGGTAGAGTGACCATCTCTCCTAGATCTGCATCATGGTGTTTCTGTGAAACTGAAGTCATCTCCTTTCTTTCTCCCTCTTTTTTTTTCATTTTATTTTCATTCAGCCTTTCAAAGGAAAAACAAACAGTAGACTCAGGTGTACCATCAGGTACCAGATGTGTATGTAGTGCAGCATCCCAGAATCTTGCTCAGACTCATCTGAAAATCCTCTTCTGCTCCCCTAACAATTTGGCTACCAATCAGATTCATCAATACAAGCAGTGCAGATGTGCATATATTTCAGATACAAAGAGGGAACAATCAAAAGATGCTTGTAAGAAGAATCACTGCGTCCCCATTGCATAGGTATCTTCATCTGCCTTCTTTCTACTTCAAAGAGCTGGCATCTTTTACACAGTAGACTATGAACTTACAAAGTGCTGCACCTTGAAATGCAAAGTGAAGAATACCCATTCATGCACTGTGAGGACCATACAGAAAATTTCAGTGCATGCTGGCCACCCATGCATCTCAGCAATGACTGTTCAAATAACACCTTGAAGAGAAAGTAGAGCCACAGAGTATGACTCCTACAATGAACAGCCTCCATCTAAACATAGTAATTAAAGTATTGTGCAACCACTCTGCTACTTAGCTATCCGTAACAACTATGCCCAGGAAAGTAAGCCCAACACATGTTTGCAACCTTCTCCTTGTTTACACATTCAAGTTCCCATTCTATTTTCTTGGCAGCTCAGGAAAATCCTTTAGAAGTATGAGGCCACATTGCTGAAATGGCCCTCTGACAACGCCATTCGATGCAAAGGCTTTTGAAAATCATCTTGTAAAGGGAACTGAGTGGTAGGTTCAAGTTTCAGACTTGAGCCTTTGTACTGGTACCTTCAAATAACAGCCAGCATTCCATATATCACCAGCTGTCTGTGATGTTTTACCACAAGTTTTCTGCTCACGTTCCTCCAATTACTGTGTCACACTCTCAAATGAGAAGTCCCAGGGATCTGTCTGTCAGACTCCAGAATCCCACCATGAGTCAAGTCTGGAAAAGTTCTGCCTTCTCATGAGAAGGTTTAACTGTTGAGAAAGGGCAGCTAAAAGGATGCAGAGACTCGGGGTTTTACTTGAGCCCTGCTGTGTGCTAGCAGTACAGCCACAGCTAGATGAGATCTGTTGTGACTGTCAACTGAAGTCCACTCAGACAGCTGGTCAGGGTTATGTTGACTCTGACACCCTAGAAGGTGACAACTAGTGCAAAGAGGCCAAATTTATTTCTTGTTTCAAGTCTTTCTTACTAAGGTCCTTCCATTATCTTTTTTTTTCCTTCTGTTTGTTCAAGACTGACAATTTTAACATGGGTACGCACCTGAAAAGCTCACAGATAAAAGGTTGCAAAATACAGCACCAAAAGATACAGAAGCTCCCAAATGACAATAACTCCTGAAGCCCTAACGCTGACCCTTAAACATCGTTCCTTCCTTCACAAATGGATTATTTCAATTGCATTTCTTGTTGATCTTTTCTCTTCCTTTTTTAAAACTGTTTCACATAACTGGATACCCATGGTAGTGTAAGCAAGGCAGAATGCAAACTCACGTAACATAGACTGCAACATTCAAGTAATCAAGGAGATGAGGTATGGGGCTTTTTGAATTCTTTCTGGCACCATTTCACCAATTTACTACTTGTAAATTACCTACAAAGCTATTTTTTCTCCAGCCTGATATCTGCTAGATGTGTATAAGCCAGTGGACCCTCAACTTCGTCTGACTCAGAGTCATTTATTATTTAGGCCATATGACTGGTCACTGAAGTCACCCATAATTTCTTCTAGCTCACTGAATAATAATAAACCACAAATTAGACCAGTTCCTGCTGAAGCAACCTGAGATCGCTCACAGACCTGAAGTTCTTCAAATAAGACAGCTTCTCCCCAGGGGACACTTGGCAAGTTATGATCAAATTTCTGCACTAAGTATTTTGAACACTAAGTATTTTGAATTTCCGCAGCACTAATTCCATGGGCCTGAGCCACAAGGATATATAGCAGCAGGAGGAGACCCTTCCTGGGGAAGAGGGCTCTGAACAGATGGTAGGGAGATGAACCCATGTCATGTCAAAAAATGCTGCAGTTGTTTGGAAAGATATGGCTATTCCTAGGCTGATATTTTGTATAGGTTTGGGCTTAACAGTGACATCTGGAGATGAAAGAGGTGTTTGTGCTTAGCTAGCCTGTCAGTCTCTGGCTTTATGGGAAGGAAGGAGAATATTTATGTCAAGACTGTATTTTTGCATTCTTTTCACCTTTGTTATTATATATAAAATAGGAAAAAAGAATTTCCTGATTTTCTCTGGGCACTGCTGCTTTTTATCACATCAAGGGCAAGACAAAAGGAAAGACGTTGCAATATCACATCAGTTTGGTTAGTACGGAAACAACTCAAGCTCCCTAGGACCCCATGATGGCTCCCACCACCCTCTCTGCTTGCTGCATGCTCCCTCCATGAGCAGCACCAAAGACAAGATGTGCTGGCCATTCAGAGAAGATGCAAAATGTCCCAGAAAAATACAGATAAACTGCCAAATGCCTTATGGATCCCAGCCCACATTCCAGGCCTTGTTGAGGTGCATACCTTTTGACTCATAGCACAAAGTTGACAAACTATACCACAAAGGCCTCTGAATTCTCTCTGTAATTAATTAGCCACAGGAAAATCTCAGAGAAGACAGAAGGGAGCAGTTTAACACAACTCTCAGAATGGCACAGGATGCTGAAATGCTGAAGAATTAAGTCTGTCCCTACTTCTCACCAACCTGCCTCTTAACAAAGTGTCCCAGAGGTATTCTCTCTGAAGGCAAAGGTCCTAGCCACAGGGCAGTTGGTGATTTGGGGTTAGCCTTCTGAGTCACGAGACTGGCTTCCTTCCACCATTCAAGTTTTATTCAATAGAGAGCAAAAATAAGCAATATTACTCAATGGAAACATTCCCATCAGCTTCCATGGCAATTGCAAAAGGCCTCATTCTATTGGTGATTGTCCTTAGATGCCACTCCTGAGGCACAGCCTGTCCTGCTGCTACTTCAAATATCTTCTGGTGTCTTAAGGTCCAGATCTAGAAAACAGCATGTCTTGTGTGCAAGACTCTCTCCTTCTTTTTCCCCTGCCTGTATCCCATGGCTTTATTGATGATACTAGTTCGGCAGGAGAGCTTTTCTTGACAGCTTTGCATCCACAGTCACCTTTGATCACACCATCCTATTTGGTTGATATTTCTCCAAATAGGAAGGTGTTTGCATAGTGAGGAAGAACTTCCACTATGAGGGGAATCCTCCCTCTTCATCCAGCCCATGTCTCTAGTGAGTCCACCTGATTCTGGGCTTGCATTTGTCACCATCTGTGACATTTAAGATAAATGATTGAATTCATCATCACTACACAGTGTGAAGCAAAGAGCTCATAATTTCCCAGCTATTTACTTAAATTACTGTAGAATAAGTGAATTAAAGTAAATTATAATGGGGAAAGGGAGAAAACAGCCCTGTTGTCTTCAATTTCAATACTCTACCTGAGGGCCAAACTTACTACCTCAACACAGCTTCTGATATTTTCAAGAAACAGGAAGAAAATGGAAATGAGCATGCTTTAAACTCCTTATCTAATCAAATCTTCTGCTTATTTTGGAGTGGAAAAGCTTGGAAATAAATATTTTTCTCTCTCAAACACTTATTGCTAAAATGTCACCTGATGTGTGTTTTTCATCCTGTCCTAGCTCACCCTACTGTCACCTCAATGTACACTGCTTCTCCATGGGTAAATAAGTCATGATTCAGTGTATTGTCCTGCCATGACATCAAGTTTGACCAGATATTGCTCAGTGCATTGTATGCTTTATAAAAACACTCTCTAGCAGAATAGGCATCAGAATAGTTTAAACACAGCAGTGGCCTTACTGTCTAGGTGGTGAAAACATTCCCAGGCTAAGGCTCAGGTCTAGAATTGGAGATATGCAGCCAAATTGCTGCAGAACAAATAATATCAGGGCTAAGAAGGCAGGGTCTTCATTCTGGATGGTGTCTTCTAGGTCTCCTGTGCAAAACCCTTGGCTGCAGTTGCTAACACTTCTGACTCCCCTGTCTGACTCACACAACTCTGTCCTTAAAAACAACAGCTGTGTGGACACATAGCAGGTTTTAAAAGGTTGACTACTCTAGATCTTTGCCAACTTATTGCTCCTAGCCAGCATAATCTCAGCTGCCTTTCTACAGGATTTTGCAATAGTGTAGCTCAGTTAAAAGGTCCAAACTTGAGGTTACACTAGTTAAAGGCTGCAGGCTGCTCTCCCAGAGCCCTCTTGTGGCAATGAGGGAGAGCCAAATAAAGGCTTTTGCCTCCCTTTAAAAGGATTTTGGGAGGTGATCTGGATGAGTTTTGCTATGCCTCAATGGCACATCAAAGCTTGAACTCCGAGCTGATCTCAGCAGGCACATATCTTTGATTGGAGCAGAAATGTTTACAACAAAGATATCAGGTTTTTTTCTGTTGTGAATATTTGTTGCTGTCCTCTTGATTTGCCAGGGAAGAAGTTCTAGGTGATGCTGCCAGTGTCTTTTCACATTTTCACATAAGAAAAGGGGAAACAATGCAGTAATTTTGATGGTCTGGGGGTTTAAAATAAAAAAGCTCATCAATTTTAGCTGAAATGCCTCATCCAGTAGCTCTGGATTGGATGCATTTCCAGCGCGACCACAGCCAACTAGGACTCAAAGTTTACTTCAGCCAGAGATTAAGCTAAACTTCACCCCAGATTTTTCACTCAGAGTCTGTCTGAGATACTGTAGATCATATCTCAGGTAAAAAATAGACCCAAGGTTCTGACACCATACGGCTCTTGGAGCTGCTATCAGTAATAACTAACAGTGGGACAGGTGTTCTTACTTGTATCATCCTACTGCTCCTGCATCATGCCTAAGAGCCTCTCTGGTCTGATTCTCAAGGAAAGTAGTAATTCACAGTTCTCTTCCCACTGCAAAACACAAGTCTGTATCTTGCTCTTCTGCAACTTATGAAAAGAAATTTATGAGCTTTTTAAGGTTTATTGCTGCCCTCAAAAGTGGCCACTACTTCATGGTCAGGCAAATAAACCAGAAAGTAGAGGGGTTGCAATGCACCTTTTGCCCAAAATGCAAAATATTTGAGTGTTAAAGCAACTCCTGCTCCATCTCGTTGTTATATCTATGCAACACCAAAAAATAGAAAAATATCTTCTTTATATCAGTGACCCAGAAAAAATATACACCATCTAAAAAACCATAAAACTCTCATTTTCCCCCATACAACAGTTTCATTTGCCAGGAAAGGTGCACGCAGCACAAACTGTTCTCCTTGCTCTAGATTCTGAAGAGAGAATGGAGAGTTTTTTTCCCAGGAAGCATGAAGTTTGGCATAGGATGGAAATGAATGCAGGAAGATCAGATTTTTCAGCAGGAGCACTTCTTCCAATAAGGACTGTTTGGTCTTGATTCAAGAAGTCCTCAGGTCAGTGTTCTGCAAACTGTAATGTTGTGCTGTTTCTGTGTCTAACTAAATTTCTGTGCTGTTAAAATGAAGTTTTACATATATGTGTATCGTGCGAATTATTTACATCCTAGGATTTAATGTAATTTTATTCCACAGTATTGGAGAGTGTGATGACATCCTTAGTTTACTTTTACTGGCCAAAGAAATCTCATCATCATCTGATCTTGGGGAGGATGGAAAGTTTATACTTAATGGAGACAAGAGGACAAATTTTTGAAGGCAGTATTACATTCTTCCTCCTGAATCTTGGTTTCTTTTTCTTTGGCCTCTTCAGGAACTCTAACTAGAAGAAAGAAAACAACTCTGAGCCCTGCCTTGATTCTTACAGCAGGATCACACTGACAGCTCACATTTGGTCCATGTTCCGCTACAACCCTCAAAATGCTTTTCTGATGTACCATTCAGGCAGAATTTTTCCATTCATAAAAAAATCATAGATTGCATAGTCACATTCCATCCAGCTAGTTTGGCATTTGGAATTTGCCTTCTTCTTCTGAAGTGCAAAGTGCTACAATGGTCTTTTATAAAATTTTATCCTATTGATTTCAGACTCTCTCCAGTTTCGTAGAAAAAGCTGACTTTCGAATCCTTGATGTCAGAGTTGTCATGATCTGACCCCACAAATTAAACAGCATCCCCTCTGGTTCTTTGTCCAAATTGGTAGCAGAAATTTGAAATGGCAACTAGACTTTGATATCTTCTGTTGAAGGTGGATATCTGAAGCCTTTCCAATTTGACAGTTACGACCAAACTGCCAGTAACTACTCTTTTTCTTTTTCTTTTAATAAGGATGTACATAGAAAGAATGTCCTATGAAGAGTGGCTGAGGACTCTTGCTTTGTCTAGTTTGGAGGAAAGGCAGCTGAGGGGCGACCTCATTGCTCCCTGGGGAGGAAAAGAGGGCAGGGAGGTGCTAATCTCTTCTCCATGGTGTACAGTGATAGCACGCATAGGAATGGTTCAAAGCTGCACCATGGAAAGTTTAGATTGGACACTAGGAAGTATTTTTTTACTGAGAGGGTGGTCAAACACTGGATCAGGCTTCCTAGTGAGGTGGTTGATGCCCCAAGACTGTCCGTGTGTGCTTAATGCCCTTAATAACATAGTTTAGATTGGTCAGTCCTGAACTGGACAAGTGGTTGGACTAGATGATCATTCTAGGTCCCTTTCAACTAAACCGTTCTGTTCTATTCTATCTTATTTTTGTAACATGACTCTAACTTGTGTTCTAATTCCTGACTTGATCCTGAGACTGTCACTTGAGGCAACATCAAAATATCTTCTGTTGAGATATATTACACCTATGACCTTCCCTGATTTCAAGGCCAGCCGATCTACCATAGGAGAAAATTAACATCATCTCATCTTGACAAATCCACACCAGCCATAAAGATATTGGCAGCACCAAATTGTTTCCACTGAATTTTGGTTTCATGCAACATTTGCTGTTGCTGACTCTTGTTAGTCAGACTGCTTTTCAGTAAACACTGGGGGAAGCACAGGTTTTGATTTTGACTCTGTCTGTTATGGACGCATTATATAGTAGGACATAGTCAAATAAAAACTGATAATTCAATTACCAATGTGATATCCACCCCTTCTTTCTCACCATCCCTGAGGCCACCAACAAGGTTGTTCCTACACCAAGGAGCACAGTGCTTCCCATCAGAACATTCTTTAACCTCACATCAAAATCCACAAAAAATAGACATGATAAAAAAGTAAGCTCAGCTAATTTCCTATGCTGTACCATTTAAATGCAAAAAGCTTTTTCTGTTACAGTGCATGGAATAACTCCTATGTTTCCATCTTTTAGTGACTGATACTGCCCTGATAATACACAAAGGCACTCTAAGACAGAGGCATCAATTGCATCAAGAAGTACTTCCTAAAAATACAATTAAAAAGTGTTCTCCATTTTTATGATAATAATCAAAGTGTCCTTCTAGTCCTGTTCTGTGAACTAGCCTTTTCCTTTTTCTACTAAATTCAAGGATCCTTGGGAAGCTGTTTGTTTGTAGATAACTAAATAGAAATAATTACAACCAGATTGAATCTGATGCCCAGGTCTCAAAGACATCGTGCACAGGGGGCTACCTGAACACTACCCTTGCCTTCTGCCACTTAGAGCTTTCCCAGCCAATGGGTTGCCATTTTTCCTGCCAGGTACCCACCTATCTTGAAACATTCATGACAACTCTCTCAGCTGTTTGCAAGAACAAAGCCAAGGACAAAATCAAGCCACTAACCAATGTTAAAAAACTTTAGAGTCTCTTCTGAATATTTCAGCTGCTCACAAGGTTATACATTCATCCGCCACATAATCTGCACCTGCCTTAACTCACAGTAATGCTGAAGGTCTCTACCTTAGCCAGACAACCCTATATGGCAAGTAGGAGAAGATCTTTCTGAGCACTGAGGTCTCCCAGCAGTTTATACACCCACTGAGTTTTGGATGGGTTTTTTTTCAACATTCCAGAGAAACCACAGATTTCAGAATAAACCTTGGAAGTTGTATATTTGTACATAACTGGGGTAAAAGATATTTTTCTCCAATCTGACTTGCAGAAATGGCCAAGCTTGTTTTGACTGAAAGAAATTCAGCCCAAGGCAGAGGGTGACACTGACAATTTCACTTCTGACTAAGTTAGACACAAGCAAGGTTCTTATAAGAAGCACCAGGCAATCATAATAAGAGGCGCTGCAAACAGTGCAGCTTATAACACAGCTGTAATACAATCAATTCCTGTATAGTTGGTTTTTGCAGAGTTGTTGCTGTGCTATTATCTTGTCAGCTCACTGTTAAATCAGAATAAAAGCCCACATCTAGACAGAGCAACTTTTAGCATCTAAGCAAAAGAAACCATCATAAAGTAATGCTGGTCCATCTGACCTGGACAGGAACCACAAGACACAAAATACAGAAAAGAACCATTCACTGTGCTCCAGAAGCTGTCTCAGTCCATTTTCTCCATGGGGCTGTAGTAGTTCCTCTCCAGCAAGCATCTCGCCCTGAAAGGAGGAGTTCAATTTCATCCATGTGGCCTTCAGCTAGCCTCTAAAGCACTTGCCTGGTGTTATTTCATGTTCTGACTCAAATCTCTTGCATGCCTGATATGGAATATGGTCTTGAGTAGGAACCTTCCGCTTCCTGGCAGAGTCTCATGCTTCTCTCTAGAGTTGTTCTCATTCAGAGCAGTGCTAGGATGGATTTAGTGAAACCTAGCCTCACCCAGAATGCCAACACACAGGAACTTCAGGCAAGAGCCCATGGTGGGGTTGAGGTATTAGAATTTCTTCTTAAACAGAAGGACTTCTGGAAATACTCTTTCCAAAAAGCCACTTAGTTGTGTTGGAGCTAAACTACTTCCTGTAGCCTCCACAACCTCTTCTGAACATACTTGTGCCAGAAAGCTGAACACTCATCAGACTACCTAGCACCTTTTCAGCTTAGTTGGTAACACTTTCCTTCCTCTGCATGATGACATGAAAAAAAAAATGGGCGATGGGGCATGGATTTTCTTCAGCACTTGGGATTACATCCTCACTGCCAGGCTAGGATCACCTCCACACCACACTGCATCATCACCTTATTTTTCTTCTTGAAGTGACAGCTCTGCATTTCTGCCTCCAAGGGCAGCTAGAAGGAATGAGGGGACATCAAGCAGAAGCAGCCAAGAAAGGTTTTGCAGCACACCAAGATGTAGCAAGCAGCTTAGACAGGGTTTTACACAGAGACAGTGACTAATTGTGTCCTGGCTACAAAAGAGCTACATGGCCAGGAGGAGGACCTGTGTTTGCGGGAAAGACTGCATTCAGAGGGAGCCCTGTGGGGTGGGAGATGCTAAAAGGATTTTCTAGGGCTTGCTCACTGTCATGGTTTAGCCCTAGCTGACTACTGAGTACAACGTGGCCACGTGCTCACTCCTTTAACCCTTGCGGGATGAGGAGAGGAATTGGGAAGAAAAAGGTAAAATCTGTGGGTTGGGATAAAGACAGTTTAATACCAAAGGCAGAGAAAAAGTGACAACAACAATAATAAAGGAATATACAGTATTGCACAGTGCAATTTTTCACCACCCAGAAACCGATGCCTAGCCGATTCCCAAACAGCAGTTCCCCACACCCCCAGCAAACTCACTCAATTTCTATACTAAGCATAACAGCATAGACTATGGAATACCCCTTTGGCCAGCCTGGGTCAGCTCTCCTGATTGTGTTCCCTCCCAGCTTCCTGTGCACCTCTGTGTGGCGGGCCACCATGAGAAGCTTAAGAAAATCAATTCTGTCCCAGATGAACCCAGGATGCTCCCTGAAAAAGCCCTTTATCATGATCTCGGGGTTCCTATGGCAATGGGAAGATTGAGTCATCACAACCGTAGAGGAGTGGGATTGGCATTGAACACTTCCCCATATAAGCTGCTGCTTACATGAACTATCCAGCTCATAGCTATGCCTTCCATACCCTTGTCATGCACTTAAAGTAATCAGAAGAGTTTCAGCTCTTGCCACCAATATTTAGGGGGCTTTTTCTTTCATATTTTAGCAAAAACTTTTTTTAATGTCGTTGGCATCTTTTTATCTTTGAAGAGATATGAGGTACTTTTTCAGTGATTTGTTCCCACTTTTTCCAAAGCAGCAGTTTAGTGAGAAGGAATTAAAAAAGCAGTCCAACTCTTAGTGACTGAGTGTGGCAGCATGAACCCCATGTTGCCTTCAGAGTTCATTGCAACCACTGATCTCCTCACAGCACCGTGGAATGTGTACGCGCCATAAGGACATTGTTCACTCTGCACACAGGGTGAGCAAGATCTAATCCACTTTACTTTTTCTTCACCTCCTCTTTCATCAATGCCATTTTCATGAACAATTTCCAGCCTTCCTGGGGGAGCTATTGGGTCTACTTGCCATCTGTCCTTCTCCTTCGCTGGAGAACGCTTGGACAAAGTTTCATTTAGAGTTGTTGGGTTTTTTAAGTAAGTTCAGCACCTTTTGATAAGAAATTGTTCTTGATACCCCTTCGAGGCACTTCCATCTCCTTTGGTGACCTCTTGGTCTTTCTCTGCATTACCATGGTTAAATGATTGTGTACCCTCTTGCTGTTTCATCAGTCCACATTTAATGACAGAACAACCTGAGTCATAATACTATTACTTTTCTGGAGAGTGCTTATTACTAGCCAGGATTATTTTCTCTTAGCATCTTAGCATTACTCTTTTCTCACTTAACTTCTTTTGTGTGTGTGTTCTCCATTTCCTTCCTTGATTTTCACTTCGCATCTTTACTTCTGGCACTTCCCTTTTTTTGCCCTTGAAAAACAAAGACAATAAAACCTGCAACAGCTTTTTAGATGTGATTTTTTTTTTAATTAACTTTCTATTGGTTTGCTTTGAAAGGGTAAAAAGGATTTGTGTATGACAGCAGAAAGGGATAAATACTGATAAAACCAAAGATTAATTTATGTTGGAGAACTGGAAGAGAGAAATAAGATTATACTTAAGGTGCTGCACAGAGAAGAAGAGACAAATGAAATCAAAATCTGGGAGTGCTTTCACTTAGCCAGGTTCTACAGACAAAAATAAAGCAAAATTAAGTTCTTCTAATTCGATAAAATAGAGAACTGGGAAAATGTATCACTTCATCTAAGACCAGATTTCTCCTCTCTGTCTTTTTCATGTTTGGATTGACATATGTTTTTCAAATTGCCTTTAAAATACTATTTCAATAAAATAAAATAAAATAAAATAAAAATATTTAAAAAACAATCAAGATTTCCTCCATCAGATGACACTGAAAGCTGCAGCTTGAAGAAAGACTTCAAACACAAGGCTCAGACCAATCCTGCAAGGGGTGGCACTGCTGGAATTGCTTTACAACAGCAGTGCCGCTTAATCTGCTAAATCAAAGTTTTCCTCTGAAATTTCCAAACTTCTTTATTGGTTAGTGGACAAGAAAATACAAAGTACTGAGAGATGCCAAAAGAAAGCCAATGGAGGAGCTCAAGTGGTTATTTACAGAAAACCCTTCTGAACAGTCTATACAGCTTCCATGGTTTCTTTTAGTAACACCAAAGAGATATGTATCCTCCTTCTACTTCCTATGCCTTTTTATTCTTTCTTCTTTTGCCACCATTCAAGCTCAGGCCACTTAGGGACTCTTCGCTACACAGGTGTTGCCAGAGTGTAGAGCTTTATCCACCATGGTCCTATGCTATCATCCCTTCTCTCCCAGGTAATTTGTTTTCACTACCAGGATAGAGTTTGTGATCTGCCTAATCTTGAAGCGCTTTGAAGCAAGAAGTCATCTTAGACGCCTAAAAGAATTTAGATTGCTTTATATAAGTACTATCCCTCAGATGCCATTACTTTGTTTGCATGGGGGCTTTTGGGCTCCCATTGCCCAAGTGTGACAATTCAATGCATCAGGAAAGTCATATCGGTGATACTGCAGGAAACAGCTTTCCCTGACTATCCAGGGGTCTCTGAAATGGTGTTTGATAGCCTACGGCTCTTCTGTGCTTCTTTTAATACTCAAGATGCAAGTTGTGGGTTTGCTACCTCTTACATAGAATCCCTAACTATGAAATGTGAAGGACGCATCTCTTTTTTACCCTCCCAGCACTGTGTCATGCAGACAGCAGTATAAAAACATGAATTAGTCTGTTGAGCTTCCTGAAGTCGTCCTGGCTCAAAGACTTAGTCATTTTCTTTTCTTCAGTGGCCTGCTCCTGGCTATTTTATGAGGCTGGAGAGAGCTATGTGGCTTGACTTTGCCTGGTGCTCTAATGACCATGTTACCTGCCCCACTGCCTCTATTCAGAGTTGACATCTCCTCAACCAGCAAGCAAAACTTAGACAGGCTGCCGTTCAAAGGAGCACAGCCAGATGTCCAATCCTATCACATCATCAGAGCAAAAACTGCTCCTCAGCTATTGCACTTATTAGAAAAACACAATTGTACCTTACAGTTTTTGTTTGAGATTGTGACAGAGATTTTTAAAGGAAGAAGAAATACATCCTCTAATTGCATATTAGCGTTCAAGTGCCCAGGTGGTGAACTACTTTTGGCTCAGGTGAGTGGCAGAGAGAAATTCTGACTCATTTGCCTCAAGAAAGGAAGCAAAGTCTAATGCGTGCTTAGAATTATGGGAAGCAGCCGAGACTATAGCTGGAAAGGCTGCTTGCTGAGAGCACAGTGTATTTAGAATCATCTAAAATTATTTGTGTGACTCAATACTGTTTTCCTAACATTGAGAGCAGCATGTGGTAACTCTCCCCCTTAGGATGCTCTTTTTATCCTCATCAATTATTTTACCTGTGGATGAGAAAGGGGAAGAAAAATGAAGAAGAGAGAGAGTTTCTCTGCTGTTTAATCAAAACTAAATGCTTTGCATTTCTGCAGCAATTCAAGATGTTTCATAGATGAGCTTGGAAGTGCTGGAGATAGCCCTGGGTCAGTACCCCATGGTATCTGCTGTTCTACACAATAGCAAAGTTGTGTGTTTATCTCTAAGGGATTCCTATTGAGCTGAAGTGTTTGTTTGTCCTGGAACAAAGTCTTTTATTTCTGTCAAAGACAATTTCACATATTCAAAGCCATGCCAACATTTGGGCACCACTATGAAACCTGGAATGTCTAATACAACAAACTGGGGAGCTACGATGACCCAGCAGTAGCAGTACTGGGAAATGTTAACTAAGGTGAGGACTCTGCAACAACTTACTAACTTGTATAGTACAGAGGGCCTTGGTGATTCAGAACTACCAAATGTTATTTAATTTTCTTCCCATTTTTGTCAGTTGCTCAAACCTTGTTCTCCCCTCATCCACAAGAGTGAGCCCCTTCAGACAAATTGCATCTGATGGAATCACAGTGGTACCGGCTCTCAAGGCACAGATCTTGGAGACTCTACTGATTGAGCTATCCCAGGATTTCATTTCCTTCACAGGTAATAAATCCAGGTACTTCCTGTCTTTTCTTAACCTGCTCCACATCTGGTTCCAACCATTATATTTGCCTCTGCTAAGTGGACCAAGCAGCATCAGGCAGTTAGGAATGCTCTGAAGGTTCCCAGTGGCTGGAGATTGTCGCTGAGCTACCTCTTTGTAAGCTCATTTGAGGCCAGAGCTTGATGGGAAGCCTAAAGGAAAGACAGTTTCATGTTACACTGAGTCTCTGGAGGTCCAAACAGACCTCATGCCATGCAGGTGAGTGGGCAAAGGCACTGCTCTGCAGTCATGATGATAACATGGCTGTGTCTCAGCCAGCTATTCAGTGATTCATTATTTCCCCTCTTATCTACTTTCCTAACTAGCTTTGCTGAGAAAATTAGCAGCTACCTGCGGTATGCTTAGTGCTACCATTCTCAGTACAGAAGAAAATCAAATTCATCATAAATGGAAGCAAATGGACCCACATTAAGCAGGAAGCAGCTTATACTTGTATTATTGCATCAAAGTGAATGGTATTCTTTGACTCATCTAATAGAGGCCGTCACTGAGAAGAGCCTGGTAGGCAGAAGAGAAGAAGTCCAGATCAGGGTGAGAAAGCATTTAGTGACACCACAAACCATTTCTAAAGCTGTGCAAGTATCAGTCACAGTATATTTCTCTCTTCAAGTCTGTTTGTGCATCACATAGCTATCTGGGCTAGAGCTCTTCTCATCTACTGAAACTACAGAAAAGGGCAAACGGGCCTACAGCAAGAGGCATCTCAGCCTTCCCCCGTCCACAACTACCTCCACTGCCCAGCACCTGCACTGTGAAAACTAAAACTGAAGAGATCAAGAAAATCTAACAGAGAATCAGCATGGATTAATACGATACTCGTGCAGCTGGACCCTACTTGACTTCTTCTGGATCCATTTTTTTTCCTGGGTACTTGTCCTCTACCCAGGATCTCTTGGTGGAAAGAATCTACTTTCTCTTCATGGAGAAGATTTGCCTAAAAGAAAAACACCAAAACAAGAGCTATATGCCAGCAAAAAAAAAGGAAGCTGCCCATGTGTGCAGCTGCCTGCTCACAGTCAGAACACAGAGATCATCACACAATGAGCAAGGCCTTAGTCAGCTTCTTTTCCAGATGTCTCTCAGTTGTACTGCAGAGGGTAAAAATAAGACACAGAGAAGTGCTCTTCTTTAGTGTTACTCAATACATTGATGAAACAATTGTTCCAAGTCCTAAACATTGGTCTCACCTTGCCTTCTTCCCCTAAATTGCTTCCCCCACAATCAGCATCCCAACAGAGGCTGCATTGCAGCCTGCAAACAGACAGGCTCCACACTTGATGACTTTTCCTTCTTATTCATCCAAAGTCAGCTCCAGTCCTGCGCACCAGCTTATTTTTTCCAACAGAGCATTATAAAACCATGTTAATAAGATTGACCTCTGCCTGCAAGCAGCTGATGACTTCCTGGGTGAGCACCCAGGGAATGGATCAACTCTGGTCTCCCATGCTGCTGGGGGAATTCATTCGCTGAAAAAATATTACTTAGATGACTGTCAGCACTTTCACAGGAAAAAAGGGGCTCAGCAGTGGCTGGGTGAAACCCACAGCTTGCCAGGGGGCTGGCTGTTGTCAGATGTTGTCGTGATGGATGGAGACTGCAGCCTGGGCCAAGTTTGAGTCACCAGGGAAGCCAGCTAGGTGTGTAGTTGTCCTCCCTTATGTGGGAGTCAGGATTTGATCTCGACATAGCTGCTGTTCGTATAGTGCAGCAAATGGGCTTGTCACACGTCCTGTCAGTAGAGGAGCATCAAAGCCAGGCTGGATATTGTGAACTGAGGATTTAGCTCCAGGAGCCTGTTATAGAACTTTGATTTCACTGTCTGTGAAAACATGTAGTTTGAAGATAAAAACCAATTATTTTATTTTTGTGACTGTGCACCAAAGGTGTGACTTTCTCCGAAGAAAAAAGATGAGCTTAACAAAAAAAAAAAGAAATAAAAATCTTGAAATCTGGTTCTGATACTTTCCAGCTTTCAGCTCACCAAGGAATGTATCTCCTTTGTGAACAGGGGATGGGGTTTTTGTTACTTGTCCTTTCAGATGAGGTCTTCCAGTGCTGAGAGACTTGCGTGGGCTGAAAGATCCTTTCATCTTATCCTCACCAGTTAAATCATACTAACAGTTGGTGGAAAGAAAAATAAAAACAAATAAATAAATAAATAAAAAGTAGAAAACCGGAAAGCCAAAACCTAGACTGTTATGCCAGCGTGACAGCTCTGTTTGTAACATTAGATTTGCTTGTGAACCTTTCCCCTCATGTCTGATGGATAATCTGACATGCATACATCCAAATAGAGTGTTACTTCCAGATGGGCTTTATCTCATCTCAGAGTGGGTGTATAAGCTGTGTAAATGATTCATTCTCTGCAGGTATTAGTCTTTACAGTCTTTACAGTCCTGTGATGCTTTACTGTTTTTCAGCACCTGCTTAAAAGAAGAAAGTATGAAAACAGTAATGCTTTATTGCAACAAATCTCATCTAATTTAGAACTGAGAATCTAACAGTAGAGATGTAGCTGTGCTGCACTGCTTTCCTTCCACTCAAAAAGTAGATGATGGAATGAAATTTTAATGCTGTTGTAAACTGGGAAAAAATACCTACTGACAGGAAAGGGTTAAGATCCAGTGGAGTCACCCAGAAAGGAAAACCAGGGTAGCTTTTCAAGCTTTTTCTTTTTCATCCTCTTTCTCCAAATCTTTCTCAGAGATGGGTCTCTTTTTCTTCATTCCCACAGAGAGCAATCTTTTTGCTTGGCCAAGGAAACAATAGGTGCTTGCAAAAGCAAAGAACTACTTTAAATTGATTGGCCAGCAGAAGAGGCTGGTTCAATTGACTGCCTTGACTTTGCAGAAACATCTGGCGTGTTGTTTACATCCTGTGAGAAGCAGACTTCTGTTAGGAATGGAGTAAAGAAGAGTAATGAAAATCTGCAAACTCCCCCACAGACTTGAGCAAATGTAAGATCTTTAGCCTGTTCCTATTGAAACAACCCTGCACAATGCAATTGCTCAGAGTCAGAATTTCAGATTAACACAACCTTTAGGTGCTTAGAGGAGCTTTGATCTTAAGAATGACAGCAAATGGAGTTGATAAAATTGAGTATTGTTTTTGTTATTAAAGGTAGTGTTAGAGCCCTTAAAAGTAATTTAGTTTCTTCATTGTAGTGAAAAAGAGTTTTCAGCTGTTTCCAGGCTTCTCCTCCAGGACATAGGATGCTGTGTCCTCCTCAGATACAATATTGCTCCAAATCAAAATGAAAGAGATGATTTCTAAGTCATAATGTTGCTTCATAAAGTCAGGCCAGATTATCGGACCTTTCATGGGCTGTGATATGCAATCAGTGCTCCAAAATGTAAGATAACTGGCAGGTGGAGACCTTGGTCTCTCTGACTAATGGGAAGCTCCAGGGCTGACTACTGAGAGATCCTTGCCTAACACTGAACTCCTAAGTTTGCTCTCCTTTCTTCTAATAAGTTGTTAAACTTGCTGCTTGCTGAAGGCTCCAGATGATAAAACTTGGGCCAGAATAAAGAAAGTAAATCTAGAAGTGGTACAGACCCAGTAGTGGTAGCCATTCCCATTGTAACTCCACATGCTCAATACTTTCAATAAGGAAGTACCTGGGTGTACTAGGAAATCTTTCACTTGTTTACCAAACACAAAGTAGTAGGGAGGGAGCAGATCTAAAATAATAATCTTGTAAATATTTTTCTTACCAGTGGAGGGAACAATTCCTTCTGTCTCGCTGCATTTGTCTTTGTTATTTTCTTGAGCAGCCCACAAGATACGAGATACTAACATATTATAAGTTTGAATATTATGTATAGTTTCTATGATTTTAGAACTAAAATATACAATTAACTTGAACAATAACTTCTAGCTAGCCTGCATCTTGATACTTGCGCTTGAAGACAACCTGCCTTCATCCCCAAAGACCTTCATCGACCACTACCACTAGGAAGAACGCATGCACAAGGAGGAGGAGATATATGTTAATGAACTCTTGGAACTAATCTTACTAACCCAACCCACTTCTTGGAAAAGTCATGACTATGTATACTAACCTAATACATATGAAAAATATAACTCAATAAAAATGTGCCAGCTTGGATGCCTGGTGTGCAAGCAGGGAGGAAAAATCCCCCTTACATCCCGTGCATGGCCGCATGCCTGCACCTAAATATGATTTGTGTGTCATTATTCTGTAAGTCAAGGGATAGCATGGACATGCTGTGTTTCTATCACATGCTTTTGACACTGAACATAAATGTTTTTCCTTTTACCTAATGTCAATTCTCATTCAACTAAAACCATTACCTGGCTGGTTTTGTGAAAGGAGAAGTCCCAGTATGCTCCCTTAGTGTAATTTGGAAGCCAGTCTGAGATGCTCAGCCCCACTCATCCCTTTCTTGACAGAAAAGATATTTTTAGCCCACGCTCTTCCTGGATCCCACTTCAGGACAAAGAGGAGAAACCTGCTGAGGTGTGGAGCCCCAAAGAGAAGCCCAGGAATACCTCCAGATTGTTAGGTCACAGCCACCACCTAAAAACAACCCTCTTGGAAAGCTTTTACTCCCCTGTGTTTCAGTGTGCTATCACACAGAAACATTCATCACATATAGGCAGCAATGTTGAGCTGCAATTAGAAAGAATAATTTCCAATAGCCTCATAAATTAAGGGTGTCTTTTGCAGGACCTTCCCCTGTGAGAGTTAAGAGGTGCTTCAATTTAGCTAAGGCATATCAGTCTTTTGCCTTCGCTGATGTTTTCCAGCTTCACCTTCTGTATGTATCTTTCAGACCCTTCGGCTGTCTTCTTTCATTATTGTTAAGGCCTAATTAACAACAATTTCAGTCCTTTCTTTCTTGAGGGAGTAGCTCCCATGGATAGCTACCTGATCCAGCTCATGCAAATGAATATGCAAAGTACAGTTGGTTGTTCTGGACTACTATAGGGTAGCAAAACGCTTGGAGGACTCTGTTGACTCCAAACACTAAGGCGATGCCATATGCTGTTGGAGAGCATTACCAGAGCCCATTCAGAGGTTTACTTCTCTCAGGGCTTGTTTCAGTTCTTCTGCTTATTAATGGTATATTACTCTCCAAGCTCCCCTCTAAATTGAGGAGAGATCACTTAATTTTAAAATGGTGAATTGTTTCAATGCCTCACGCTCTTGAACTCCCAGTGTAGCAGAGTGAAAGCCGCAATAACTGCCACTTTGAAGATTGCATTGGCTACTGCATCAAGGTGCCAATCACTTAATCAGGAGCAATCTCTCATTCCCTGAGTGGGCAGAGTTCTTCCACTGCCTGGAGTTTATTCTCTATGCCATTTTTAATGCAGGACAAGAAAGCCATCAGCCTGAGTTGAAACACTGCAAGTAACAGCTCATATCACCAGCCCTCATACCACCAGAATGAGAGATATCTCAATGACTTTGTCGCACACTTCTTCTAAACCATGGCCATCATTTTTTCAGTTGCTGTGGCTTTATCTTCTCAGCTCCCACAAAGCAGCTACCTGGAAAGCAGCCAGTACCACTAGCTTCTGCATCCAATAGCACCCAAAGAGGAAAACCCGAGACAAGCCTTGAGACTTCTGATAATTCCTTCTGACCATTTGGACCAGTGGTATTTCAGTGCAAGACACTGCAGAGAGTCTGTAGCCTGCTCCCTAAAAAGCTGGATCCCAGAAACCTGACCTTCTCTTCTCCAAGACTTTTGATACTGTAACACTGGGTCTCACAGTTACCACCTCATAAGCCAGTGTGGCTAGATTTCTTCTCACCTGATTTCAGCCATCTCCTTCAGTCTCAGAATTATGAAGTCCCTGGACAGAGGCAGGCATCTCCAAGTGGGGAATCCTTCCTGCTGCTTCAAATTCAGAAGGGAAGAATTGAAACCATCTAGGACATAAGGTGTCTGTACTAAAAAGTGTGTCTTTGCATTCCTGCTCAAATGTTCAGACTCAATCCCCTCTGAGAATGACCTAACAGTAGTCAGTCCTCCATTTCCAAAGTCATTTTCTGGCAATAGAGTAATGGATGAAATTTTCTTGATTTTCCTTAGGGTTTCTCCACGGTAAGGCTAGGCACCTGCAACTATAGGACTGTCAGGCACCTGCTCTTCACAGATGGGGCACATGGGGACCTGAAAAAGCTCCAACACTGGTGGCAGACTTAACACCATTCCAACTGTTAGGGTTCAGTGAACCCAGGGAGTGCAGAACTTCTGCCTCAACCTGTTTCCCAAGAGCAAATACAAAAGTTTCACCATGCATAGGCCAAAAATTATAACTAACATAGTTATGGAAAGTATTTTAGTGTATACCCCTTGGTACCAACTATGACCTCTTTAAAACATTCTTATCAACCCAGTCTTCCTAAAGCACAGGCCAGAAATAGACTGTGGCAGTGACTCAGAAAGGAAGAGAAGAGGAGTCATTCTGACTCAAGTACTGAGGTGAGCCTCCAGAGGATGGTACATGGGACTCTCTTCACCAGCACTCATAGCTCTCAATGTCTCAGCTGCCAAAGTTTCTTCTCTAAAACTTGCTGTGTGCTGGAAATTTTGTTTCTTCTCTCTCAGTAGAGGAGGTGATGCAGTGCTGACACTGCAGTGTGAGTAAAGGCATCACTTCTCCAGCAGCTCCCAACCGTGGGCTGAAATCCCAGTAGTTCTATCTGGGCTGGTAAATAACATGAGCCAAGGCTCACTGTTTGGCCTAGAGAACAAGCAGCATGGCAGAACTCACATCCATACAACCAAACTCTCTTCTCTTACAGAGAGTGGGAGCACTCTCTGTTCAGTTGTTCACCTGAACTATGGCCAGGCAGAGTCACAACAGAGTTGTGAGTGGTCTCATAACTGTGCTCACAAGCCAGAACTAATTAGGAAAGCAAAGATAAAGAGTTTAACTGCTTTCCTAAGCTTGTCCCATTCTTTTTAGCACCTATTGCAAAGCTAACAAGCATCTCATCCAAAGACGACAATCATGCCGCTGCTCCACTTGCTGAAGGCACAGTTAAATGGGAGTCTTTTCAACGGGAAAGAGAAAATAATTTGTGAAGAGATTTTCTTAGAAGAAGAGAACAGAGCTTCATTACCAGGACTTAAGTGATTTCTCTTTTTCCCCCCCCCTTCCTGATTTTCTCATGTTCTGTGCATTTTCCTCTTTGTCTGGCAAGAGAGCTCAAATGTAATGTGACACAGACTCTCTGGGTCTAGGTGCGTATATTAGATGACTGGAGAAAGTAGAGAAAAGTATAGCAAAACACAGAGAAGGAAAACCCCCATAGATGGTCCCACTCACCATCCTCGCTGCATCAGCTGGAACACACTGGAATCCCTTTGCAGCCTGCTCAGCAAATTAGTAGAGGCTCATTTCAGCAGCCTAGGGCAAGTTGACCTGCAGCAGGGAAAGTTGGTCCGCAGAGGATGCAACTACACCTATCTGGAGTCCATCTCATCACTCATTCCCGCATGGAGAGGAACAAATTAAGCTTTTATTTTCCTCACCATCTGGAGTAGTGTTTGTTCCTCTGCCTAGCTGCTGAAGACTAGTAGAGATCAGTCCAGGGGTGGCACTGAAGGAACTGAGCAGTCCTCTGGCTCCTGGATACTCATCTCATGTATTTAAATGTCCTTTTTGCAAGTTGAGGAACATGACTTGAGGAAGTATTTGCCTCAGCCATCACTTCCCTTCAGCAGAAGTCAGGAGAAAATTGCTCCTTTGAAACAGAGCTGTTCTGAGACCAGCTTTGTTTCCATAACAGCCCGTTTAGACCCTTCCACTCCTGAATTGCCATCCCCGAAACATTCAAAATCAAGATACTCTTTGCATCTCCCAAAACACAAAGACATCGCACGCAGACGACTTACCTGATTTCAGACTCTACCCCAGTGGTTGATTTTTCATAGTAGGAGAGCTTTGCACTCAAAAAAATTATAGCTTGATCAACACAACCTGTAGCTAGAGCTAGGACAGCCTGATATTGAGCTGTTTGCCTTCTTACAAAATACCACATTCTGCTTAAAAGCAGGAAAAGTCTTGAAGTTGTCAGAGTTTTTTTTTAATGCATCATTTTGCCTCTCCTCCTTCTGGGAAACAGGCATTCACCTGAGCTGCAACTTTCTGAAAAGATCAAGTGTAGGCCACACAGACACCAAGGACATTGTTGCTTGAGCGAATAATGTTTTGCCTAGAGATCAACCCCATCTTTTAGTTTAAAGCATCAAGGAAACCCAAATGCACCTTTCTGCACCTGGAACAGTGAATGCCTTCCAGTGAAGGAAGCTAAACTGCAGCCCAGCTCATTAACACTGAGTGGAACAGCAAATGGCTTCCACAACTGGCAGTCCGCATCCACTCAGGCAATGCACAGCCACTGTAATTGCTTTCTCATGCTTGCTTTTCCTGGCTTTTCAGACCCAAGCGGCATCTAAATTGCTTTTGTTTTTACCATCTGTGAGCTGACCCTTACTGTTTTAACTCATGCACAAAGGAATTTCAGCTCGTGCAGACCAAAACTGTGACACAAAGGTTTGTTGTTAAGTGGAGTATCTGCCAGTCACAAGGCTTTGGTGCTGGCGAGAGCACAACATGCCTCCTTAGTCTTGCACTGGGGTGGATTATAATTAGGATTTCCCAACCTATAATGTAAAGTCAGATTGCTTCCAGAAGATATTTATGGGCAGGAACAAACACATTTCCTGTAAATTTGTGTTGTGGTTATGGAAGTTACCCCAAGGAATTTCTTGGTCGGAGTTGCAGTTTCAGATGGCATTGTACTCCAAGAGGCACAACATTCAACAGCTTTGCCGACGCACACTGAGAAGGTGCTTGGCCCCCCTCTTGTTCCTGAGGAATCACGGCTTGTGTTTGCTCTAAGACAGACAAATTTTGCCCTTTGATGAATGCTTTTTTTCCTTCTCAGTGCAGATCTGCAGCCTTCCTAATATTCCGCTCACATTTTGGCTAGGCAAGGGTACAAAGAACAGAGAGGACCATCTAACTAACTGTTCTTTCTTCTCTCAGTCTAATGTGAAATTCCATTTATTCCTTGCCATTTTGCATTCCAGCAGACCAACATAAAAGAGATGTGTTTCGCATATTAGCAGGACGCTAGAAAGAGAGAGGGAGGTGAAAAAAATCTAAAGAGTTTTTTGCTAGGTGTTCAGGAGACACAACAACGAAGACAGCCATCCAAGACAGCATGGAAGCGAGGGTTGAAGAGTCTCTGTAGCTGCCTTTCACATTCTGGTGTAGAACTTAATTTTATGGTGGTCATTTCACTCGGAAAAGCACTTCTTCCTCAGTCATCCTTGGAACTCATCATCGTTCGAGCCTGAGCCAGAAGACAAGAAAACAGACTCCAGGGTAACACATTGACTGGGGGAAGAACTGACTACTCAGTTATTTTATATCTTTCCCAAGGATCAGAAAGCAGCTGAACAGGATATATGAAAATCTGCTTGATGGCAATTTTTGGTGACCAGGAATTTCACATTCACTGTGCTCTAACTTCCCTCCTTAAGATATTCCCATGTGGGAGATGCTTTAGGGAGAGGTAGGGGAAGGACACTGAAGTGCTGAGCTCTGATGTTAACAGGGCATGTGCCTATAACTCAGGAAAGCAACTTCCCAGCTTCTCAGGTTTGAGGAATATCCCTGAGACCTATTTATTTTCCCCTCATACCCTTTCTTTCGGGATGAGGCTCCTGAAGCTT
This sequence comes from Clamator glandarius, assembly GCA_033459285.1. NCBI lineage: Eukaryota > Metazoa > Chordata > Aves > Cuculiformes > Cuculidae > Clamator > Clamator glandarius. Next base: position 2,815,490 of record JAUNZM010000020.1, read on the forward strand.
GAGACACTAACTGGAAAAGATGTCCCAGAGCAGCAGAGAGACTGTGGCTGTAGGAGGTACCTGGGGAGTGTGAAGCTGTCAGCTAGCATTGTTCTTGAAAATTCAGACACTGACATTTTGTCCCTCTTCCTGTCATGGCATTTGGTATATATGCAATGTTGAACTGTCAAAGGACAACCAGCCTCACTCAATAAGTGCAGAAAGATGCATATCCCTGCTCATCCCAGACAACTGACACAAAACTGTACCTGGATAGACCAAAAGGTCTTACTTGCTTTGGAAACGGTGGTTAATCCTGTTTCTTTGGTGTGAAACGATGATTCCCACTCTTTACCAAAGGAAAGGCCTAACGCCTAAAACAAATTATCTAAAAGAAATCTAAGGCTGAAGCATCTTATATCTCAGGTAGCCATAACACAAGCTGGAAGGTGTATTTAATGGTTTTTGAATGTATAAGAAAGGAAAAGCCGTAAGTCTGATATCATTAAAGGCAGCAATCCACCCTAATAAAGACAACAGCTTTAATCTGGTTTTTTTTCATTTCAGATAAAATATTCTCCTTTTGAACACTTCAATTATTGGAATCTTACTCTTACACTTACTTTTTTTCTTTTAAATGCAATTAGCCTTCATTTCAACTTTGCCTTAGAGAGCATCTTTTCATTTACTTTTACAAACAGAAGGTGGAGGTCTGGTTTAATCAAAAGATGGACTGAAGACACGTGAAATACTGTATCACAATGTGCATTGCAATGATCAGTTGATAAAGTGCATCAGCTCATCATTCCTAAGAAGACTTCAGTACAGAGATGAAAGGAACAAATGGTAACAGCAAGAAACACCTTGGGGTTTTTTTGCTGATTTACACAAAAGTTCTGTTCTAGCATTCACCTAAATTAAGGTGTTAAGGGAAGGATACACTGTCATGTGAAATCATATAGAGAAAAGCTGCATAGTGTATAGAAGAAGGGATACTCAGAATGCTGACTTCATCATTAGGTTCAGCTAGTTGTTTCTACTAGAGGTAAAGATTGGATTGTTAAATGTGGCAGGAAATGGATGGAAAAAATATTATAAATAAAAATGCTATTAAGAAAAAAATAATGAAGTATTAAAGATGTTTTAAAAACAGAATGGATTCAAAGTTATTGTAACAAACTACTTTCACATCCTGTCTCAGGAGATTCTTCAAAATGTTTTCATTCTGATCAAGTTGCAAGAAAACACCAAAACCTGAGAATTTTTGCCGGGTTTCTTTCCATTGCCATTCTCAGCAAGGCTTGAAAAGGGCATAGGTCTCCTAATTCACTTGCACAAGAAGTGCCATGCAGTGATCTGTGCTGACAGCACCTTGCTTCCCACTGCAGCCAGGAGTGCATCTGCGCATACAAAGCTTGCAATGGGACAAGCACAGAGACACTTCTTCCCTGGTATGTTAATGCTTAATGGGAAAGAACTGAACCAGCAATCTCTTCTGTTTCAGGTTTCTGTATTTTTGTATCTATTTATTCAGTATTTTACATGGCTCGCTACCATTGAGCATGGGAATATCATATTGGAGCAATTTCCAATAAATCAGACCCTTGCAGTTAGGCTTTTGATAATTCAATATAGACTGAGGAGTGGGGTTGTCTTTGCCTAGAGATCCAAGCTGGTGGCCAGTCAAGAGCAGCCAGGAGAGAGAGGGCAGTTTCCCACCCTACTTCTGCTGATTGGGGCAGGTGGGCTGCTATTCCCTGGGAAAGAAACACTCTAGATTCAAGGGAAAGAGTCATGTTTTGATAACTTCTTTCTGAATGAGTCAGCAGAGCCATCTCCCAAGGTACTGGAGGCTGCCAGGGGGAAGAGTAGATAGTTTTGGGGTTTTTTTCCCCCTTCCTCTTTTTAGGTTGATTATTCACCATCTTGAAGTACGTCATCAGCTTTGGGAGGTTGTTTTTTGAGTAGAATGCTTCTTGACATTTCTATTTCTGAGAAAGTTTTCCAGCCTTCTCTGCTTCTGTTTTGTCAAAGCTGTTCTGTGACAGCAAGATCTGGAGGAGAAAATAGAGAAGGCCAACACATTATCCCTGCAGGCTTGGCCCACAGATGCTTCTTCCTTCCAGGCAGTGGAAGCATGAAAAACTTCTTCATTAGAAGAACACACTGAAATCTCTCTCCCTTCAGACACATCTGTCTCCAATTTTCTCTTCCCGCCTCAATTTTTCAGATATCAAATAACTTTTCTTTCAGCAGTGAGCTTGCTGGTACAGTTAATCAAATACCGAGCAACTAGGATTTAGCTTAAAATCTGCTACTTCTGTTTCAAACCTGAGCAAGGCCCTTTACCCAGCAACAGCTATTGCTCCAAGAATGATATGCTGGAGATATTCCTGCCAAGGTGACTGACATAGTAAAATGATTTTCAAGGGACACAGTAAATGCTCCAGTTCTTAATGTTAAGACCCATTCAAGATCAGAACATCTCTTCTCTGTACTGTTCCTTCATTCTGGATATGCAGATATGACATCTCTGAAACACTGTCATCTTTCATCTCCACCATGGCACAGGGCTACAAGGGCTAATTTTCCAGCCTTGGTCACACTCTGTACACATTTGAACTCATGGCTTTGCCAAGCACAAAACCATGGGTATGAGTAAGCAGAGCAGTTTGTCTCCAAGACAGTCCAATGCTGACACTTCCCTTATTGTCACAATGACAAATGTACACACTTATGGAAAAAAAAGGCCAAACGTAACCTGGCTGGTTCGAGAGAATGAGCTACAGCTTTCTTTCTCAACCTGGGGACACAGACAGGGTCTCCTGCAATACAAATAAATGGAAAAAAAAGGGACATCCATGCATCCACCAACATCAGTGAGGAGAATCAGCACTTCTACATCTACCACATGGCAAAGTGTAAGCTCTTGATAAGCTAAAAATCATAACCCTCTCCCAGATATCTAAAGATACTTTTTTTATTTCAACCTTCTCCACTACCTCTTCCTCTCCCAGCCCAAACTAAGCTAATTGCTAGCCTCCCTTTTTCCAAAAAGGCCAACTACTTCCTCATCTCTGCAAACCAGCAACTCTTATCAATCTAATTGTTTCATTGATAAGTTAATTAAGTTGAACCCTGACCTGCCTCTGCTTCGAAGAAATAGTTTCTATTCCTGATCTAGGAATGGACCTGTGTGCTGGCAAGCATGTCTACCCCCTCCCTGATGTTCCTCTCAGTCTCGTAAAAGATATGAGCTCTTCCTACAGATCACCCTTCACTAGCTTCCTAGGACAGGACACTGGGTTGCTTTTTGTAGGCCTTTGCCATGAATAAATGTACATCACTAAGAAACAGCTTGATAGTAAAATAGTCAGAATGGCAATATATGAAAATCAATGTCTGACTGCACTTAGCTAGGATTAGCTCCACCAACTCAATTAATGCTAATTTGTTGATAGTGCTTTCCTACCTTTTATTTCCTGTGAGTGCAGGGATTACCATTGAACTAACAGGATCATCTAAAACCACTTGTGGTCTACTCCTGGAAACAAGTTTTACACCCACATCTTTATAGTCTAGTGCTTCCTTCTGTGATTTTTTTTTTTTTAAACTCAAGCAGAATGACTGTGATCCCTTATTCTGATCTGCAAAGCACAAGGCCAGGTAATTTTGGCCAGTAGTTTCAGTACGAACTTTATCAATTCATAATTGCTTTGGAAAGCCATCTGCCAAGTACTCTCTGCTATCGCACTCAGTGGCATCTAGCTATAGTGTGGAGAAACAGCTGAAGTTGCACTGTACCCACAGCTCTTGGTTCCCTGAACACCTGCAGCAGTCAGAAGCAACAAAACCAACAGATATGATGGAAATATCAAAATTCCATTAAAACTAAAGGCTCCTCTCTGCTTTTTACAAGCCAGTACACTGTGGCAGTTGAGAGACAGTCTCTTTAAAACCCTCAGATAATGCATTCTTCAGGCTACAGAAGAGGATTCAGGGTACACAGGTATATCTCGGAGGCTTGCTGTGTGTTTTCTCCTTCCTGTGATAAACACACAAAGAGTACAAAGCCTGGGGTGAAAGGTTATCAGCAAAGGACATCCAGTTGCCATTCAAGAGAGGAATGACTCATACCTGACTCAGAATGGCTCAAGTAAACCTGCAACCTTTAGTACATTTCCTGGGAGAAGCATCTGTTAGATTCATCTGGGAAGATTAAGCATTTCTCACTGTCAGTTTACAGATGGAGGCATTTCTGACTGCTGAGGAAGGGTCAACTGATTCTCTCTAAGGGATAAAAAAACTTCTTTGGGTGGTTGAAGCAACACACTGAGGGCTATGAAGATGCTTTTTAGCAAGTGATGTCAGTCCCCTCTCTGGATGTAACTCTCACCTTGCAGAACGACCTCTAGTTTACCGTACACCTTCAAAAAATAATCTCCCCTCCCACGACAAAAGTGCAACTGTGCGAATCAGGCAGCCAGCATCATCCTTGCCCAAATTATCCATACACTGTCATTGTCCTGCTGGCTGATTAACTGCCACTCAGAAAAAGCATATTGCCTTCCAAGTCTGTGTTTCCTTCACTGCAGCCACAGCCCCCATCAAGCATTAAATGACAAACACACAGGGAAGTCACTGCAGAAACAACCTTGTTTCACAGAGCTGGGAACTTTCCACTTCCAAATATTTTCACTACCAAATATTTTCCCTCTGCACAGGCGAGGCCCCCTTCTTAATGAGACTTTGCATTCCTAGAGGACAAAAAGAAACAGATCCAATAGGTGCACCACAGGCAATGCTGAAAATCTACATTCTTCCATCTTCTTTTAAATAAGCCCAAGCTCCTTTTCAGGCTAAGATTTGCTTCACGTAACTTTAGAACTCCAAAGTTCTAGAGAATTCTAAAGAACTCTGTATCTGCCATGTAACGCCCATGTTTTTTTTTCAGAGACAGAGAGACACAGCAAGGTTACTACCCCTGCACATGACTGAGGAATAAAGCAAGACTGCCTGTTCCTCTCCACAAGGACTTGATCACATGGATGTTTATCCACAGACATCCCCATAAAAACTCAACCCTGCCACAGTATATGGCTTTGCTTTCCTCCTTATGCTTCCAAATATCATCAAAATGCTAACAACAATATATAGATCTTGATGTGAACATTCCTCTGCTCACCGTTGTCTCCTTTCTTAGCTGAATAATCACAGATTATTCACTTGCTTGGATGTGACTCGCAGCTACTTTATTTCACACAAAACAATTTCTAATTGCATGTTGTATGTTTGTATTATGAAACCCAGCACTAACTGTTATTACAAGATTAGTGCAGATGACTCATGGGGGAGTAAAACCACAATAAGAAACCAAATAGGAGCCCGCAAATGGGCAGGCCAAAACCATGTGAGGTTTCCCATCTCTACTATGGGAACGTTTTCCACAGATAGCTAAACATCTCCTAGTCATTTATACAGTAGTTGAGACAGAGTGAGACAGATCCTTCTTTCTTTACCTTCAGATGGGCTGAAAGTATTGTGGAAACATAAGTCAATAATGGGGCTTTGGTCTGGCTCTGCTTGTTCTTGTACCTGTGCTCAACAAGCGTTACAGCAACACACATGCAGAGCAGTGTTTGGCAGATAGGAGCTACCAGCGAGGCAGGTCCTGTATTCTGCAGTGTCCTACTTCATTTGACACTTTCACAAGAATTTTACAGACCTCCAAAAGGGGAGGCAGTGAACCAGAACATATCATGGCCAGAGAAAACAGAGCTAATGTTATAGACCTGGCAATTTTTTTCATTTTTGGGTAGGGGCAAGTGAGGAACAGGTTTTGCATAGACCCTAGCTCCATCCTCTCCAGTGATCTTCAGAGCCATTGCCAGGCATTTTGGACAAAGTCAGATGAAAACTGGTAGCAGGCAAACAAGAAATAGTGTGTGCCATGGTGTAAATTTTATCCCCACTTCCAATGGAATGTCTAGATTGTTAAATAAAAAAGGGTACGGAATAAAGATGAGCTCCAGAACCCTGATCATCATAACTGCCTAACCATTCGTACACTACAAGTGTGATTTTAGCCCATACCAAATGCAATCTCCCCCAGGACAAGGCTCGAAGGACAGCACACAAAAATGAACATTCCCAGCAGGTGTTCGGGCAAAGTCAGTTTGGGTTCTGTGACCCTCTATGGTCCTCTGGCATAGTCCCAGTACACTGTACATCCTTACAGCCCTACACACAACACACTGTCAACTTTTTGCTATGAGAACATTGTTCTTCTTTGCTGAAATACATCTTTGTCATTACTTTGAACCAGAATAACAGCGTTACAAAATTAATACAGGCATGTGAGCTATCTACTAAGGATGCATTTGTTCTCTAAATAGCAGACATGAGAAGAATGGTGAGCTCAGGGCAAATCATTAACAATCCATATGCATCCATGGAGACTAGAAAGAATTCCAACTCTGTATAAAGAAAGAAGCTTCTAGATGCTATGAGAAAACACCCACAGGCAGTGAAAAACCATGAAAGGCAGAAGTAATGCCAAACTCACCATGCCTTCTGGGGAGACAGATGCTTAGCAGTGAGGACTACTTAAACACCTGGACGGATTGCCACAGGGCAGAGTGTTCCTCATTGGTATTAATATTTATACAAAGAGAAGACATCTTCTAACAAGGAAAGCACAGCTGAGCCAGAAGCTTTCAGACACAAAGCAGAGACTTGGCTAGGAGTCACTGATCTGTACTATGCAGGTGGTCAATTAATATTCCTTTCTGGTTTCAGACCCAGAGGAAATATTATGATTTAATCAAGCACAGAAAACCCACACGGGCAACGGCTCAGCCCTAGGTGACTGACAAGTCCCTGCAGTTGGGCTACAAATTAAGCGCCCATTCCTTCATGTGCACAATTCACACTCAGATGAGCTGGTCCCAGGAGTCCTGAACAACACATGCAATCAGGATTTGAGCTGTAAGCAAACAATGAAAACAAATAGGATGGATACAAGGCAGACTTTGTATACCCAAGGGAAATAAAACATTGGGAAGGGACCAAGTAATCATTCAGACTCACAAAGGGACAGGCACGGTGTGGAAATAGGCTTCATCTATCCTCAAGTATTCCTTTGCCTAGCCCCGTGATCCATTCTAGTTTCATTCATATGAAACACAAGAATATGAATGAGAAACCCTGTGAAGTGGGGGAAAGGAAGGGAAAGGATTTCATGCTACCAAGGCAACCGTAATCATGGCAACAATTTAATTAATGAGTTGCTGATGAACCCTACAAAAATGATGCTAGTGAAGTCATGCTGTAGTAATTACCAGAGTTTCATTCATCCTGTCCTGGCGGGAGCTGCATGGGACAGAGTGGCTTGCTGAATCAATGGAATGAGAGCGAGTGCCTGGGAGCATGCTCCATTAGTCCTCCCAGCCTGCTCCCCAGGCACTTGATCATGGAGACCGCATGCCATCCAATCCATTTCACAGTCCCACGCTACCAAAGAGCAATCCAGATGGCCTCATGCCACCAGCACAGGCAGCATTCACAAGCAATCTACAAACCTAGCTCTCCTCTTCCCTGCTATGCCTTCAGTTTCTAGAAGATGATACAGGAAATAAGAAAATGAGCAGGTGATTTGCCTTCTCCAGCCACAGGATTTCTCTTTTCACACCATCAGACAGCAGCATAGGAGCTGCATGGGCATCCCAAGTGGAAAAATTGCTCCTGATAAACATAGCAAAGTCTCAAGAGGCACGCATATAATAGGGACTCTAAGTAGATTAGGGCTATACCATAGGGAAGGAGAGTAAATACAATACCATAGATGAGATGCGTATAGCAAAAGAAATACTAAAGGCAAGCATCAGGTCAGCAGATTTACCTGTTCTCGTGATATGAGAAAAATGTGATAATGCAAGCAGTGAAATAACATTACACTATGGGTCTGAGATGTTACCTGCTCAACAGAGCTTCTCAAGCTCTGTACAACATGGATGGGATTTACACCAGTCACTAGGACAGGCCACCTTACAGTCATATTCGATTTAAAGACATGGAAGTGTACAAACACGTGCTGCAAGATATATCTTTTTTTAACACTTGCTACCAACAAGCTCATTCTGCTCACTTTAGGAAATCGTAAACTAAGCTGCCAGATATTTACATCACAACATACACATCCCATTCGCCTAAATCTCAGCCTACAGGATTAACTTTGCACCCTGAAATTGCTACCACAGTAAGAATAACCATACATTATAAACAATTCACTCTATGCTATACTGATCACCTTGGAGATCACAGATCAGGACCAGAAGTGGTGAGGTTTATTTTCCTAGCCTTTAAAGAAGTACATCTCTACATCTGCACAGATCATCCAGACTCCCTTTTAATCAACAGAGAGATCCAAGCCCATCTTGTCAGTAGCTTTAGATGTGTTTCCAAGGATAATTTCAAAGATTCATAGAAGGTTTGGATTAGAAGGAACCGCGAAAGTTATCCAGTCCAAGCCCCCTGCAGTAGATCAGGTCGCTCAGAACCCCATCCAACTGGACCTTGTTTCCAAGGACGGGGCATTTTCCTCCTCTCTGGTCAATCTGTTCTAGTGTTTTATCCCCCTCAGCGAAAAAAAAATGTTACTAATATCTAGTCTAGACTTCTCCTCTTTTAGTTTAAAACTATTACACCTTGTCTTATTGCTACAGGCCCTGCTATATTATTTTCCCAGTCCTTCTTATAAGCCCCCTTTAATTGGTGATAAGGTCTCCTCAGAGTCTTCTCTTCTCTAAGCTGAACAACCCCCAACTCACTCACCTTGCCTCCATAGGAGAGGCCACTTCTCATTTTGATGACCCTGCTCTGGACCTGTTGGAGCAACAGGTCCACATATTTCCTGTGCTGTAGGATTCAGAACTGGACACGGTACTGCAGGTTTGTTCTCACCAGAGCAGGGTAGAGGGGTAGCGTCACCTCCCTCAGCCTGTTGGCAACATTTGTATTGATGCAACTCAGGACAGAGTTAGCCTTCTGACTGCAAGCCTGGAATTTCCTACTAGAAGCACCCATGTCTCCTCCCTAGGGAATCTATCAAATAAGTGAGTTTGGATGGAAACATGATGGATTCCTGTACCTGAAAGGACCTATCCTGATACAACATCCTCATTCCTACTCTCCACATGAGCACCAAGCTGCCCTTAGCCTGAGTTTATTTGCTCATGTGAAATACCAAGGCAGCATCTAGGCTGAGCTGTTTCTGAGATCATATTGGCTAATCTTCAGTTATGGGTCCTCTGTGAGCCAGGGACTGGATACAAGATAGGAGTCATCTCTCCCGACTTTAGATGCCCAGCTCAGAACGAGACCAGGTGCTCATCTCTCCACAGTCTGTAGGAGGGAATCCAGACCAATAGCATAGGGACAGACCACAGTACTGGAGAGATCTCAGTCTGGACAGATGAATCATAACAAAGACACTCATGATTACATGGAGTAGTGGATTTAGGCACATATGGCAATGCTTAGGTGGAAAGGAAGTGCGTAAATCCACACTCGTTACCCAGGATGCTTAGCCAGTATCCTTCTCACCTCACTGACATTTAAGCCACCTGCTAGCACTCAGCTTGACTGGCTCACAACTGCAATATCTGAGCATTGTCCAAGACCAGATCCACACTTGAAAACAAGGTGATCTTCTAGGTCATGTTCTGAAAGATGTGGGCAGAGAAAAGCACTGAAAGTGTTTCTATCAGGGGGCCTCTCTCTTGTTAATGCTCCATACAGATGCTCGTTAAAAACAGTCTGGCGGTAACTCACACTATTCCTAACCTGGATCCACTGAATCAGTGGATTTCTCTGATTTAAAAAAAAAAAAAAATCAGGAGAGACCCTCAAAATTTTCTCCTAGAAAACGTAAGTTTGTTTTTAGAAAACATTCTCATACATGCTGGTACTAAAACATCCATGGCAAAGCCCTGTCTCAAAGCAAGAGCCACCAAGACCCCTCTCAACCCAGCACACATAGGGTCTGCCACGAGACCTACTATTGTTTTCCCTGAAAGTCCTTCTATTTCTACTCATCTTAGCAGGCTTGAAAGTACCTGCCAGATAGACAGATAACTGACATCCGGAAAAGATACTCCACTAGCTGCTGTTAGCAGCGGCTGGGAAGTGTGGGGGTTAGTTTAATAAGAAACCACTTATACATGGCTGCTAGCTTCCCGTTCCCTTCCCAGGGTTTGATGGAATTCGAAGAGACTATTTTAAGTCAGACCATCTCTCAGCACACACATATATAAGAGGAGGCCCAGCACCATCTTTCTACATCAAGTACAACCTTTGCTTCCTCATAGGAATATTGATTGCTGCTCTCTCCTTCATGCCTCTGTCTTCCACGGTGATCCCACAGGGTTTGACCACTCATGGTACCTAGTGCTGATGAGCTGGCAAGCTGAGACCCACACCAACAGGCAGATGACTCCTTGGATGGCTGTTGGCTGCAAGTCAGAATAAGCTGTGCCTATCAGAAGGGTAAGAGGAGAGCACCAGATTTCACACCACTTGGAAGCTGTGAACGCTCAGACGACAGGCAGTACTGGGTGAAAAGACTCTTATGGAGGTGCTGGACACAAAGCTGAAGGACATATCAGAGCACGTTCCTTGAAAACAGAGCAAACTGCACCCTGGTCTACACTAGATGAGTGGCAGCAAAGCAAGAGGTATTGCTAAAAAAAATCATACCAGCTCTCACCCATTACAAGAATCCAAAATTTTAAAATGCAGCAGTAGAGGCAGCATCAAGAGATGCTGCAGCATTTACAGCAGGAGATGCAGATTGAGCAGGATAAGCAGTAGAAGGAAATACTGCATAAGATGCAGCAGCAGGAGATGAAGCAGCAGGAGATGCATTAGGAGATTCAGCAGCAGGAGATGCAGGAGGAGATGAAGCAGCACATGTAGCAGGAGATGCAGCAGCAGGAGATGCAGCAGGAGACGCAGTATTGGGAGATGCATCATATGCTTGCTCTCGATAAAGTCTTCTCTGGAAGCGCTTTCACTGCAAGATGCAAAGCAAGACTAACAGAACGTATTAGTATAGTCTCATGAATTCTGACTTAACTGTGCCTATTAAGGCACTTTAGGGAATTTAAATAACTCCCTCCAGGATGATGCTAACGTGGAATGATGCTGCTACTGAATGTCTTCTCTTACAGCGCTTTCATACATGCAGATCTAGCAGAAAGAGATCCAGCAAGACATGCAGCAGGAGATAGAGCAGCAAGAAATGCAGCAGGAGCTGCAGCCGTAGGAGATGCAGCAGGATATACATCAGCAGAAGATGCAGCAACAGGAGATAGAACATGAACAGAAGAAGCAGATGATGCAGGAGATGCAGCTGCAGGAGATGCAGCAGCAGGAGATGCTTCAGGAGCACGTGCAGAAGGTTATGCAGCAGCAGCAGATGCAGCAGCAGCAGATGCAGCAGGAGATTCAGCAGCAGGAGATTCAGCAGCAGACACAGGATATTCAGCGGCAGACATCGCATCAGAAGTTTCAGCAGCAGGAGATTCAGCAGCAGGAGATGCAGCAGTAGATGCAGAAGCAAACCCCGCAGTAGGAGTGGCAGCAGGTGGAGATGCAGCAAGAGATGCATATTCAGAAGGAGATGCAGCAGGAGACGTAGCAGAAGATGTAGCAGCGTGAGATGCCGCATAATATGCAGGAGATGCAGATTTAGCAGGAGATGCTGCAGCAGATGTTGCAGGAGGAGATGCAGCAGCGGGATTCGCAGCAAGAGTTGATGCAGCAAGCAATAGAGCAGCAGGAGATTCAGAAGAAGGAGATGCAGAAAGAGATTCAGCAGCAGGAGGAAATGCAGCAGTATATACAGAAGCAGGATATGCAATAGGAGGAGATGCAATAGGAGGAGCTATAGCAGGTAATGCAGCAGCAGGAGATGCAGCAGGAGATGCAAGAGCAAGAGATGCAGCATCAGACTCATCAGCAGTAGATGCAGGAGGAAATCTAGCAGCAGGAGATGTAGCAGGAGGAGATTCAGAATCAGGAGATGCAGCAGCAGATGTATCAGGAGGAGATGCAGCAGCAGGAGACGTAGCAGGAGGTTATGCAGCATGAGATGCAGCATGAGAAATGCAGCAGGAAATGCAGGAGGAGATTCATTAGCAGGAGATTCAGCAGGAGATGCAGCAGGAGTTGCAGAAGCAGGAGTTGCAGCAGCATGAGATGCAGCACCAAGAAATGCAGCAGGAGGTGCAGGAGGAGTTCAGCCGCAGGAAATGCAGCAGCAGGAGATGCAGCAGGAAATGCAGCAGCAGGAGATGCAGCAACATGAGATGCAGCTGCAGCTGCAGCAGCAAATTAAGTACCAGCAGATGAGGCAGAGGGAGATGCAGCAGTAGGAAAAGTAGCAGTAGATACAGAAGACGGAGATGCAGCAGCAGGACATGCATCAGCAGGAGGAGATGCACCAAGGGATACAGCAGCAGGAGGTGTATTAGCAGTAGGTGCAAAAGGAATGCAGCAGGGGATTCAGTAGGAGGTAATGCAAGAGCAGATGCAGCAGAAGTAAATTCAGCAGCAGAAGATGTAGCAGGATATGCAGCATCAGATCAGGAGATGAAGCAGCAGGAGAAGCAGCAGGAGGTGATTCAGCAGGAGATGCATCAGGAGGTCCAGCAGCGGGAGATGCATCAAGAGATGCAGCATCAGGCCATGCAGCATTAGGAGATGCAGCAGGGGATTCAATAGCAGGTGGTACAGCAGGAGATGCAGCAGGAGGAGATGTAGCAGGATATGTAGCAACATGAGATGCCGCAGCAGATTCAGGAAGAGATTCAGCAGAAGGAGCTGCAAGAGCAGGAGATGAAGCAGCAGGAGATGCAGCCGCAGCAGATCCAGCAGCAGATTGAGCAGGAAATCCAGCAGGATAAGCAGCAGGAGATGCACCAGCAGATGCAGCAGCATGGGATGCAGCAGCGGATGCAGCAGCAGATGCTGCAGGAGATGCAATGGAATGAGATGCAGAAGCAAATGCAGCAGTAGCTGCAGATTCAGCAAAAGATGCAGCAGGAAGAGATGATTCAGATGATACAGCATCAGGAGATGCAGCAGGAGATTGAGCAGGAGATGCAGTAGGGGGAGAGGCAAGAGGAGAAGATGAAGGAGATGCAGCAACAGGAGATGCAGAAGGAGGAGAAGCAGCAACAGGAAATGCAGCAGGAGATTAAGCAGCAAATGCAGAAGCAGCAGAAACAGCAGACAGAGATGCAGCAGCAAATGCAGCGGTAGATGCAGATTCAGCAGGAGATTCATCAGCAGGAGATGCTGCAGCAGATTCACAGTAGGAGATGCATCAGCAGGAGATGCAGCAGGAGGTGCGGCAGAAGTAGATGCAGCAGGATAAGCAGGAGGAGGAGATGCAGTAGAAGCTGCCGGAGCAGGAGATGCAGCAGAACATTCAGAAGGAAAAACAGCAGGAGAAGCATCAGGAGGAGATGTAGCAAGACATGCAGCAGCAGGATATGCTGCAGCAGAAGATGCAGCAACAAATGCAGAAGCAGTAGGTGCAGCAGGAGATGCAGTAGCAAGAGATGAAGCATAATCATGAGATGCATTAAGAGGTGCAGCAGCAGGATATGTAGCAGCAGGAGATGCAGCAGGAGATGCAGCAACAGGATATGTAGCAGGAGATGAAGTAGCAGCAGAGCAGAAACAGCTGCAGCTGGAAATGCAACAGTAGATGCAGGAGCAGAGGATGCTGCAGCAGGAAACACTGCAGCAGATGCAGCAGGAGATGACATAGCAGGTGATGAAGCCACAGATGTATCATCTGAAAATGAAGCAGGAGATGCAGCTGGATATACATCAGCAGGAGATGCAGCAGGAGATGCATTAGCAGGAGACTGAGGAGCAGAAAATGCAGCAGCAGGAGATGCAAAAGGGGATACAGAAGCAGGAGATGCAGCAGCAGAAGATATAAAGGAGATGCAGCAGGAGGAGATGCAGCTGGAGATAGAGAAGCAAGAGATGCAGCAGGAGATGCAGCCGCAAGAGATGCAGCAGGAGATAAAGGAGCAGAAGATGCAGCAGCAGATTTAGCAGCAGATTCCGCAGGAGAAGCATCAGCAGGAGATGCAGCAAGGGAGGAAGCATCAGGAGATGCAGCAGGAAATGCAGCAGCAGGGGATGTAGTAGCAGGAGATGCAGAAGGAGTTGCAGCAGCAGGAGATGCAGCAGGGAATGTAGCAGCAGCAGAAGTAACAGGAGATACAGCAGCATCATATGCAGTAGGAGACGTATCAGCAGGAGATGAAGAAGCAGGAGGTGCTACAGGAGATTCAGCCGGAGATGCAGAAGCAGGAGATGCAGAGTAGTAGATGAAGAGAAGAAGATGCAGCAGAAGGAAATATAGCAGGAGATTCAGCCGCAGTAAATGCAGCAAGAGAGAAAGCAGCATCAGATGCAGCAGCAGATTAAGCAGCAGATGCAGCAGCAGAGGATGCAACAGCAGATGCAGCAGAAGGAGATGCAGCAGCAGGAGATCTATCAGGAGATGCAGCAGTAGATGGTGCAGCAGCAGATTCAGCAGATGCAGCAGTAGTAGATTCAGAAAGAGCTGCAGCATGAAATGCAGATGAATATGCAGCAGCAGTAGATACAGCAGGAGATCCATCTGCAGGTGATGCAGAAGGAGATGCAGTAGGTAATGCTCAAGGAGATGCAGCAGGATGAAGTGAAGCAGCAGGGGATGCATCAGGAGATGCAAAAGCAGCAGATACAGCAGGAGATGCCATAGCAGGAGATGCATCAGGAGATTTAGCAGGAGGAGGTTCAGCAGGAAATGAAGAAGGAGGAGATGCAACATTAGATGCAGAAGGAGGAAATGGAACAGGAGATGCAGAAGGAAGAGATGCAACAGGAGATGCAGCAGGAGGAGGTACAGCAGAAGCAGATGCATCAGCAGATGCAGCAGAAGGAGGTACATAAGAGATGCAGCAGCAATTGATAAAGCAGGAGATGCTGGAGCCGGAGATGCAGAAGAAGTGGATGTAGAAGCAGGAGATGAAGCAGCAGATGCATCAGCAGGAATTTTAGCAGGAGATGCAGCAGTACATGAAGCATTTCCTGCTGATGTATCTCCTCCTTCATATCCTGCTGATGCATCTCCTGCTAAATCAGCTCTTGCTGATGCATCTTTTGTTGCACCTCCTGATACTGCATCTCCTGCTGCTGAATCTCCTGCTGCTGCAATTCCTACTGATCTCATGCTGCTGCAATTCCTGCAGCATCTCCTGATATATCTCCTACTTCTGCATCTCCAGATGCTGGATTTCCAGCTGCCTCTCCTGCTACTATATCTGCTGCTTCATCTGCTGCTGCATCTCCAGCTGCATCTCCTGCTGCTGCACCTCAAGCTGCTGCATCTTATTTTCTGCATCACCTTCTCTTCATCTCCTGCTGCTGTATCTCCTGCTGCATCTGCTGCTGCTGCATCTCCTGCTGCATCTGCTGCTGCTGCGTCTCACGCTACTACCTCCCGTGCTGGTGCATCTCCTGCTGCATTTCCTGCTGCTGCATCTCCTACTGCATCTCATGCTACTACCTCCCCTGCTGCATATACTTCTGCTTCATCTCCTAATGCATCTCCTGCTGCTACATCTCCCGCTGCTCAATGTCCTTCTTCATCTTGGCCAGCTACATATACTGCTGCTGCATGTCCTGCTGCTGCATCTCCTGTTACATCATCTGCTGCTGCATCCTCTTCTGCTACGTCTCCTCCTGCATCTCTTACTGCTGAAGCTCATGATCCTGCATCTTCTGCTGTGGCAATTCCTGGTGCTTCATTTCCTGTTGCATTTCTTCCTTTTACATCTCCTGCTGCAGCATCTCCTGCTGCTGCATCTGCTGCAGCGTCTCCTGTTGCTGCATCTCCTGCTGAATCTACATCTCCTGCTGCATCTGCTGTGGCATCTCTTTCTGCTGAATCTCTGATTCATCTCCTGCTGCATTGCTGATGCAGCTGCTGCACCTGCATCTCCTGATGCTTTATAAACTACTGCTGAATATCCTGCTGCTGCATATCTGGATGCAGCATATCCTATTGCATCTCCTTGTGTTGCTTCTCTTGCTGCTTCATTTTCTGCTGCATCTCCCGGTGAAGTTGCACTTCCTACTGCATCTCCTGCTTCTGCATCTTCTGCAGAATCTCCTGTTCCTGCTTCTCCTGCTGAATCTGCATCTCCTGCTGCATTTGCTGTTGCATCTCCTGCCACTTTAGAAACTCCTGCATCTTTTGGTGCATCTGCTGTAGATTAATCTACTCAGCAGATACAGAAGCACTTGTTCCTTCCCTGCGGTATTTGTGCTGAACGATCTAAAAATTTTGAAGTGAGGCTTTAATAGCCATTCTGATGTTACAGTACACAAGCGTATACCCAAAGTTCTACAAGTCTTGCTTTGCAGTGAAAGCGCTATAAGAGAAGACATTCAGAAGCAGCAGCATTCCATGCTAGCATCTTCCCTGTGGGTGTTATTCGATTTCCTGAAGCGCCTCAATAGGGGCAGTTAAGTCATAATTCAGTACCTTATACTAAAACCTTCTGTTCGTCGTGCTTTGCAGCTTGCATTGAAAACGCTTGCAGTAGGAGATGAAGTCGGTGATGAATATTTGGAAGAAGCAGCAGCAGGAGATTTTGCAGCAAATGCAGCATCAGGAGATGCAGCAGGACATGCAGCAGCAGGAGATGCCACAGGAGGAGATGCAGCAGGATATGCCGCAGAAAAAGATGCAGCAGGAGATGCCGCAGAACAAGATGCAGCAGGAGATGCCGCAGTAGGAGATGCAGCAGCAGGAGATGCTGCATAACATGCAGCTGGAGTAACAGATTCAGCAGGAGATGCAGAAGGTCGAGATACTGCAGTAGATGCAGGAACAGGAGATGCAGCATGTGATGCAGCAGGAGATGCATATTCAGCAGTAGAGATGTAGCTGGAGATGCATTAGGAGATGCAGCAGGAAATTCAGAAGGAAAAACAACAGGAGAAGCATCAGGAGGAGATGTAGCAAGACATGCAGGAGCAGCAGATGCAGCAGCAGGATATGCAGCAGCAAAAGATGAAGCATTATCCTGAGATGCATTAGGAGATGCAGCAGGAAATGCTTCAGCAAATGCAGTAGTAGACGCAGCAGGAGATGAAGCAGATAATGCTGCAGTAGATGCAGCAGGAGATGAAGTAGCAGATGGAGCAGGAGATGCAGCAGCAGCAGATGCATCAGTAGATGGAGATTCAGTAGGAGATTCATCAGCAGGAGATGGATCATCATCAGATGCAGCAGGAGATTCTTCAGCAGATTCACAGAAGGACATGCAGGAGCAGGAGATGCAGCAGGAGATGGGCCAAAATAGATGCAGCAGGAGGAACTGCAGGAGGAGATGCAACAGAAGGTTCAGGAGGAGGAGATGCAGCAGGAAATGTAGAAGGATATACAGCAGGAGAAGCATCAGGAGGAGATGCATCAAGAGATGCAGTAGCAGCAGATGCAGCAGCAAGAGATGTAGCACTATCATAAGACGCATTGAGAGATGCAGCAGCAGGAGGTGCAGGAGGATATACATGAACAGGAGAATCTGTAAGAGGTACAGCAGGAGATGCAGCAGTAGATGAAGCAGCAGCAGAGCAGCAGCAGATGCAGCAGGAGATGAAATATAAGGAGATGTAGTGGTACGAGATGCATCAGGAAATGCAGGAGAAGATGAGGCAGCAGATGTAGCAAGATATACCGTAGGAGACACAGCAGAAGGCCATGCAGAAGCAGAAGATTTGGCAGCAGATGATGCAGAAGGAGAAGATGAAGCAGGAGATGCAGCAGCAGCAGATTCCGCAGCAAGAGATGCAGCAGTAGATGCCGCAGGAGATAAAGCAGTAGGAGATGCTCTAAGAGATGCAGCAACAGGGGATGTAGCAGCAGGAGATTGAGCAGGTTATGCAGCAGCAGATGCAGCAGGAGGAGATGCAGCAGGAGGAGATGCAGCAGCAGGAGATGCATCAGAAGGAGATGCAGCAACAGGAAATGCAGCAGGAGATTAAGCAGCAAATGCAGAAGCAGCAGATACAGCAGGTGGAGATGCAGCAGCAGATGCAGCAGTAGATGCAGATTCAGCAGGAGATTCATCAGCAGGAGATGCTGCAGCAGATTCACAGTAGGAGATGCATCAGCAGGAGATGAAGCAGGAGGTTCAGCAGAAGTAGATGCAGCAGGATAATCAACAGGAGGAGATGCAGTAGAAGATGCCGGAGCAGGAGATGCAGCAGGAAATTCAGAAGGAAACACAGCAGGAGAAGCATCAGGAGGAGATGCAGCAAGACATGCAGCAGCAGCAGATGCAGAAAGAGAGCAGCACTAAACACAGATTCCACAGAAGATGCCATAGGAAGAGAATCTTCAGCAGATGCAGCAGGAGATGCATCATGACGAGATGTAGCAGGACATAGAGCAGTAGCAGATGCATCGGTAGATCAAGCAGGAAATGCAGCAGAAAGAGATGAAACAGCATCAGATGCAGCCGCAGATGCAGCAGCAGGAGATGCAGCAGCATCTGATGTAGCAGGAGATGCAGAAGCAGAAGATGCAGCAGCAGGATATGAAGCAGAAGATGCAGCAGAATATACAGCAGCAGGAGATGCAGCGGGAGATGCAGCAGCAGGAAATGCAATCGTAGATACAGAAGCAGGAGATGAAGCAGCAGAAGATACAGGAGGACATTAAGCAGGAGATGCAGCAGAAAGTGATGCAGCCGGGGATAGAGCAGCAGGAGGTGCAGCAGGATATAGAGCCGCAGGAAATGCCGGAGAGAAAGCAGTAGAAGATGCAGCAGCAGATTTACTAGCAGATTCAGCAGGAGATGCAGCAGCAGGAGATGCAGCAGGAGGAGATGCTGATAGGTAGGATGAAGCAGGAGATGCAGCAGGAGATGCAGCAGGAAATGCAGCAGCAGTGGATGTAGTAGCAGGAGATGCAGAAGGAGTCACAGCATCAGGAGATGCAACAGGGAATGCAGCAGCAGGGGATGTAGTAGCAGGAGATGCAGCAGGTGATGCAGAAGGAGATGCAGTAGGTGATGCTCAAGGAGGTGCAACAGGAGATGCAGAACGAGATGAAGCAGCAGGATATGCAGCAGAAGGAGATGATGCCGGAGATCACAGAATCACAGAATAACCAGGTTGGAAGAGACCCACTGGATCGTGGAGTCCAACCATTCAACCCGGTCATGCAACCAGTTTTTCATCCAGGAGAGTGTGCGCCCGTCCAGGCCAGAGGCCGACAGTTTCTGAAGCAGAATGCTATGAGAAACTGTATCAAAGGCTGAACGCTCCGATATTTTGAAGTGACGCTTTAACAGCCATTCTGATGTTACAGTACACAAGCGTATACCCAAAGTTCTACAAGTCTCGCTTTGCAGTGAAAGCGCTATAAGAGAAGACATTCAGAAGCAGCAGCATTCCATGCTAGCATCTTCCCTGTGGGTGTTATTCGATTTCCTAAAGCGCTTCAATAGGAGCAGTTAAGTCATATTTCAGTACCTTATACTAAAACCTTCTGTTCGTCGTGCTTTGCAGCTTGCATTGAAAACGCTTCCAGAGAAGTCGTTCTGCAGTGAAAGCGCTGTAAGAGAAGACATTCAGGAAGAGCAGCATTCCATGCTAAAATATTCTCTGCGGGAGTTATGTTTTCATAAAAGATTATGAATTGAGATGTTAGAGTTGCAGTAGGAGATGAAGCCGGTAGAAGCAGCAATAGGAGATTTTGCAGCAAATTCAGTAGCAGGAGATGCAGCAGCAGGAGATGCAGCATGTGATGCAGCAAGGGATCCTCAGCAGTAGATGCAGAAGCAGGAGGTGCAGCAGGAGATGCTTTAGAAAATGAGCAGCAGGAGATGCAGCAGGAGATACTGATTCTGCAGGAGATGCAGCAGCGAGAGAAGTAGCAGCAGATACAGCAGTAGACGCTGATTCTCCAGGAGCTGCAACAGCAGGAGATGCTGCAGCAGATGCAGCAGCAGAAGATACAGAAGCAGGAGATTCAGCAGGAGGTGCAAGAGCAGGAGATACATAAAGAGATGCAAATCAGAATCAGCAGCAGGAGATTAAGCAGTAGAAGGTGAAGCAGGAGATGCTGTAGAAGACGCAGCAGGAGGTGCTGCAGGAGATGCAGCAGCAGCATATATTGCAGAAGATGCAGCAGCAAGAAACGCAGCAGCAGGAGATGCTGCAGAAACTGCAGCAGCCAGAGATGAAACAGAAGGAGGTTCAGCATCGGGAGATGTAGGAGTAAATGGAGACGTAGGAGATGAAGCAGGAGATACAGCAGTAGCAGATGAAGCAGCAGATGCAGAAAGAGATTCAGCAGCAGATGCAGAAGCAGTTGCAGCAGGAGATGATGCAATAGGAGATGCAGTAGCAGGATATGTGGAGAATATGCAGCAGCAGGGGATGAAGCCAGATATGCAGTAGGATGAGATTCAGCAATAGGATATGCATCGGGAGATGCAGCAGCAGGAGATGCAGAAGTAGGAGCTGCAAACGGAGCTTCAGTAGGAAGAGACACAGCTGGTGATGCTGCCTCAGGAGATGAAAGAGGAGATTCAGAAGTAGATACAGCAGTAGGAGATGTAACAGGAGATGCTGAAGCAGGAGATGCAGCAACAAAAAAATGAGGAAGATATAAATAGGCAGCAGATGCAGCAGCAGGAGATTCAGAAGCAGGAATTGCAGCAGTAGGAGATGCAGCACCAGGAGATGCAGCAAGAGATGTAGCAGGATATGCAGCTGCAAGAGATGCAGGTGATGCAGCAGCATGAAATGAAGAAGAAAGAGATGCAGCAAGGGAGGCAGGAGAATTTGATGTATCGTCAGATGCAGCGGGAGGAGATGCAACAGGATTTGCAGCAGTGGTAGATACAGCAGAAGATGCAGCAGCAGCACAAGCAGCAGTGGTAGATACAGCAGCAGCAGCAGCAGCAGCAGCAGCAGCAGCAGAAGCGGCAGGTGATGCAGGAGCCGATGCAGCAGCCTGAGATGCAGGGGATTCAGCAGGAGATGCAGCAGTAGGAGCTACAGCAGCAGGAGATGGAGCAGCAGGAGATGCAGCAGGGGAGATGCATAATCAGATGAATTCGCTGATGCATCAGAGATAGTTGCAGACAGAGGTGCAGCAGCAGGAGGTTCAGCAGAGGATGCAGCAGCAATAGATGCAGGAGGAGATCCAGGAAGAGGACATAGAGCAGAGGGAGATGTAGCAGCACATGCAGCAGCAGATGCAGGAGATGAAGCAGCAGGAGCAGTAGGAGGAGGAGATTCAGCAGGAGATGCATCACGAGATGCAGCATCAGGAGATGCAGCATCAGGAGATGCAGCATCAGGAGATGCAATAGGATATGCTGAAACCGGATATGCAGCAGCAGGATATGCAGCGGTATTTTATAAAGCAGCAGGAGATGCAGCTGCTGCTGCATCAGCAAAGCAGCAAGAGATGAATCAGAGATTCAGCAGAAAGAGATGCCGCAGCAGATGGAGCAGGAGATGTAGATTCAGCAGGAGATGCAGCAACAGGAGATGCTGCAGCAGATGCAGCAGCAGGAGATGTAAAAGGAAGAAATGCAGCAGGAAATGAAGCGCCAGGAATTGCCACAGCAGAAGATGCAGGATCATGAGCTTCAGCAGCAAGAGATGCTGCGGGAGATGTACCAGAAGAGGATGCAGCAGCAGATGCAGCAGGGGGAGATGCAGAAGAACATGCAGCAGCAGGAGATGCAGAAGCAGATGGTGTAACAGGAGATGCAGCAGCAGGAGATGCAGCAGGCCATGATGAAGCAGGATATAGAGCAGCAGGAGATGCTTTAGGAGGTGAAGCAGAAGTATATGCAGCAGGAGATGCTGCAAGAGATGCAGCAGGAGACGCAGCAGCAGGAGATGCAGCAGCAGATGCAGCAGGATACGCAGCAGCAAGAGATGAAGTGAAGTAGATGCAGAAAACAAGATGCCGCAGCTTGAAGCTCAGATGTCCTGCTACATCTGCTGCTGAATCTCCTCCTACTGCATATCCTGCTGAATGCATTTGCGGCTGCATCTCCTGCTGCTGCATCTCCTGCTACATCTCCTCTTGCTGCATCTACTGCTATATTTTTTGGTGCATCTCATGCAGATCCAATTGCTGCTGCATCTCCTGCTGCTGCATCTCCTGCTGCTGCATCTCCTGCTGCTGCATCTCCTGCTGCTGCATTTCCAGCTGCATCTACTGCTGCTCTATCTCCTGCGGCTGCGGCTGCTGATGCATTTTCTGATGCATTGTCTGCTTCTTCATCTCTTTCTGCTGCATCTCTTGCTGATTCATGTACTGATGCAACTCCTGCTGCATCTTCTATTGCTGCATTTCCTGCTGATGCATCTCCTGCTCCTGCATCTGATGCTGCTGCATCTGCTGCTGATGCATCTCCTGCTGCATCTTCGGCTGCATCTCCCGTGTCTGCATCTCATACCACATCTCCTGCTGATGCATCTCCTGCTTCTGCATATCTTTCTGCATCTCCTGCTGCTGCATTGCCTGCTGCCAAATCTCCTGCATATTTTGCTGCATCTGCTGTAGGTTCACCTACTGTTGCATCTCCTGCTGCTGGATGTCCTCGTGTATCTCCTGATGCTGCATCTGCTGCTGCATCTCTTGCAGCTGCATCTCCTGTTGCCTCTCCTACTGCTGAATCTCGTGCTACTGCATTCTCTGCTGCTTCTACTGCTGCTGCATCGCCTGCTGTGGAATCTCCTAATGCATCTCCTGCTGCTTAGTCTCCTGATGCTTCATATCCTGCTTCATCTCCTTTTGCTGCATATATTGCTGCTGCATCTACTGCTGCTTCATCTGATGCTGCGACTCCTGCCCCGTCTCCTGCTGCGGAATCTCCTGTTGCATCTATGTCTGCATCTCCTGCTGCTCCAGCTGCTGCATCTGCATCATCATTGGGCTGTTCAGAAGGCTGGTCGGAGAAGTCCCGTGGGAGGCGCTCCTTGAAGGCAAAGGTGTCCATGAGGGCTGGGCGCTCTTCAAGAAGGAACTCCTAGCAGCTCAGGAGAAAGCCATCCCCAAGTTCCGGAAAAGTAGCCGGCGGGGTAAGAAACCAGTGTGGTTGAGTAGGGAGGTCCTAAGAGACATCAATAGGAAGAGGAGGGTCTACGACCTCTGGAGGAAGGGGCAGGCATCCTGGGTGGACTATAGGGAGGAAGTGAGAATGTGCAGGGAAAAAGTCAGGAGGGCTAAGGCCCAACTAGAAATGCGATTGGCCAAGACTGTGAAAGACAACAAAAAGTCTTTCTACAAATACATCAACAGCAAAAGGAGGGCTAGGGAGAATCTCCAGTCCCTAGTAGATGCAGAGGGAACAAGAGTAACAGGGGACGAAGACAAAGCTGAAGTGCTCAATGCCTACTTTGCCTGAGTTTTTAACAGTAAGGATAATTGTTCCCTCTGTGCACAATCCCAAGGGTTGGAAGAGAAGTATGAGATTCCCAAGGTCCAAGAGGAGGTGGTTAGAGACTTGCTTGCAACAATACAGAAGCACATTCAGCAGGAGATGCAGCAGCAGGAGATGCAGCAGTGTATGCAGCAGCAGCAGATGGAGCATCAGGTGATGCAGGAGGACATCAAAAATCAGAAGGTGAAGCAACAGGAGATGCAGCAGTAGATTAATCTACAGCAGATGCACCAAAAGATGCAGGAGATGAAGCAGCAGGAGATGCAGCAGCAGTAGATTGAGCAAGATATACAGAAGCAGGAGATGAATCGGCGGGAGATGTGGCATGAGAGGCAGAAGAAGGAGATCCTGCAGCAGATGCAGTAGCATATGCAGCCCCAGCAGAAGCAGCAGCAGGAGATGAAGCAGCAGATGCATCAGCCGGAGATTCAGCAGCAGGAGATGCAGCATCAGGGGATGCAGAAGGAATTCAGGAGGGGATTCAGTAGCAGGTGATGCAGCAGCAGCAGGATATGCAGCAGCAGGAGATGCAGCAGCAATTGGATCTGCATGAGATGCACCAAAAAATATAGCAGTAGATGCAGCAAGAGGAGATGTAGCAGGAGATGCAGCAGCAGGAGATGCAGCCGCAAATGCATTCAGCAGGATATGCAGTAGGAGGAGATTCAGCAGCAGATGTAGCAGGACATCTGAGCTTCAAGCTGCGGCATCTTGTTTTCTGCATCTACTTCACTTCATCTCTTGCTGCTGCGTATCCTGCTGCATCTGCTGCTGCATCTCCTGCTGCTGCGTCTCCTGCTGCATCTCTTGCAGCATCTCCTGCTGCATATACTTCTGCTTCACCTCCTAAAGCATCTCCTGCTGCTCTATATCCTGCTTCATCATGGCCTGCTGCATCTCCTGCTGCTGCATCTCCTGTTACACCATCTGCTTCTGCATCTCCTGCTGCTGCATGTTCTTCTGCATCTCCCCCTGCTGCATCTGCTGCTGCATCCTCTTCTGGTACATCTCCCGCAGCATCTCTTGCTGCTGAAGCTCATGATCCTGCATCTTCTGCTGTGGCAATTCCTGGCGCTTCATTTCCTGCTGCATTTCTTCCTTTTACATCTCCTGCTGCTGCATCTGCTGCAGCATCTCCTGTTGCTGCATCTCCTGCTGAATCTACATCTCCTGCTCCATCTGCTGCGGCATCTCTTTCTGCTGAATCTCTGATTCATCTCTTGCTGCTTTGCTGATGCAGCAGCAGCTGCATCTCCTGCTGCTTTATAAAATACCGCTGCATATCCTGCTGCTGCATATCCGGTTTCAGCATATCCTATTGCATCTCCTGATGCTGCATCTCCTGATGCTGCATCTCCTGATGCTGCATCTCGTGATGCATCTCCTGCTGAATCTCCTCCTCCTACTGCTCCTGCTGCTTCATCTCCTGCATCTGCTGCTGCATGTGCTGCTACATCTCCCTCTGCTCTATGTCCTCTTCCTGGATCTCCTCCTGCATCTATTGCTGCTGCATCCTCTGCTGAACCTCCTGCTGCTGCACCTCTGTCTGCAACTATCTCTGATGCATCAGCGAATTCATCTGATTATGCATCTCCCCTGCTGCATCTCCTGCTGCTCCATCTCCTGCTGCTGTAGCTCCTACTGCTGCATCTCCTGCTGAATCCCCTGCATCTCAGGCTGCTGCATCGGCTCCTGCATCACCTGCCGCTTCTGCTGCTGCTGCTGCTGCTGCTGCTGCTGCTGCTGTATCTACCACTGCTGCTTGTGCTGCTGCTGCATCTTCTGCTGTATCTACCACTGCTGCAAATCCTGTTGCATCTCCTCCCGCTGCATCTGACGATACATCAAATTCTCCTGCCTCCCTTGCTGCATCTCTTTCTTCTTCATTTCATGCTGCTGCATCACCTGCATCTCTTGCAGCTGCATATCCTGCTACATCTCTTGCTGCATCTCCTGGTGCTGCATCTCCTACTGCTGCAATTCCTGCTTCTGAATCTCCTGCTGCTGCATCTGCTGCCTATTTATATCTTCCTCATTTTTTTGTTGCTGCATCTCCTGCTGCATCTCCTGCTTCAGCATCTCCTGTTACATCTCCTACTGCTGTATCTACTTCTGAATCTCCTCTTTCATCTCCTGAGGCAGCATCACCAGCTGTGTCTCTTCCTACTGAAGCTCCGTTTGCAGCTCCTACTTCTGCATCTCCTGCTGCTGCATCTCCCGATGCATATCCTATTGCTGAATCTCATCCTACTGCATATCTGGCTTCATCCCCTGCTGCTGCATATTCTCCACATATCCTGCTACTGCATCTCCTATTGCATCATCTCCTGCTGCAACTGCTTCTGCATCTGCTGCTGAATCTCTTTCTGCATCTGCTGCTTCATCTGCTACTGCTGTATCTCCTGCTTCATCTCCTACGTCTCCATTTACTCCTACATCTCCCGATGCTGAACCTCCTTCTGGTTCATCTCCGGCTGCTGCAGTTTCTGCAGCATCTCCTGCTGCTGCGTTTCTTGCTGCTGCATCTTCTGCAATATATGCTGCTGCTGCATCTCCTGCAGCACCTCCTGCTGCGTCTTCTACAGCATCTCCTGCTTCACCTTCTACTGCTTAATCTCCTGCTGCTGATTCTGATTTGCATCTCTTTATGTATCTCCTGCTCCTGCACCTCCTGCTGAATCTCCTGCTTCTGTATCTTCTGCTGCTGCATCTGCTGCAGCATCTCCTGCTGTTGCAGCTCCTGGAGAATCAGCGTCTACTGCTGTATCTGCTGCTACTTCTCTCGCTGCTGCATCTCCTGCAGAATCAGTATCTCCTGCTGCATCTCCTGCTGCTCATTTTCTAAAGCATCTCCTGCTGCACCTCCTGCTTCTGCATCTACTGCTGAGGATCCCTTGCTGCATCACATGCTGCATCTCCTGCTGCTGCATCTCCTGCTACTGAATTTGCTGCAAAATCTCCTATTGCTGCTTCTACCGGCTTCATCTCCTACTGCAACTCTAACATCTCAATTCATAATCTTTTATGAAAACATAACTCCCGCAGAGAATATTTTAGCATGGAATGCTGCTCTTCCTGAATGTCTTCTCTTACAGCGCTTTCACTGCAGAACGACTTCTCTGGAAGCGTTTTCAATGCAAGCTGCAAAGCACGACGAACAGAAGGTTTTAGTATAAGGTACTGAAATATGACTTAACTGCTCCTATTGAAGCGCTTTAGGAAATCGAATAACACCCACAGGGAAGATGCTAGCATGGAATGCTGCTGCTTCTGAATGTCTTCTCTTATAGCGCTTTCACTGCAAAGCGAGACTTGTAGAACTTTGGGTATACGCTTGTGTACTGTAACATCAGAATAGCTGTTAAACGTCACTTCAAAATATCGGAGCGTTCAGCCTTTGATACAGTTTCTCATAGCATTCTGCTTCAGAAACTGTCGGCCTCTGGCCTGGACGGGCGCACACTCTCCTGGATGAAAAACTGGTTGCATGACCGGGTTGAATGGTTGGACTCCACGATCCAGTGGGTCTCTTCCAACCTGGTTATTCTGTGATTCTGTGATCTCCGGCGTCATCTCCTTCTGCTGCATATCCTGCTGCTTCATCTCGTTCTGCATCTCCTGTTGCACCTCCTTGAGCATCACCTACTGCATCTCCTTCTGCATCACCTGCTGCATCTCCTGCTACTACATCCCCTGCTGCTGCATTCCCTGTTGCATCTCCTGATGCTGTGACTCCTTCTGCATCTCCTGCTACTACATCCACTGCTGCTGCATTTCCTGCTGCATCTCCTGCTTCATCCTACCTATCAGCATCTCCTCCTGCTGCATCTCCTGCTGCTGCATCTCCTGCTGAATCTGCTAGTAAATCTGCTGCTGCATCTTCTACTGCTTTCTCTCCGGCATTTCCTGCGGCTCTATATCCTGCTGCACCTCCTGCTGCTCTATCCCCGGCTGCATCACTTTCTGCTGCATCTCCTGCTTAATGTCCTCCTGTATCTTCTGCTGCTTCATCTCCTGCTTCTGTATCTACGATTGCATTTCCTGCTGCTGAATCTCCTGATGCTGCATTTTGTGCTCCTCTATTTCCTGCTGCTGCATCTCCCGCTGCATCTCGTGCTGCTGTATATTCTGCTGCATCTTCTGCTTCATATCCTGCTGCTGCATCTTCTGCTTCTGCATCTCCTGCTACATCAGATGCTGCTGCATCTCCTGCTGCTGCATCTGCGGCTGCATCTGATGCTGTTTCATCTCTTTCTGCTGCATTTCCTGCTTGATCTACCGATGCATCTGCTACTGCTCTATGTCCTGCTACATCTCGTCATGATGCATCTCCTGCTGCATCTGCTGAAGATTCTCTTCCTATGGCATCTTCTGTGGAATCTGTGTTTAGTGCTGCTCTCTTTCTGCATCTGCTGCTGCTGCATGTCTTGCTGCATCTCCTCCTGATGCTTCTCCTGCTGTGTTTCCTTCTGAATTTCCTGCTGCATCTCCTGCTCCGGCATCTTCTACTCATGTTGATCTTCTACTGCATCTTCTACTTCCTGTTGATTATCCTGCTGCATCTACTTCTGCCGAACCTCCTGCAGCATCTCCTGCTGATGAATCTCCTGCTGAATCTGCATCTACTGCTGCATCTGCTGCTGCATCTCCACCTGCTGTATCTGCTGCTTCTGCATTTGCTGCTTAATCTCCTGCTGCATTTCCTGTTGCTGCATCTCCTTCTGATGCATCTCCTGCTGCTGCATCTCCTCCTTCTGCATCTCCTCCTGCTGCATCTGCTGCTGCATAACCTGCTCAATCTCCTGCTGCTACATCCCCTGTTGCTGCATCTCTTAGAGCATCTCCTACTGCTTCATCTCCTGCGGCATCTACTGCTGCATCTCTTGCTGCGGAATCTGCTGCTGCTGCATCTCCTGCTTCATCTTCTCCTTCTGCATCATCTGCTGCCAAATCTTCTGCTTCTGCATGGCCTTCTGCTGTGTCTCCTACGGTATATCTTGCTACATCTGCTGCCTCATCTTCTCCTGCATTTCCTGATTCATCTCGTACCACTGCATCTCCTTATATTTCATCTCCTGCTGCATCTGCTGCTGCTCTGCTGCTGCTTCATCTACTGCTGCATCTCCTGCTGTACCTCATACAGATTCTCCTGTTCATGTATATCCTCCTGCACCTCCTGCTGCTGCATCTCTCAATGCGTCTTATGATAGTGCTACATCTCTTGCTACTGCATCTCCTGCTGCATCTGCTGCTACTGCATCTCTTGATGCATCTCCTCCTGATGCTTCTCCTGCTGTATATCCTTCTACATTTCCTGCTGCATCTCCTCCTCCTGAATCTTCTGTTGCATCTCCTCCTTCAGTTCCTCCTGCTGCATCTATTTTGGCCCATCTCCTGCTGCATCTCCTGCTCCTGCATGTCCTTCTGTGAATCTGCTGAAGAATCTCCTGCTGCATCTGATGATGATCCATCTCCTGCTGATGAATCTCCTACTGAATCTCCATCTACTGATGCATCTGCTGCTGCTGCATCTCCTGCTCCATCTGCTACTTCATCTCCTGCTGCATCTACTGCAGCATTATCTGCTTCATCTCCTGCTGCGTGTACTACTGCATTTGCTGAAGCATTTCCTGCTGCATCTCCTAATGCATCTCAGGATAATGCTTCATCTTTTGCTGCTGCATATCCTGCTGCTGCATCTGCTGCTCCTGCATGTCTTGCTACATCTCCTCCTGATGCTTCTCCTGTTGTTTTTCCTTCTGAATTTCCTGCTGCATCTCCTAATGCATCTCCAGCTACATCTCTACTGCTGAATATGCATCTCCTGCTGCATCACATGCTGCATCTCCTGTTCCTGCATCTACTGCAGTATCTCGACCTTCTGCATCTCCTGCTGAATCTGTTACTCCAGCTGCATGTTATGCAGCATCTCCTGCTGCTGCATATCCTACTGCATCTCCTCCTGTGGCATCTCCTGCTGCTGCATGTCCTGGTGCATCTCCTGCTGCTGCATTTGCTGCAAAATCTCCTGCTGCTGCTTCTTCCGAATATTCATCACCGACTTCATCTCCTACTGCAACTCCAGCATCTCCATTCCTGATCTTATATGAAAACAACTCCCGCAGAGAATATTCTAGCACGGAATGCTGCTCTTTCTGAATCTCTTCTCTTACAGCGCTTTCACTGCAGAACGACTTCTCTGGAAGTGTTTTCAATGCAAGCTGCAAAGCACGACGAACAGAAGGCTATTGATGCGCTTTAGGAAAATCGAATAACGCCCACCGGGAAGATGCTAGCATGGAATGTTGCTGCTTCTGAATGTCTTCTCTTATAGCGCTTTCACTGCAAAGCGAGACTTGTAGAACTTTGAGTATACGCTTGTGTACTGTAACATCAGAATGGCTATTAAAGCGTCACTTCAAAATTTTTAGATCCTTCAGCGCAAATACCGCAGGGAAGATGCTACAATCGAATGCTGCCTCTCGTTAAGAGTCTTCTGTGAAAGAGCATTCACTGCCAGCTGCAAAGCACTTCTTATGGACCGTTCTAGTGTACGGTACTGAATTGTGACTTAACTTCGCCTAAGAAGGCGCTGTAGGAAAAGTGAGTAAC
Organism: Clamator glandarius; assembly: GCA_033459285.1. Taxonomy (NCBI): domain Eukaryota; kingdom Metazoa; phylum Chordata; class Aves; order Cuculiformes; family Cuculidae; genus Clamator; species Clamator glandarius. The sequence goes on from JAUNZM010000020.1 coordinate 2,845,639, forward strand.
TCCTGAAGGGAAGATGCTAGCATGGAATGATGCCGCTTCTGAATGTCTTCTCCTAGAGTGCTTTTTCTGTAAATCAGGTCTTGTAGACCATTCAATCTTGGCTTCTGTACTGCAGCATCAGAATGGTTATTAAAGCGTCACTTCAAACTTTAAAATGGTTCAGACCAAGTACGGCAGGCAAACTGCTACCATCAAATGCTGGCTTTCTTTTGAGTCGTCTCTTGAAGCGCTTTCACTGCAAGCAGCTAAGCAAGACTTATGGACCGTTTTAGTGTAGGGTACTGAATTGTGACTTAACTTCGCCTATTACGGCGCTTCAGGAAAATCGAAATACTGCCCGCAGGGAAGAAGCTAGCATGGAAAGCTGCTTCTTCTGAAGGTCTTCTCTTAGAGTGCTTTTGCTGTAAAGCAAGACTTGTAGAGCTTTCAGCGTAGACTTGTGTACTGTAACATCAGAATGACTATTAAAGCGTCCCTTCCAAATTTCAGAGCGTATAGCACAGGCACCTGAGGGAAACATGCTATGATTAAGTGCTGGCTCTCATAAGAGACTTTTGTGGCGAGATTTCACTGCAAGCGGCAAAGCATGGTTTAAGTACCGTTTTAGTATAGGGTACTGAACAGCGACTTAACTGCGTTTATTAACCCGCTTCAGGAAAATTGAATTACGCCCGCAGGGAAGATGCTAGCATGGAGTGCTGCTACCTGTGAATGTCCTCCCTTAGAGCGCTTTCACTGCAAATCAAGACTTGTAGAAATTGCAGTCTAGGCTTGAGTAGTGTAACATCAGAATTGTTCTCAAAGCGTCACTTCAACATTTTCAGATTGTTCTGAACAAGTAACGCAGGGAAGCTGCTACCATCAAATGCTGGCTTTCTTTTGAGTCGTCTCTTGAAGCGCTTTCACTGCAAGCGGCTAAGTAAGACTTATGGACCGTTTTAGTGTAGCGTACTGAATTGTGACTTATCTTCGCCTTGGAAGGCGCTTTAGGAAAAGCGAAGCATTCCCCGAAGGGAAGATGCTAGCATGGAATGATGCAGGTTCTGAAAGTGTTCCCTTAGAGCGCTTTCACTGCCAATCAAGACTTGTAGAACTTTCAGACTAGGCTTGTATACTGTAACATCAGAACGGCTATTAAAGAGTCCCTTTCAGATTTCAAGTAGTTCAGAACGAGTATCTCAGAGAAGCTGCTACGATCAAATACTGGCTCTCGTTAGAATCTTCTTTGGAAGCACTTTCACTGCAAGCCTCGAAGCACGACTAAGAGAACGTTTAGTATAGGTTAGGGAATTGTGACCTAACTGCGCCTATGAAGGCTCTTTAGGAAAAGTGAATAGTTCCCGCATTGAAGATGCTAGCATGGAATGGGGCTGTTGCTGAATCTTTTCTCTTACAGCTCTCCTACTGCAAAGCGGTACGTGTAGAACTTTCAGTCTAGTCTTGTGTTCTGTAACATCAGAATGGCTATTATGGCGTCACTTCAAAATTTCAGAGCCTACAGCATCTCCCGCTGCATCTCCTGCTGGTACATCTGCTGCTGCATCTCTTGCTCTTGCCTATCCAGCACCATCTCCTGCTGCATATTCTGCTGCTGCATCTCTGCTGAATCTGCCTATGCAGCTCCATCTCCTGATGCTGAATCTGCTGCTGCATCTGCTGCTGAATCTCCTGCAGCTGTATCTCCTGCTGATTCTCCTTCTACCGCATCTCCTTCTGCTGCATCTCCTGCTACACTTCCTGCTGCTGCATCTCTTGCTGAATCTCCTGCTACATCTATGATGCTGCATCTCCTGCTGCATCTCCAGCTACATCTCTACTGCTGAATATGCATCTCCTGCTGCATCACGTGCTGCATCTCCTGCATCTCCTGCAGTATCTCGAACTTCTGCATCTCCTGCTGAATCTGTTACTCCAGCTGCATGTTATGCAGCATCTCCTGCTGCTGCATATCCTACTGCATCTCCTCCTGTGGCATCTCCTGCTGCTGCATGTCCTGGTGCATCTCCTGCTGCTGCATTTGCTGCAAAATCTCCTGCTGCTGCTTCTTCCGAATATTCATCACCGACTTCATCTCCTACTGCAACTCCAGCATCTCCATTCCTGATCTTATATGAAAACATAACTCCCGCAGAGAATATTCTAGCACGGAATGCTGCTCTTTCTGAATCTCTTCTCTTACAGCGCTTTCACTGCAGAACGACTTCTCTGGAAGTGTTTTCAATGCAAGCTGCAAAGCACGACGAACAGAAGGCTATTGATGCGCTTTAGGAAAATCGAATAACGCCCACCGGGAAGATGCTAGCATGGAATGTTGCTGCTTCTGAATGTCTTCTCTTATAGCGCTTTCACTGCAAAGCGAGACTTGTAGAACTTTGAGTATACGCTTGTGTACTGTAACATCAGAATGGCTATTAAAGCGTCACTTCAAAATTTTTAGATCCTTCAGCACAAATACGGCAAGGAAGATGCTACAATCGAATGCTGCCTCTCGTTAAGAGTCTTCTGTGAAAGAGCATTCACTGCCAGATGCAAAGCACTTCTTATGGACCGTCCTAGTCTACGTTACTGAATTGTGACTTAACTTCGCCTAAGAAGGCGCTTTAGGAAAAGTGAGTAACTCCTGAAGGGAAGATGCTAGCATGGAATGATGCCGCTTCTGAATGTCTTCTCTTAGAGTGCTTTTTCTGTAAATCAGGTCTTGTAGACCATTCAGTCTTGGCTTCTGTACTGCAGCGTCAGAATGGTTATTAAAGCGTCACTTCAAACTTTAAAATGGTTCAGACCAAGTACGGCAGGCAAACTGCTACCATCAAATGCTGGCTTTCCTTTGAGTCGTCTCTTGAAGTGCTTTCACTGCAAGCAGCTAAGCAAGACTTATGGACCGTTTTAGTGTAGGGTACTGAATTGTGACTTAACTTCGCCTATTACGGCGCTTCAGGAAAATCGAAATACTGCCCGCAGGGAAGAAGCTAGCATGGAAAGCTGCTTCTTCTGAAGGTCTTCTCTTAGTGTGCTTTTGCTGTAAAGCAAGACTTGTAGAGCTTTCAGCGTAGACTTGTGTACTGTAACATCAGAATGACTATTAAAGCGTCCCTTCCAAATTTCAGAGCGTATAGCACAGGCACCTGAGGGAAACTTGCTACGATTAAGTGCTGGCTCTCATAAGAGACTTTTGTGGCGAGATTTCACTGCAAGCGGCAAAGCATGGTTTAAGTACCGTTTTAGTATAGGGTACTGAACAGCGACTTAACTGCATTTATTAACCCGCTTCAGGAAAATTGAATTACGCCCGCAGGGAAGATGCTAGCATGGAGTGCTGCTACCTGTGAATGTCCTCCCTTAGAGCGCTTTCACTGCAAATCAAGACTTGTAGAAATTGCAGTCTAGGCTTGAGTAGTGTAACATCAGAATTGTTCTCAAAGCGTCACTTCAACATTTTCAGATTGTTCTGAACAAGTAACGCAGGGAAGCTGCTACCATCAAATGCTGGCTTTCTTTTGAGTCGTCTCTTGAAGCGCTTTCACTGCAAGCGGCTAAGTAAGACTTATGGACCGTTTTAGTGTAGCGTACTGAATTGTGACTTATCTTCGCCTTGGAAGGCGCTTTAGGAAAAGCGAAGCATTCCCCGAAGGGAAGATGCTAGCATGGAATGATGCAGGTTCTGAAAGTGTTCCCTTAGAGCGCTTTCACTGCCAATCAAGACTTGTAGAACTTTCAGACTAGGCTTGTATACTGTAACATCAGAACGGCTATTAAAGAGTCCCTTTCAGATTTCAAGTAGTTCAGAACGAGTATCTCAGAGAAGCTGCTACGATCAAATACTGGCTCTCGTTAGAATCTTCTTTGGAAGCACTTTCACTGCAAGCCTCGAAGCACGACTAAGAGAACGTTTAGTATAGGTTAGGGAATTGTGACCTAACTGCGCCTATGAAGGCTCTTTAGGAAAAGTGAATAGTTCCCGCATTGAAGATGCTAGCATGGAATGGGGCTGTTGCTGAATCTTTTCTCTTACAGCTCTCCTACTGCAAAGCGGTACGTGTAGAACTTTCAGTCTAGTCTTGTGTTCTGTAACATCAGAATGGCTATTATGGCGTCACTTCAAAATTTCAGAGCCTACAGCATCTCCCGCTGCATCTCCTGCTGGTACATCTGCTGCTGCATCTCTTGCTCTTGCCTATCCAGCACCATCTCCTGCTGCATATTCTGCTGCTGCATCTCTGCTGAATCTGCCTATGCAGCTCCATCTCCTGATGCTGAATCTGCTGCTGCATCTGCTGCTGAATCTCCTGCAGCTGTATCTCCTGCTGATTCTCCTTCTACCGCATCTCCTTCTGCTGCATCTCCTGCTACACTTCCTGCTGCTGCATCTCTTGCTGAATCTCCTGCTACATCTATGATGCTGCATCTCCTGCTGCATCTGCTACAGCATTTCCTGCTGCATCGCCTAATGCATCTCCAGCTACATCTCTACTGCTGAATATGCATCTCCTGCTGCATCAAGTGCTGCATCTCCTGCATCTCCTGCAGTATCTCGAACTTCTGCATCTCCTGCTGAATCTGTTACTCCAGCTGCATGTTATGCAGGATCTCCTGCTGCTGCATGTCCTGGTGCATCTCCTGCTGCTGCTTCTTCCGAATATTCATCACCGACTTCATCTCCTACTACAACTCCAGCATCTCCACTCCTGATCTTATATTAAAACATAAGTCCCGCATGGAATAAGTTCTAGCACGGAATGCTGCTCTTTCTGAATGTCTTCTCTTATAGCGCTTTCACTGCAGAACGACTTCTCTGGAAGTGTTTTCATGTGCAAGCTGCAAAGCACGAAGAACAGAAGGTTTTAGTATAAGGTACTGAATTATGACTTAACTGCCCCTATAGAGGCGCTTTAGGAAAATCGAATAACGCCCACAGGGAAGATACTAGCATGGAATGCTGCTGCTTCTGAATGTCTTCTCTTATAGCGCTTTCACTGCAAAGCGAGACTTGTAGAACTTTGAGTATACGCTTGTGTACTGTAACATCAGAATGGCTATTAAAGCGTCACTTCAAAATTTTTAGATCCTTCAGCACAAATACCGCAGGGAAGATGCTACAATCGAATGCTGGCTCTCGTTAAGAGTCTTCTGTGAAAGAGAATTCACTGCCAGATGCAAAGCACTTCTTATGGACCGTTCTAGTGTACGGTACTGAATTGTGACTTAACTTCGCCTAAGAAGTTAAGCTGAATCTGCTGCTGCATCTGCTGCTGAATCTCCTGCAGCTGTATCATATGCTGATTCTCCTTCTCCTGCATCTCCCGCTACATTTCCTGCTGCTGCATCTCTTGCTGAATCTCCTGCTACATCTATGATGCTGCATCTCCTGCTGCATCTCCTGCTCAATCTACTTTTAGTATAGGGTGCTGAACAGCGATGCATCAACAGCTGCTGCATCCCGTGCTACTTCATCTGCTGGTGCACCTCGTGCTGCTTATCCTGCTGCAGAAATTCCTGCTGAATCTGCTGCCGGATCTGCTGCAGCTGCATCTCCTGCTGCTTCATCTCCTGCTCTTGCATCTCCTTCAGCTGAATCTCTTCCTGAATCTGCTGCGGCATCTCATGTTGCTACATATCCTGCTACATCTCCTCCTGCTGCATCTCCTGCTGCACCACCTGCTATTGAATCCCCTGCTGCATCTCCTAATGCTGCATGGCCTGATGCTGCATCTCTTGATGCATCTCCTGCTGCTGCATCTCCTTCGGCTGCATTTCCTGCTAGTGCACCTCTTGCTGTATCTGCAACTGCATCTCATGCTGCATCTGCTGCTGCAGCAGCTTTAGCTGCATGTACTACTACTTTTCCTGCTAATGCATCTGATTCATCTCTTGCTGCTTTGCTGATGCAGCAGCAGCTGCATCTCCTGCTGCTTTATAAAATACCGCTGCATATCCTGCTGCTGCATATCCGGTTTCAGCATATCCTATTGCATCTCCTGATGCTGCATCTCCTGATGCTGCATCTCGTGATGCATCTCCTGCTGAATCTCCTCCTCCTACTGCTCCTGCTGCTTCATCTCCTGCATCTGCTGCTGCATGTGCTGCTACATCTCCCTCTGCTCTATGTCCTCTTCCTGGATCTCCTCCTGCATCTATTGCTGCTGCATCCTCTGCTGAACCTCCTGCTGCTGCACCTCTGTCTGCAACTATCTCTGATGCATCAGCGAATTCATCTGATTATGCATCTCCCCTGCTGCATCTCCTGCTGCTCCATCTCCTGCTGCTGTAGCTCCTACTGCTGCATCTCCTGCTGAATCCCCTGCATCTCAGGCTGCTGCATCGGCTCCTGCATCACCTGCCGCTTCTGCTGCTGCTGCTGCTGCTGCTGCTGCTGCTGTATCTACCACTGCTGCTTGTGCTGCTGCTGCATCTTCTGCTGTATCTACCACTGCTGCAAATCCTGTTGCATCTCCTCCCGCTGCATCTGACGATACATCAAATTCTCCTGCCTCCCTTGCTGCATCTCTTTC